>REGO01000092.1:3334849-3369419 GCA_010120015.1 Rhombomys opimus | reverse complement strand
GAGGGTGGGACCGGGAGGGGAGGAGGGAGGGACTTATGGGGGGATACAAAAGGAATAAAATGTATTTAATAAAAGTTAAATAAAAAATAAAAAAAAACAAGGAAATCATGAAATTTGCAGGCAAATGGTAGGAACTAGAAAAGATCATCCTGAGTGAGGTATCCCAGAAGCAGAAAGACACACCCGGTATATACTCATCTATAAGTGGATATCAGACATATAATATAGGATAATGATACTAAAATCTGTACACCTAAAGAAGCTAAGCAAGAAGGAGGACCCTGGGTAAGATGATCAATCCTCATGTATAAAGGCAAACAAGACAGACATCAGAAGTGGGAGAAAACAGGGAACAGAACAGAAGCCTACCACAGAGGGCCTCTGAAAGACTACCCAGCAGGGTTTCAAAGCAAATGCTGAGACTCATAGCCAAACTTTGGGCAGAGTGCAGGGAGTCTTATGAAAGAAGGGGAGATAGAGAGACCTGGAAGGTCCAGGAACTCCATAAGGAGAGCAAGAAAATTAAGAAAAACTGGGCACAGGGGTCTTTTCTGAGATGGATACTCCAACCAAGGACCATTCATGGTTATAACCTAGAACCTCTGCACAGATATAGCCCATGGCATATCACTCTCCAAGTGGGTTCCATAGTAATAGGAACAGGGACTGTCTCTGACATGAACTCAGTGGCTGGCTTATTGATCACCTCCCCCTTGGGAGGGGTCAGTCTTACCAGGCCACAGAGGAACACAATGCAGCCAGTCCTGATGAGAGCTGATAGGCTAGGGTCAGAGGGAAAAGGAGGAGGACCTCACCTATCAGTGGATTTGGAGAGGATCATGAGAGGAGATGAGAGAGGAAGGGTGGGATTGGGAGGAGATGAGGGAGGGACTACAGCTGGGCTACAACGTGAATAAATTTTAATAAATAATAACATTAATTAAAAAGTTAAGCCCTGTGATAACACTATGAGGCCAAAAAAAAAAAATTCTAGGTTTATAAACTAGCTTTGTCACCTTGGTCTTTCATCTTCACAAAATTATGTAAGGTATCTAGCTCATTGAATGTTTATCACTGAAGTAAAAATGATAAACACAACCTACCCCACCAACAAGAAAAATCTTATTTTAGCGTTAAATACAAAAACACATACTGGATTTCTGTGGATAGACACTTCATGAAGACTTGTAATCTTTCTTCTGTACCTTGGGATTAATTAGTGCTGGTTAACATTTGCAGTTTCATCTTCCATTGTACCTTAAAATGCAAATCAAATAGGATTTTTGTGCCTCATTTAATTTTTTTTCTGTAACTGTGTGATTCAACTTATTGCCACGGGCACTTTCTTTGTGACAATCTGAATTACTGACCACACAGAAAAAAGACTTCAAGCCTTACTGGAGGCCAAAATCTGCCATCTGATATGCATTGAAGCTTAGCTGTGTGAAGCAAAGTAAGTTAAAATGTCTACAAACTGAAAGCAGTATGTGTCCCTGGTGCAAGCCCTGCCAATTCCTCATCACTCACACCAGTATTGCACTTCAACTATCTATCATAGGAGTTCTTGATAGTGTTTCCCTGAAGGGATCTTTCCACTGGGTTTTCCTTTAAACACTACTCAATTGCTCTCTTCATGATTGTGCTAACCAATTATAAACACAGAAGCTGGAGTTGTTGAGAAACTGATGACAAGATAATCTTTTTAAAGTTTATTTGTTTGAATTTAAAACATAATTCTGAATTTACATGTAAATACAAGATTTAATTCTTGCCTCTCATTAACCTCATCATCTGAAATAATAGAAAAACATTCTTCTGATTCCTGTTATATTTAACTTTATCTTCTGTTGTCTGCTTCATGCCTTGTGTGGTCTTCATCTCAGACCAAAGAAATCCTGAGTATTTGTATCATTTTCTTCATCCTTCTGTACTTCAGTGTAGACATATGGATCACAGAGAGTTATAGAATAACTGTTGTCTTTAACACAAATAGTATGAAATTTAATAATTTATGTTTAATGTCAGAAGCAAGGTAAGGATGTTCTGGTAATCATTTTTTTTTTCCTTTGTGACAAAATAGCTGATAAAAACAATTTAAATGAAGAATGACTTATTTTTTTCTTTAATAGAAAATAGATTGTTTTTTTCTCATAATACATTCTGCTTACACTCCACTCAGTTCCTCCTTACCTCTCATCTGGCTCCCCATCCTTTCTGCCTCCTCTGAGAAAACAAATAAACAACTAAAGAATAATACAATAAAATAAAAGACAGAAACAGAACAGGACAAAACTACCAAACATGAGAAGAGCCAAATAAAAAGCATTAAAAATACATACATATATGCAGAGGCGTACCTTTTTTTTCACACAGAGAAGTCACATAGAAACCTAAACACAGAGAGCAAAAACTGTAAAGTACAAACAAACAAATAACACAGATTAATGTTATGAGAAAAAGAACCTTCAAGGATGCCTTTGTGTTCATTTTGTGTTGTCATCTACTGCTGAAAATCGGGCCCACTCTTAAGAGAAGTTTGTTTCCCCAGTGAAACAACTATTTTTTCGTTTGCCAGTGGCTATCAGCTGGAGAATGGTGAATATCCCACTTGTCCTTTCAGAGCTAGGACCCTGATCAGGTACAAACCTGTGCCTTGATGCTTGAAATAAGGGTACCCTGCCTGTTTTTCTAATGGCATCTTGGACCATGACATGCAGAATCATGTGGTAGCCAATTTTCTACCCCTGTAAAAAGTATCTATAGACAAAAGGAAGAAATATTTATTTTGGCTAAAGTTTCAGGACTTTGTAACACTGTTATTTTTCCCTGTAACTATGGGCTTACAGCCAGATAGAAACTCATAGTGGCAGAAAACTTTAAAGACTTGTATTTAATGACATTATGTCTAACTTAATGGAATCCTGAAATCAGAGATAGAAGGTATTAGAGACAGAGAAGAGAGGTGGACAGACATGGACAGACACAATTTACATCCTTCTATGGCTTGCTCTCAATAACTGGCTTCCTCCAATTAGTTCATGCTCTCCAGTATATCATCAAGTAACGGGTCAATGAACAGATTTTTGTCATCCATGAAGTCTGTGATACCTTATGATCCAGTGCTCTCCCAAGTTTTCTAGTTAGGAGAACTTGGGGTCATGACTAGACGATTGGAACTTCTGGGAGACATTTAAGGTAGAGACCATTACACACCATGTGTGCAGCATGTCGCTGTGTGTGTTGGTTAACTGCTGGATGCTCATAATGCTTATTTTTACAATAACAGTTTTAATTTTAATTAAAGGTGTATGGTTTTGTTGAATACTAAAATGACTTTGGTATTAATAATGACCTACTGTATATTTATGGAACTGGAAAAGATTTTTAATGTTTCAACATGAAGACTTTTGAGATGATAACATAATTATTAATTTTGATCATTAGACAGGTGTTTAAATACTTAAAATTTTGTTGTACCCTGCAATTTATACTAGTACTATGTCAATTAAAAATTTTAAGAATATTTAAATTTTACGTTTTATTTTAATTATGTTGTGTAATAACAAATAATAATTATTAAGACTTTGAATCACATAATTGTATACATTATCATTATTATATGTATATTTTATTTTAACAACATTTTTAAAAAAAATTTTTATTAATTACACTTTATTCACTTTGTATCCCCCCTGTGTTTCTCTCCCTCCTCCCATCCCAATCCCTCCCTTCCTCCACCCACTGCAGGCATGCCCCTCTCCAAGACCACTGATAGGGGAGATCTTCTTTTCCCTCCTTCTGATCCTAGTCAATTAGGTCTCATCAGGAGTGGCTGCAGTGTCTTCTTCTGTGGCCTGCTAAGGCTGCTTCCCCCTCACGGGGAGGTAATTAAAGAGCAGGCCAATCAGTTCATGTCAGAGACAGTCCCTGTTCCTATTACAATGGAACCCACTTTGATACTGAACTGCCATGGCTACATCTGTGCAGGGGTCTTAGGTTATCTCCATGCATAGTCCTTGGTTGGAGTATCAGTCTCAGGAAAGACCCCTGTGTTCAGAATTTTTGGTTCTGTTTCTCTCTTTGTGGAGTTCCTGTCCTCTCCTTACTGTTTCCCACTTCTTTCATAAGATTCCCTGCACTCTGCCCAAAGGTTGCCTATAAGTCTCAGCATCTGCATTGATAATCTGCAGGGCAGAGCCTTTCAGAGGTCCTCTGTATTAGGCTCCTGACTAGGTCCCTCTTTTCTCCTTCTTCTAATGTCTATCCTCTTTGCCTTTCTGGATAGGAATTGAGCATTTTAACAAGAGTCCTCCGTCTTGATTAGTTTCTTTAGGTGTACTTATCACCCTGCACAAAACTAAAGTCCAAGTGGATCAAAGACCTCAAAACAAAACCAGACACACTAAACCACTTAGAAGAAAAAGTGGGGAAGAGCCTTGAACTCATTGGCACAGGAGACAACTTCCTGAACAGAACACCAACAGCCCAGGCTCTAAGAGCAACAATCAATAAATGGGACCTCATGAAACTGAAAAGCTTCTGTGAACCAAAGGACATTGTCATCAAAACAAAACGACAGCCTACAGATTGGGAAAGGATCTTTACCAACCCTATATATAACAGAGGACTAATATCCAGTATATATAAAGAACTAAAGAAGTTAAACAGCAAAAAATCAAGTAATCCAATTAAAAAACGGAGTACAGAGCTAAACAGAGAATTCTCAATAGAGGAATATTGAATGGCAGAAAAAACACTTAAAGAAATGCTCAACCTCATTAGCCATCAGGGAAATACAAATCAAAATGACCCTAAGATTTCACCTTACACCCATCAGAATGACTAAGATCAAAAACTCAAGAGACAACACATGCTGGAGAGGTTGTGTAGAAAGGGGAACCCTCCTCCACTGCTGTTGGGAATGTAAAATTGCACAAACACTCTGGAAAGCAATCTGGCGTTTTCTCAGACAACTAGGAATAGTGCTTCCTCAAGATCCAGCTACACCACTCCTAGGCATATACCCAAAATAGTCTCAAGTACACAATAAGTACATTTGCTCAATCATGTTTGTAGCAGCTTTATTTGTAATAGCCAAAAGCTGGAAACAGCCCAGATGCCCCTCAGTGGAGGAATGGATGCACGAATTGTGGTATATCTACACAATGGAATCTTACTCAGCAATAAAAAACAAGGAAATTATGAAATTTGCAGGTAAATGGTGAGATCTGGAAAAGATCATCCTGAGTGAGCTATCGCAGAAGCAGAAAGATGCACACAGTAAATACTCACTCATATAGACATAAAATATAGGATAAACCTACTAAAATCTGTACTCCTAAAAAAATTTTAACAACATTGTTAATAAAATAGGTTAATATGTATATATATATATATATATGATTGTATATGTATATACAATCATATATAAACATACATAAACTCACATCCGTTTTATTTTCAGTAAATGACATTGCTATCATGACATTCTTATCTCTTTTCTGTTTTATGTAGTCAAAATTCACACTAAATACTAACCGCTGAGTGCAGTAATTACAATAATTTGGTCATTTCATATGTTAAAATCCTCATGAAATTGAAATCCATAAAATTAGAACCCATGAATTTCTTTTTTTTCCCTTTTACATTTTTTTAATTTTATTTTTATCAGTTACATTTTATTAACTCTGTATCCCAGCCGTGTCCCGAACCCTCATTCCCTCCCAGTCCCTCCCTCCCTTCCTCATCACCACTGTGCCCCTTTCCAAGTCCACTGATAGGGGGGGACCTCCCCCCATTCATCTGTTCCTGTTTTATCAGGTATCTTCATTGAATTCCTGTTAGAAATAGTCCTTGTTCCCCTCACTTTGGGAAACCAATTGGTTACTGAGCTACCACAGGCTATATCTGAGCAGAGGTTCTAGGTTATATCCATACATGGTCCTAGGTTGAATGTCAGTCTCAGAAAAGACCCTGTGCCCAGGGTCCTTTTCTTTGGTCCTTGTGGAGCTCCTATCCTTTCCCCATCAGACTAACTCCCCTTCTTTCTTATGATTCCCTGTACTCTGCCCAAGGTTTGGTCATGAGTCTTTGCTTTGAACCCATGCATTTCAATGTGGTAGAGAGAACAGTTTTTAATCTAGTTGTTTCTCGATCTCACTAGAGGCAAATCTTTTCTGACTTCGTTAAATCAGAAAATGATTGACTGTCCAAAGGTCATTTCATGTGCAGTGCTCCTTAACATTCATGATATTTCCCCTGACCTTAACTTCTTCCCTGATTGTTTTATAACATCTAATATTCATTCAAGATTTAAGCTAAATATTCCTTAATCTGTAAAGCTAACCTCTCCAGGTAGCTCGAGAAATGAAAGAAGGTCTATGTGTCAACAGGGGCTGGGTTTAGCCATGACACTCTTTGTATGAGGTATGTCTCGTGGGAAAACCTGGAGTCTGGGGGAGTCTGAACAGTGCGGTGCCCAGGCCTTCCCTCTTTCCTTTCTTTTCTATGCTGAACTGTGATGGGGATGCAGTCCTGCCACCATGAGCTCCCACCATGACTGACTTTTCAGCCAAGTTCCCATAGCGATGAACCAATCAAAGAAAGTCAAGGTGAAGCTTTTCTCTTTATAAGCTGACTGACTGTAAGTGTTTGTTACAATGATGAGATGCCGAGAAACTCAGATGTGCAATGTCCTGCCTAAAAATGCCAAGGGGGTTGTCTAACTGGAAGAGTTAAAAAGTTCTGCTTATTTATTTTTCTCTTAGACAGAACTTGGAAATTTATTTAAATGAAAGTATTGCACCTAATTATACTTTATCCCTGTCAATAAGACAGGATATACCACATCATAGATGTTTGTTAAACTTTATGTGAAAACATAAATATCTTATCTCTTCATTGAAATTAACCACTTTAAGTGGAATTAAGTAACTATAAATGAGTAGGTGATTCAAGTACAAGTATGGGCACATTTCAACACAGAACGTGCTATTTTCAAACTTTTGAGTGTGAAGAACGTGTGTCCTTCAGCAGGACGTTCTTACTGCATATGAATGGACCTTAACATTTGCACAACTTTGTTTTGAATGTTTGACAGAGAAATTATTCAGCAGGTTCAGGGGCTGTCAGAGCCTGCCGTTTGATGCTTCACCGGGCAGAACAGACTATTGCACCTGACCATGCAGAGCTTCAGCTGGCAACTGCTGCCTTGAATGTTTCAAAGCATGGACAGGACACTTACACTTCTCAGTAGCAGGTCACCTGTTTCTTACCAAGAGTGTTATCTGTGACAGCAACATGATTGATGCTGTTCATTGAGTTCCCAGCAGGACTTTAAGTACTGTCTTAACCATGACATGTTGCTTATTTCTGGTGCTTTTCTTACTGTTTATCATAAGTGTTAATTCTTATTCAATTGTGACCTTCATATGAAGAGTTTCATGTCCCTAACATACATTTTTTTCTTTTTGTCCTGATTTGATTCTTTTTTTTTTCAAGCAATTTCAGCAATTTATTTATTTTATTTTTATTTTTAAAATAATTTTTATTTTTTTATATTAATCACAGGTTATTTACTTTGTATCCCAGCCACAGCCCTTTCCCTCTCTCCCAATCCCACCTTCCTTTGCTCATCTCCTTCCTGTCCCTTTCCACATCCACTGATAGGAGAGGTCCTCCTCCCCTTCAATCTGACCCTGGTTTATCAGGTATCTTCAGGACTGACTGCAATGTCCTCCTCTGTGGCCTAGCAAGGCTGCTCCTCCCTCAGCAGGAGAGGGGGAGATCAAAGAGACAGCCATTGAGTTCATGTCAGAAATAGTCCCTGTTCCCCTTATTAGGAAAATACACTTGGACACTGAGCTACCATGGGCTACATCCAAGTAGGGGTTTTAGGCCATACATGGTCCTTGGTTGGAGAAACAGTCTCATAAAAGACCCCTGTGCCCTGAAATATTTGGTCCTTGTGGAGCTCCTGTCCTCTCCAGGTCATATTAACTCCCCCTTTTTTCATATGATTCCCTGCACTCTGCCCAAGGTTTGGTTATAAGTCTGGGCATCTGCTTTGATACACTGCTTGGAAGAGTCTTTCAGAGACCCTCTGTGGTAGGCTGCTGTCCTGCTATTTGTTTTCTCCTACATCCAATGTCCATCCCATTTGTCTTTCTAAGTGAGGATTGATTATCTTACCACGGGTCCTCTTTCTTGTTTATATTCTTTAGGTTTACATATTTCAGTATGTTTATCCTATCTTATAGGTCTAGTACCCACTTATAAGTGAGTATTTACATGTGTCTTTCTGCTCCTGGGATACCTCACTCAGGATGATCTTTTCCAGATCCCACATTTGCTGCAAATTTCAAGATTTCCTTGTTTTTAATTGCTGAGTAGTATTCCATTGTGTAAAAGTACCACAATTTCTGTATCCATTCCTCCACTGATGAACATCTGGGTTGTTATCAGGCTATTTCGAATAAAGCTGCTACAAACATGGTTGGGCAAATGTCCTTGTTGTGTAACTGAGCATCTTTTAAATATATGCCTAGGAGTGGTATAGCTGGATCTTGAGGAAGCACTATTCCTAACTGTCTGAGAAAGTGCCAGATTGATTTCGAAAGTGGTTGTACCAGTTTATATTCCCTCCAGCAATGGAGTAGAGTTCCCCTTTCTCCACAACCTCTCCAGAATGTGTTGTCACTTGAGTTTTTGATTTTAGCCATTCAGATGGGTGTAAGGTGAAATCTCAGGGTCATTTTGATTTGCATCTCTCTGATGACTAAGGATGTTGAGCATTTCTTTAAGTGTTTCTCTGCCATTCAATATTCTTTTACAGAGGATTCTTTGTTTAGCTCTGTACCCCATTTTTAAATTGGATTGCTTGATTTATTGCTTTTTAACTTCTTTAGTTCTTTATGTATTCTGGATATCAGTCCTCTGTCAGATAGAGGGTTGGTGAAGATCCTTTCCCATGAATTTTAATATTGTGGAGATACTTAACTTTTGAAATAAGATAGAGTAATTGGCATTATTTTAAGCTATCCCTGGGAAGCGTCCTTCACATCTTTGTTTAGGAACATTGCTTCATATAAGGCCCCTAATATATTATTTTGTTTAAAAATCACAAAAAAATGTTTCACATTTTAAGATAAGTGACAAGGAAAACAGAACTTATTTTCTAATATTCAAACTCCTTGTCCTCTGGAGAGCACACTCCTCTCCATTGATGACTTCTTATTCTGCTCCAGACAATAGCAACAACAATAACAACAAACATTTTCAAGATCACCTTATGTCCAGACATTTATCAAACTCTGCAGAATTCACTGTATTTACTCATTCAGACAACACTTATTAATCCCTCACCATAGTCTACAGACATTGATGTATGGAGAGATGCAAGGATAACCTGAATCTGCATAATCCTGGGAATCATAGATGTCCTGAGCTAGTGAGAGAGCCAAGAACTAATCAAATAATCTCACAAGCAACTGCAGAAATGTTGCAGTTATAGAGCTGTGAGATCCATGGTATTCTTGGTATATATAATAAAATTTATGTAGGAAGTACTACATTGTAATTATTTTGAAAACAGCATAAATTGAACCATTTCATTATGTATAAATAAATCAACACTCACGCTGTAAAACTTTATTTTTCAATATAGTTTTTTTTTTAAAGAACAACTTAAAAAGGCAAATGAGAATCTTGGAATGTTTTAGGCACAGGGAATGACATCTGTAGAGGATCTGCTCTCAAGACTGGTGAAATGCTTAGGACACTAACAGAAAGCAGTGTGCTGCAGGTGTACACAGAAATGTTGGAAACTCTTTCATAATGATTCTGTGTTAGTAAGAGGAGGTATGTCAAACCTTATAAGAGACAGGAAAGAATCTCATTCCTGGTATAAAATAAAAGCTATTTGAACTCAATAATCTAAGCAAAAATAGAAATTGTTCTGATCAGATTTGATGTTTGAAAGTTCATTACTCAATACTGTGAGAAGAAGCTTTGTGAGGGAAAGTGGTAGTTTTATGTTAGATGCCACAGAAGGGAAGGAAAGTGACTTGTGCAGCACAGTCATGCAAAGGGATTTGCTTAAAATTGTCCTGAAGAGACCTGATAGGTTCGGGTCAGATGGAAGGGGAGGAGGACCTCCTCTATCAGTGGACTTGGGAAGGGGCAGGGAAGAGATGAGGGAGGGAGAGTGGGATTGGGAGGGAATAAATGAGGGTGTTACAGCTACAATACTATGTGAATACACTGTAATTAACAATAAACAAATAAATTTTAAAAATTATTTCAATAAACGAGAAGAAAAAATAAAATAAATTTTTAAAAAATGCTTTTTAGGTTATGAAGAAAGGTGTTTTGTTTTGTTTTGTTTTCTGGCAAAATTGTTGCTTTATAAGCTTTAAGACTTGAGTTCAGTCATTAGAAGCCATGCCCCAAAGCCATTTTTAGTAGCACACCCTTGAAATTCCAATCTAGGGAGAAAGTTAGATACAGGAAGATTTCTGAGCCTACCTGATTAGCCAACCTAACTCAACCGGTAAGTTCTAGGGCCATGTCAAACCCTGTCAAAAAATAAGGTGTACAGTATCTGATAAATGAAACTGACAGTTTTCCTCAGCCTCCATATGCATTTAATACATGTGCACAGCCATTTGCATAAATACAGACACCTACACACATGAACATTTACACACAAAGACTTGCTTTTATTTAAATTTCATGGAAGAACAATTAAGGGAGAAACCTGGGAAGTAATTGTGCTGAAAGGAGCAAAGAATGCTGAATTTTCTGGACATATCTAGAAGGTGCCTAAAAATGGCCAGTAGGTGATGTCAATGGATGGATAGAGGTCTGTGCTTCATTCTAGTCTGCAGATGTACCTCTAAATTATCACATATGTGATAACTAAACTGATACTCTCAGAGACAGATATAATACAAGATGAAAAGAATCCTAATTGCTAAACACTCCTGGCTCACTTAAAACACCAAAACAAGACCAATGACTCATTTCAATGAACATTTTCAAGTAAAGATATTTAGACACAAGAGGATATATGTTATATGACACACTGTGCTCACTACAGTTCCACAATGAAATTTTATTTTTAGTGATGGGGAGCTTGGAATGGCAGAGGGCAAATATGAAGGGACAGGGAGATGAATACGATTAGAGTACATGAAGTGAAACTGACGAGGATCAATAAAAGTTTTAAACAAACAGCAATGGAACAGTTCATAGAGCCCCACCTCTCCCTGGAGTACTGAAAGAGGAGTTAAGATTATAAAGTATTGCTAAATACTGTAAATGCTATGGGAAATTTTCCCTTCTCTCTTGAGCTTTCATTACACCTTTGTTATGTTTTCTTTTTTCTTTTCTTTTTTTTTCAACAATTAAAACTATCAAGACTAAGCTATTTAACTGACATTCCCCTGTGCCTGGTAGCCTTGACCATGGAACTTCAACCAAGAAACCACTTTATTGGCGAATAGATTATTATTCTTGAGTCTAGCCAGCTGTTTTTGATCCTTCATAGTCACTCCTAGGACAACTCAATCCCCATAGAGGACACTTCAATTATGGCTAAAAAGATGACCCAGTTATAACCACTTCAGCTGTCCTAAAAGAGAATTATAAAGCAGCAATCAAAATATGACACTAATCAGTGATTTCCTAACAACCCTGACTTTCACCAGAGAGCTATCCCAGCCCAGAACTTGTGATAGGTGCAGACACAGAGCTCCATAGTTGATGCAATTATCCTTGCTGAAAGGTCTTCCCTGGATAAATAACCAGGCTGTTAAGACCGCTTTTTGTGTCAGTTGGCAGGACCTCCCTATGTTCCTTCATAACCAGTTAAATGGTTTTTCTACAGCAGAGTTTGCCCACCATTTTTTATATTTCTTGTCAGTATCATAGTTGTAGTGGGTAACGCAATGAAGACATGGAGGGAATAACCCTGGAGCAATTGCAGCAGGAGGACAGGTAAAGATCTCTCAAGAGTATGGGAAGGAAATGACATAAAGCTAAAATTTCAGATCCTCAAAGTGAAAAGAGTTGCAGAGCTACAACATAACCTGTGAAACGCTAAGATTCCTACCATCCTTAGCTTGATGATCTATGCATAAGCCACACAGTAATCCAGACCTCTATTCCGGTAGGTTTCCAGTTTTTAAGTCCTGAAACAATAGGCCCTTGTTCTTGGGCAGAGGCTGAATGACTCTGGTTCTGCCACTCTGCCCCCAAGGTTTTGAACAAAGAAGAATTTGGGATTACCAAGACTGGATTAATGTCTTGATTTCTAACATTTTCTGTTTCTATAGAGAAAATGTTTCTCTGCCAACTAGTTGATATTAAAATTTCCACCAACTGTTGCATTATTAAACACTTTATGGCATACCGTTCAGCAATTTGAACTGATGGATTAATAATATATGAAAGTGTTGATAATATAGCATTCTTTTACAAATAAAAAGTAAAATATAGAATGATTGTATTTTGATGAGATTCTACAAACAGATAAAATTATAAAGAAACAATTTTTATTGTGTGTATCAGTAGCAACCAAAGACACACAGAATATCACATATGAGTATAAAAGCCCAAGGACATGCAGTAATGGTAATCTTCAGGATGTGACATGATCATTGAATTCACAAACTCATTGAAGCTATGGTTATCTTCATCAGATCAAGCCAAGGAGGTCAGTCAACTTTCCATAGGAGGTAGTAATTGAACTCAGTGGTTTACAAAGGAGACAAGAGAGGATATGAATAATGTAGTGTCCAATAATAAATAGATGCTGATCAAATATAATATTTACATTATATGCTCTAAGTGGCATACAAATCCTTACAAGCATATAAGTTTACACGCATATCTTTGAGCTTTATACATCCTAGAATCATCTGGGGAGGAAATGTCAATCAGGAACTGCCTAAATCAGAGTGGTTTTGGGTATGCTTGCAGGCACAGTCTTGACCCATCATCGACGTGGAAGGTGCAGCTCACTTCAGGCCTCATCATCGCTAAGCAGATGGGCTTGGACTGTAAAAGAAAACTAGATGTGCATAGGCCTGGAAACAAGACAAAGAGCAGGCTTCAAGCAGCATTCCTCCATGGCTTCTACTCCAAGTGTCTGCCTTGATTTCCTGCTCAGATTCCACTAGTGATGCACTTTAACCTTGAATTGGAGGTCAAATCAAACGTTTCATTCTTTAATTTTCCTTTGATTCAGAATATGTTATCACATCAAGAGAAAAGGAAGCTCTCAAACTATATTAGCTCATTCCAATGTCCTTGGAAGCCTGGAAGAACTGCTATCATCCTTAAAATAAATCCTGTAAAATTATGCCTCACTCATGTTCCCAGATTCACCTTTACCTCCAAAACAAGGTCATGTGTGTGATCTAAGGATCAGGCTAGAGCTTCTGAGAAAATGGTACAAAATACAATATAAATTCATCTTCAACACAAAGAATTGAATGGTCCTTATAAAGAAATAATAAAGGATAAGGCTTGAGAGACCAAGGGAGAATTCATTACAGAAAAGGGAAGGAGGAAACTAGTACAACTTATATTTTAATTAAAAAAAACTAGAAAAATGGGAGGTTTAATTACAGTAGGTTAGGGTTTTAGATGTCCAAGAAAATTACCTTGGAGGTTAGCAATAGTTTTCTAGATGCAAGAACTATAATATACTCTCCATGTGCACTAACGGTTACATTTATTTGTTCAAATATTTTGGTGCAATAGATAAGAATTAATTAATGCCCACGGGTTGTAGCCCAGGTGACACTCTTTAATTATGAGGTGGCACTCCATAACTTATGACTACATTACTTAAGAATTGTAAGGTCTAAATCTTACTAGTGAGGCAGATAGAGCTTCATTATAATGTTAAAAAAATTCTTCAGCATGCTCAGCCAAGGGCAAAAATTAAACAGGAATTTTAAGCACATATTTCCATAAAACCGTCAGGTTAATATCAAAGGAACAATAAAGAATGTATGGGGCTTCGTAAGACTCCCTGATAAGCATTAGTCCTAACTGCCAAATAGTGGTAGAAAATGAAGGAATGTCTGAAACATTATTTTCTATGAATAATTTAGTGTTGAGTTACTCTTTGGATTTTATACTTTCCATAGGTGTGCCCACTGTTATGCAAAACATCCAATGATACATACTTTAAAGGTTGTGAAGTCGTGATAGTCATAGAGGCCCTTTTACTTAAATTTTCCAAAGGAAAATTATATTAGCTTTAACATATATGTAAGGTTTTCTTTAGTTTTTCTTTTCTCAATATCCAATCTAGTAGTTTGGTTTGACCTCCATCACATCTCTTTCTTGCTTTCTGCTTTAGTTTCACATGTACCAGAGATGTAATGGTTTGGAACACAGATACAAGATGTCATGTGTAGAAACTGCCTTTAAAACAATGTTTCTGTTTTTCCCACCAAGAACACAATCCCCACTGTTATACGCAAAGGGGAAAAAAGACCATGTGATTTCTTAAGGCATGGATGTTGACCCATCTGTTATCTGTTTCTCTGTTGTCATCAGAAATTTTGGACAATTAATGCATATATCTTAGGATGTCATTCTCTAAGAAGTTCCATGATGCTTTATAAAAACATTTTATATATGATATATCCATAGATTGCCAGTATCTCAGTATATGCATACCATTTTTAATTCTTGTCAGGGTCCTGTGTACATGGACAGATAACCTCAAATTATCCCTTGCTCAGTTGTTGTTAATCCTTGAAGCCAGCATGACAGCTTCAGACTGCAGATATCCTCCTCCTTCACTGTGTGAATCGGGAAAAACAAAAGAATCCATTAACTCTCTCCTTTGTTAATCTGTCCTCACTTTTGTACAAAGTCAGAATTGTCACATCTGTACTTCATTCTATTCTTTCCCAATATCCACTCTACCACAAGAGAACATGTCAAAAAATAACGTGTTACATTGTACGTTACTTAAGCACATGTTAAAAGTGCCTTGCCCAGCCTTGATATGAGTGTATGAGTGATATGAGTCTTGTTGTAACTAGTGATTCTGTTAGGCTGCTATTCCTGGGAGCTCTACTCTTTTCTTAAGGAAAACAGAGAAGAAGTGAATCTGGGGCAGAGGGAAGGTGGAGAGAGAAGTGGCTGAGAGGAAGGAGGAGAAGCTGTGGTTGGGATGTAATACGTGAGAGAATAATTATTAACAATGAAATTATTTAGTATACGTAACAGTGTCTCTTCCGTGTGGTATAGGTTTCTTTGCATTCTATCTGGAAGCCAAGGGGACCTTAGTTTTCCATGATTTTTTTTTCTATCACTGCTATTGTGGTTCAGCATATATAGCACACAAACTTTCTCCCATTGACTGAGCTAACAGAGTTGTGAATGATCTGAAACACCGTGCAACAGAATCCAGCAAGGAAGACTAAAAGCAGTGGAAAGACGGGCATGTGTTTAACCTGCAGTATTATTTTACAATAGACACAACCACTATTTATAGCCCAGCGCTCCTTAGGAACTGCACTCTAAGATCAGTGTGCTAACTGTGAAATAGAGTTTTGCTGCAGGCGAGCTGTGAGGTCACTTGTCTCCTCAGGGAAAAGAACACATTATGGAGCAGGTTTGTGCTTGAGCTCACTCGTCTCCAGTGCACCCTTTCTCACACCCGACATGCATAAGTCTATTAAGTGTTAAGATTCTATGATGAGATTTTATTTTCAACATAATTCTAAAGTGATCAGTCACAGTCCTTTGCTTTAAGTGAAAAGCACTGTGTTCCTGTATGTTCTTTGTAAGATTGACAGAGCGGTTCTGGCATTTTAGATGATAGCAGGGATGACGCTCTGTTTATGTCCCCCTGGGCGTGCCTGAGAATGGAGAAGACTGCATACTGCAAGAAGAACCAAAAGCTCCATCCCAGAATGTGGACACACCATGTTGATGAATGTGACACAGGAGGAAAGACAAAGGGTAGCAAAGCCCTTTCCAGATTGAAAACCGCACTGTCAGTATTTCAGAGTAGAGGAATGTAAGTCCTCCCTAATTGCTCACAGTGAAGAGGCTCTGAGATCATGATAATGATAATAACCAACAATTCTGGTCTCAAACAACAGCTCTGGGAATCTTCCAAATATCTTAGGCAGCTTATCCCGTAATACACTCAACTTAATTCTTTGTGATGAATATCATTATTCCATTCTCCCACATCTATGATTTAGGAGGAGAGGTGCAGTGCCTTTTAAAATAAGAGAAAGAAATGAGCCTTCTCGTTCCAGAGAGAGGGAAAACATAGAATGTACACTGCACAGAGATGTGAAGACAATGGGAGAGATAAGTGAGAAACATGAAACTTGGAGGAAACTTGTTGAAACTTCCTGCAAATTCTGGGCATAAAATAATAAAAAATTATTTTACAGGGATGAGAGAGAAGTACAAAGAGCCATTCTCTGAAACATATCTCTGTCAGGTGAAATAAATACTTTTGTCCATATTTTTATACCTAAAATTAGTTTAGAAATATGAATATTATAGTATCCCAAAGAATAATGATTGTTGACACCTTTCAGAATGAAATATTGTACTTACTTACTTAATTAATTGTACTTAATAAATTAGTTTCTATTCTAAACGTAAAACAGTCTCAAAAAGAATGCTTTATTATAGTTATATTGAGCAATAGAGGTTGTGACAGAAAATCTAAACGTTAAACTAGGAGAAAAAGACAGGTCACTCTAACTGGGATCAAGAGACAGGAAAATTCGAATCAAGGGAAAGGTACTCTTAGTTTTACCTATCAATATGGAGTTAACTTTATGGATTTTGTTTTATCTTCGCAGGATTGCTCCAGGGTTTTTAATTCCGCCTGTGCTCATTTTATTTACTGAAAGCCTTAAGTTTCTCAAGCATGCCTTGACTGTTAACAATCTCTGACTCATCAATCAACCTTTGACCTATTAGTCAGCTGTCCATTGACCCACCAACCATTCCTTGATCCACCCACCATATCTTGACCTGTCAGACATCACTTGGTTTTTGACCTGTATCTAGAGCTTTATATTGCACAACTCAACATTCATACCTTCTCTCTTTTATAAACAAATATTTTCATAAATATTTAATGTCAATCTCTCAGATGCTGAGGTTTTGTGCTTTTGAAAGGCAGTTTAACAGTTTTACTTAGGATGGATTTTCAAGTCTTGACATTTAGTGAAGATCTAATTATAATTTTTCTTTGTCTTTCCTAATAAAACTAAAACAAGAACAAAAGTAGAACAATAATCAATTTTTCAGTATGTTATCTGGTGGCATATACTATTTCTAGCTTGTAACAGAATTCGCCATTCCTGCTTATATCTGGCAGCATCATTTATATTCATGTGTAGTGCTTCAGGACTCTCATTGAGTGAAGACATGTTTACGCTAAGATAAAAGTAAGATGTCCTGGACTATTGTTACAGGTATGTGTAACATACCATGCCATTTTGTGTTTTGGCATATATAACAACTTGGGTGTGGATTTATCATGAAAAATAATTCCAGTCCACATGAGTTTACAAGAACACCGGAGTATGTCATCTAACTAACAGAAAATTCTCTTTACTATATTACCCAAAACATACTTCTGAATTCACCTTGGACTTTGCACTAGACTGCTGGCTGATTGATTGATTAAGTCTTTGATTGATTGATTGTGTGCATGTGTGAGTGAGTGTGTGTGTGTGTGTGTGTTTAAGAATCAAAGACAAATACACAGATTTTAAGGACAGAGAGAATTATAATAATAAATAGAATGATAGAAATATTACAAATGCCTGCATTGGGGATAGAAACAAAGGTTTTGTTTCTTCTGATTTTTTTTTGCTTGTTTGTCTATTTGTTTCACTACTCATTCCAGTTTGGTCTAATAAGCACATTTTGTTATAGTGGTTTCAGATATACAAAATTTTTTATCTCAAATTTGTAAAATTTGTTTAAGGATATCATAGCCTCAGGTTACAAAATCATTGTTTGTTTTTTTTTAATATCAAGCATCTTTCCCAAATGAATAAATTGCAATAAAATATCAATAACGTAGATATCTCTCAACCAAAGAATGGACACAGAAATTGTGATACACATACAAAATGGAATACTACTCAGCTATTTAACAACAACAACAACAACAAAATGAAATTTGCAGGCAAATGGATGGAACTAGAAAAGATCATCCTGAGTCAGGTATCCCAGAAGCATGAATACACATATGGTATATACTCACTTATATGTGGATATTAGACAGATAATATACAACAAACATGCTAAAATCTACAGACATGAAAAAGCTAAACAACAGGAAGGACCCTAGGGAACATGCTTAGTCCATATTCAAAAGAAAACCAGGATAGACATCTGAAGGGGTAGAAGAGAAGGACAGGACTGGAATCTACCACAGATATCCTCTAAAAAAAATCTCTACCCAGTAAGGGATTGAAGCAGATACAGAGACTCAACCAAACTCTGGACAAAGCACAGGGAGTCTTCTATAAGAAGGAGGATATAAAAGGAACCAGAGGGAACAGGAGCTCTTTAAGCAGACCACCTAAGCCAAAAAAAAAAAAAAAAAAAAAAAAAAAAAAAAAAAAAACAAAAAAACAAACAAAAAAAAAAAACAAAAAAAAAACAAAGCAGGGCCCAAGGGGGACTGCAGGGACTAATACATCAATCAAAGTTCATGCATAGACCCCCTGCTCAGATGTAGCCCATTGACAGCTCAGTCTCCAAGTGGGTTCCTTAAAAAGAAGAGAATCGACAGTCTCTGACATGAACTCAGTTGCCTGTTCCTTTATCACTTCTCCCTTGTGGGGCGGCCTAGACAGCCCACAGAGGAAGAGGATGAAGCCAGCCTGGATGGGACCTGACAATAGGCGCAGAAGGACTTCACTTATCAGTGGACTGGAGGGAGGGGGTGTGGAGAAAAAAAGAGGGAGGGAGGGTAGGACAGGAAAGAGATGGGGGCCACAACTGTGATACAAAGCAAAAAATTAAAAATGATAATTAAAAAAGAAAAATATCAAACACTTTTACCAACTGAATTAATAGCAAAGGAAGGTCTTCTAGGCTAAAAATTGGAACCCCATAAGAAAGAAGTGATAACATGAAGACTGAGATGAAGATCACTGGACAGCTCCAGATCCTAGGCACGTCTTTATTCTTGAGAGAAGCAGTCATCTTTACTTTTAAACATGGGAAGATGCTGACAAGTCATAGATTCATCTCTTCTCCTTAATGTGCAGTTATGTTCAAGTCAATACGGTACTCCTGAGGAAAGAAAAGTATTTAAATTATGAGTGTGTCATTTTTGCCTTATCACTGGATTTTAGAGCTTTGGCATGATATGGCACTCAATCTTGTGCAGCTTGAAATGTTTAGCACATAATGGACTTACGTAAGCCATTTAAAGAGAGTAAATGCAACCTCAGATTCTGATTTAATATTTTTTCTTAACTTTTTTTCTCTCTCTCTAAAAAGTAGGAAAATAAGAATCAGCACAAAACCACATGTCTTGAAGGTAAATTATTACACACACTGGGCCTCATGTACTAAATTTCAGTGGTGAAATCCTGTTCCAACATCTGGCCTTTGAGATCTCAAATGGCTGTGCATTTTCAACAAGGGCTTTCTGTTTGATGTGTGTTGTTAAGAAAACCTTTCCTAAATATTTTGTTTCTATCTAAGTTTAAAATTATTTGACCGGCTATTATTCCACAGGGAAAAAGGAACATTAATATTGGTTTAGAATACAGTGAGCATAGATTTATTAACAAAATCTATATTTTTTTAAATTTCTCATAAAGACAATGATATCCTATAGCAACAACTATGAGACTCCAGACCATATTGGCTCGTGGTCTACGGGAGAACGGGTTGACTTCTATATTTTGTTTTGAGATTATAATTTAATTACATTTCGACTTTCACTTTCCTCCCTTCAAACTATCCTTTATGCCACATTCCCCATTCTATTCTTGTCTTTTTTTAAATGGTTATTACATTCGTGTGTGTGTGTGCGTGCGTGCACGTACACGTGAGCATGCATGCATGTGTGCAAAACCATGTATATTCTTAAACAAAATCTGCCTGGATCAATGCTCTCAGGGCTGAACTTTTAGCACTGAACAACAAATTGTTGTGCTCTTCAGTGAGGAATGAGACCTCACTCCCCTCTGCCCAACGTTTCTCAGATGGCTTTTGTGATTTGTGAAGGGTGGAGGCCTTGTGGGCTTTCTTTTCCATCCAGATCGGCATGCTCACTGCTGTCATCTTTGATGAGCACACATTTCAGCCGCCGTGCTGGTGAGACACATGGGTGAATCCTCTGATATTGATAGAGTCTTTCAGCAAGCTCTCTGAGCCTCTGGCTCATAGAGTCTTTCTGCCTCCTTTTCTGCACTATTTCCTGAGCCCCTGCGTGCACAAGTGTTTTACAGACGTCTCCAATGAGAATGAATTTTGATTGGCTGTGATTTAATGTAGTGATCTCCGTCTGTTGCAATGAGAAATTACTTTGATGGGGGGTGAACGTTTCACTCATCTGTGAATATAAGCACAAATAAATATAGACTGTTAGTGATTATATTGGCTTTGTAACTTATTGATTGTAGATTCTCGTCCAATAACCATGGTTTCACTAGCACTGAATGGTTAACCAGTTATCTGGTACTAGTCATGGTCTCCATCTTATTTATCAGGTCCTAAGTTCAGTTGTAGAGCGTTTTGTTACCCCTAAGGTATGTGTGCCGAAACTGTACTCTTGGGCTTATTATCTTATTCTGGTCACTGCATTAGTTCACAGGCACGTTGGTTGTTGCTTGGTCCAGAGACTGTTGGTTTCCTTCTTCCTTTGGCAGACTGTAGGGTACCTCTGGTGGCATAAAAACTAGTCCTGAGGAAGGGTCATTCAGGTCTGTTCCAGCTCAGGTCTCTGGGCCCTGTTTCTAAAGTGCATAGTGTCTTTAGCAGAAGGGACACATCCACCTCACTTGACTTCTATGCACACAAGTTCTTTTAAAATTCTGTCTTTTTTTCTTTTCTACCAATACACATTTTGAGGTATACATGATTCTTACAAACTATATTAATTTTAAAACAATAGAAAATTAATGTATTTTCTTATTGGAATTATCAATCTTTTTTTGTCTTTTCTTTCTTCTTCTTTTTCTTTGTATAAGGAAGTGCTCTGTGTGGAATGGTTGATAGAGGAGAAGAGATTTCAGTTTCCACAGAAAAACCCTGGGTACTTTCCTTTGGGATGCTATGATGTAGTTCAGTCTCTGATTCATATATCTAGACAAGTAAGGCATGTCTTCATATGTAAAGAACTACATACTTATTGTTTCTCTTATTACAAAAATGCATTTATTTATTACATTACTATGATGGTTAGTTTTTATTGTGACTTTGGCACAATGTGAAATCATGTGAAAAAAAAAAGAGTCTCAGTTTAGGAATCACTTTGCTCAGGTTGACCTCTATGCAGGTCTATGGGAAATTGTCATGATTACTGGTTGAAGTGAGAGCACTCAGCCAAATATAAGTAGCCATTTCCTGGGCTGTTCCCTGACATAGGTAGGGCTGCAGAATGCTACATGAATAGGAGCAGCAGGATGCAGCAAGGGTACATTTGTTTCCTCTGTGCTGGACCTTTTTGGGTTATGACTAGGAGTGTAACTTGAATTTCTCTCAGTTGAGGGCAGAAACCTGGAATGTAAGGGATCTTTTGTCCTTTGTGTTACCTATTGTCACGATGTTTATTATAGCAGTGTAAATGAAATTAGAATAACTATCAAATTTTATTCTCATTGGCTTTTACAGGTCAATAAAAATGCATATATACACATATATATATGTATATATATATATATGATAAACATACTAAAATCTGTACACCTAAAGAAGCCAAGCAAGAAGGAGGACCCTGAGTAAGATGATCAATCCTCACTCAGAAAGACAGTCAAACGGGGTGGACACATTGGAAGAAGGAAAAAACAGAAAACAAGACAGGAGCCTACCACAGAGGGCCTCTGAAAGATTCTACCCAGTAGTATATCAAAGCAGATGCTGAAACTCATAACCAAACTTTGGGCAGAGTGCAGGGGATCTTATGAAAGAAGGGGGAGATAGTAAGACACGGAGAGGACAGCAGCTCCACAAAGAGAGTAACAGAACCAAAATATCTGGGCACAGGGGTCTTTTCTGAGACTGATACTCCAACCAAGGACCACTCCTGGATATAACCTAGAACCCCTGCTCAGATGTAGCCTATGGCAGCTCAGTGTCCAAGTGAGTTCCCTAGTAATGGGAACAGGGACTGTCTCTGACATGAACTCTGTGGCTGGCTCTTTGACTACCTCCACCCACGGGGGGGGGCAGCCTTACCAGGCCACAGAGGAGGACAATGCACCCAGTCCTGATGAGACCTGACAAGCTAGCATCAAATGGAAGGGGAGAAGGACCTCCTATATCAGTATACTTAAAGAGGGGCTTGGGAGGAGATGAGGGAAGGAGGGTAGTATTGGGACTGAAAGACACACATGCTGCCTTTTAGCTGCTTCTGTCTTGCAGTCTTGAATAGCAATACACTTTATGGGAGAGCTAGGCATCATAGTGAATGAGGGACCATTCTTTCAGTCAAGTTGGAACACTGTGTTAATGATGAACTAAGTACAGAAAGTGGTCCCTGTGTCTATTTGTGATGACAAAACATCTGGTCACTTTCTGAAATTAGTGTGGGTGTCTTTAGTGACTATTTCCACATTTTCCCTGACCTGTTAGTAAGCACAACTATGGCCAGTGTGTTTCAAATTTATTACAAACATCTATTTAAGGACAAGTTGAGTAAAACTCCCTTAATTTGATGTATGGTCGGACAAATTCTTTACAAGTGCATTGTCCTGTTATCTGTAACTTACATCAAGATATATAAATCCCCTCACACTGTTCCTTTGTAGTCACTCTGCCACCTCTATTAGTCTAGCAAACACTTGCTGTCCCTATAGTTTTGCCTTTTATAGAAGAAACTATGAATTCTAATTTTGAGGTTTTAGCCCACAGAGATGATCACTCTTTTATAAGATGAAACAGTGTTTTCCACAAACTTTAAGTTGCCTTTAGAGGAGAAAATTTTCTTTGTAGATCCTTCCAGCTGTGATTTTTTTTTAGGTTGAGTTTAAAACAAAAACTTTGCTGAAGATTACCTTTTAAGATAAAAGGATCATCTAACTACAGTACATATGATCATTGGGGGCAGAAAAGAATAGTGTCTGAAAGAACAACAGCCAGCAAGCTATACCTGCTTCAAACACAGATCATCTTCCCACTTAAATTTTTTTTTTATCTGTCTTCATTTTAAACTAGAGCGATAGAGCTATAGTAAATAGAATCACAGTGAAAAATACAATAAAATACAAATGTACATCATGTATCTACCCTCACCAACAATGTTTAGTGACACTAATTGTGGTGCCAAGAATGTACTGATTGTTAGGGAGAAACCCATGAATCTATCTATCAATCTACCTATCTATCTAAACAACAAAAATCGTCCACATGTATATTATGATTTTTCACAAAAGGCAAGATGATAAATAATTTACATATAATTGTAGGTTATTTTTTGCTGTTTATGCAATTTCAAAGCCTTTAAACTTTTTTTTTCACAATGTATTCATTATATATCCCATTTGAACCCCTCTCCCTCAAATCTCCCAGTCTCACCCTCTCCTCCTTCACCCCATCACCTTCCCCTGGTCCACTGAAAGGGGGAGTTCTCCACCATTGTCATCTGCCCATAGCTTGTCAAGTTTCATCAGGACTGCCTGGATCCTCTTCCTCTGTGGCCTGACAAGACTGCCCCACCAGGGGCAAGTGATCAAAGAGCAGGCAACCCAGCCCCTGCTCCCCTCACTCAGAGATCCACACGGAGACTGAGCTGTCACTTGCCACATCTGAGTAGGGGGTCTAGGTCCTCTCCATGCATGGTCCTTCATTGGTGCATCAGTCTCTGCAGGACCCCCTGGGCTCACATCCTTTAGCTTTTTTGATCTCTTTGCAGGGCTCTTGTCCCCTCCATGTACCTCTATCCCTAACCCTCTCTTCTTCCATAAGACTCCCTGCCCTCTGCCTAAAGATTGTGCCTGAGCCTCAGCATCTACTTAGATCCTCTGTTGGGTGGATCCGTTCAGAGGACCCTCTATAGTAGGCTCTCATCCTGTTTCTTGTCCGACGCTTCTGGTGTCTATCCTGTTTACCATTCTGAATAATATTAATGCATCCTCCCATAGGTCCTCCTTAGTGTTTAGCTTCTTTAGGTCTGTAGATTCCTATTCTATATTATATGGCTAATATCGGCTTATAAGTGAGTATATACCATGCCTGTCTTTCTGTTTCTGGGTTACTTCACTCAGGATGATCTTTTCTAGTTCCATCAATTTGCCTGCAAATTTCATGATTTCCTTGTTTTTAATGGTTGAGAAGTATTCCATTGTGTAGATGTACCGCAATATCTGTATCCATTCCTCAGTTGAGGGACATTTGGGTTTTTTTTTGTAGAGTCTTGCAATTACAAATAAACCTGCTATGAACATAGTTGAACAAGTATCCTTATTGAATGGTGGGGCATATTTTGGGTATATGCCCAGGAGAGGTATAGTTGGATCTTGAGGTAGTGTTATTCCCAATTATCTGAGAAAGCACCAGATTGATTTCCAAAGTGGTTGTACAAGTATGCCCTCACACTAAAAATGGAGAAGGGTTCCCCTTTCTCCCATCTTGGTGTAACTCTAATGAAGCAAGTCAAAGACTTGTATGCAAAAAACTTCAAGTCACTGAAGAAAGAAATAGAAGAAGATATCAGAAGATAGAAACTCTCTCATGTTTATTGCTCGATAGGATTAACATAGTAAAAATGGCCATCTTACCAAAAGCACTCTGCAGATTAAATGCAATTCCCATCAAATTACCAACACAATCTTTACAGACTTTAAAAAATTCTCAACTACATATGGAATAATAAAAACCCCAAAATAGCTAAAACAATCCTCTACAATACCCCTTATGGAAGTATCTCTATCCCTGATCTCAGGCTGTACTATAGAGCAAGAGTAATAAAAACTGTATGGTACTGGCATAGAAACAGACTGGTGGATTAATGGAATCAAACTGAAGACCCAGAAATAAACTAACATACCTATGGACACCGGATTTTTGACAAAAAAAAAGCCAAAACTATATAATGGAAAAAAGGTACCATGTTCAAAAAATGGTGCTGGTCTAACTGGTACTACACATGTAGAAAAATGCAAATAGAACCATATTAAAATGGACCGATGCACAAAATTAAAGTCCAAGTGAATCAAATATCTCAACATAAGACCAGACTCACATAAATCTGTTGGAAGAACACGTGGGGAAGAGCCTTGAATGCATTGGTACAGGAAACAATTTTCTGAAAAGAATACCAACAGCTCAGGCTCTAAGATCTACAATTAATAAATGAGACCTCGTGAAATGAAAAACTTCTATAAAGCCAAAGACACTGTCAGCAGAATAAAATGACAGCCTACAGAATGGAAAAAGATCTTCACCAACACTATTGGATGCAATAGAGGACTAATTCCCAGAATATGTTTTTAAAAACTCAAGAAATTAAACAACAAACCAAGTAATCCATACAAAATGGGGTACAGATATAAGCAGAGAATTCTCTATAGAGGAATATTGAATGGGGTAGAAACACTAAAAGAAATGTTCAATGTCCGTAGCCGTCAGGGAAATGCAAATCAAAACAACTCTGAGATTCCATGCTACACCAGTCAGAATGGATAAGATAAAAAACTCAAGTGACAGAACAAACCTTTTAATATCTTGAACAGATAATTACATAAGGATGGTTCTAAGTATATACACTCGTGGGATGGTGAGATATTGAAGGAGGAACAACCAGAAACACTGTGATATCTGTAAGCCCTTCTGGGGTTATGGAGCTCCCTGTAGCTCTATTGACCCAAGGCTGAAGATGGGAAGATTGCAGGTTTGACACCAGATAGACTATGTGCAAAAATTAATTGTGGAAGAATATGTTGAATTGACTTGATATCACAGTCCAATGGTGAGATAGCTTGTGTCTTCCCATGATTATATTTACATTCCTCAACATTCTGGTCTTAAACAAAATCTACTGATCTATTTTCATGTTTATTGAGTTTTTGATGTCCTCTCACATCTTCTGTTGAACTTGTTTAGCAAATTTTCATTTGAACTCTAGTCTTAAATTTTTCAAATTTAGAATATTAATTCTGTAAATTTTAATATTTTACATTTCATATTTCTCATTTGTTTTATTTTGTAAACATATTTTGCACAACTTTTCAAATTTTACACCATTCAGTACTCTAAATCATATTTGTAATAAATTTCTTTAAATTGTTCTTTAACTTAATTCAATACTAGGGTAATTTAAGGTGAATTTTTATGGCCTTTTCTCTCTGTAGTATAAACACTTTATTTTCTGTTATATATTAAGTGCTATCCAATGAGTATTTGGGCAGATGTGTGATCAAAATTATTAAGTTCTGTGTCAAGTCAAGCAGTTATTAAAATTTAATCAATAACCCAATTTATTCTGGCTTAGTTAATCATCAGATTTTCTTTACAGGCGTTTCCAGATTAATTGGCAGGCTGGCTTGGAGAGCTAGGCCTGGCTTATTCAAGTCTGGCTCGTACACTACACAGCCAAATTCAACTGAAACTTTGTTGGAATAGCTAAGTGACTTTATAGAGTATGTATTGGTTACTCAGTTTTACTGATAAACTCATAATTCATGATTGTAATTACTCTCTTTAAGCTTGCCTCCTATAGCAGCAGGATAGTTGATTTAAATGGGGTGCCTCCCAAATTTGTGGGATAAATGACATGGCATGTTTCTTTAAACTATTTTTGCCTAATTGCATGCTTTTTTTTTTTCCTTGAAGAATGAATTTACATATGTTTTGTTAAAAGTATTGTGTACTCATTTTAAATATTATTTTATGTAGATGTACCACAATTTCTGTATCCATTCTTCAGTTGAGGGGCATCTGGGTCATTTCCAGATTCTGGCTATTACAAATAAAGCTGCTACAAACATGATTGAGCAAATGTTTTTATTGTGTACTTGAGCCCCTTTTGGTTATATGCCTAGGAGTGGTACAGCTGGATCTTGAGGAAGTGCTATTCCTAGTTGTATGAGAAAGTGCCAGATTGATTTCCAAACTGGTTGTACAAGTTTACATTCCCACCAGCAGTGGAGGAGGGTTCCCCTTTCTCCACAACCTCTCCAGCATGTGTTGTCACTTGAGTTTTTCATCTTGGCCATTCTGAAAGGTGTAAGGTGAAATCTCAGGGCCGTTTTGATTTGCATTTCCCTAGTGGCTAATGATGTTGAGCATTTCTTTAAGTGTTTCTCTGCCATTTGATATTCCTCTACAGAGAGTTCTCTGTTTAGCTCTGTTCCCCATTTTTTAATTGGATTACTTGGTTTGTTCCTTTTCAGCTTCTTTAGTTCTTTATTTATACTGGATATTAGCCCTCTGTCAGATAGAGGGTTGGTGAAGATTCTTTCCCAATCTGTAGGCATTCTTTTTTTTTTTTTTGATGACTATGTCCTTTGCTTTACAGAAGCTTTTCAGTTTCATGAAGTCCCATTTATTGATTGTTGCTCCTAGAGCCTGTGCTGTTGGTATTCTGTTCAGGGCAATGAAAAACAAGGAAATCATGAAATTTGCAGATAAATGGTGGAAACTAGAAAGGATCATCCTGAGTGAGCTATCCCAGAAGCAGAAACACACACAAGGTATATACTCACTCATATAGACATATAATATATGATAAACCTACTAAAATCTGTACACCTAAAGAAAGTAATCTAGAGGAAGACTCTGGCTAAAATGCTCAATCCCCATCCTGAAAGGCAAAAAGGATGGACATCAGAAGAAGAAGAAAACAGGAAACAAGTTAGGAGCCTCCCACAGAGGGACTCTGAAAGGCTCTGCCCTGCAGACTATCAAAACAGATGTTGTGACTTACAGCCAAACTTTGGACAGAGTGCATGGAATCTTATTTAAAAAGTGGGAAAGAGTAATATCTGGAGAGGACAGGAGCTCCACAAGGAGAGCAACAGAACCAAAAAATCTGAGCACAGGGGTCTTTCCTGAGACTGATACTCAAACCAAGTACCATGCATGGAGATAACCTAGAACCCCTGCACAGATGTAGTCCAAGGCAGTTCAGTGTCCAAGTGGGTTCCATAGTAATGGTAACAGGAACTGCTTCTGACATGAACTGATTGGCCTGCTCTTTGATCACCTCCCTGTCAGGGGTGCAGCCTTACCAGGCCACAGAGGAAGACAATGCAGCCACTCCTGATGATACCTAACAGATTAGAATCAGAAGGAAGAAAAAGAAACCCTCCCCTACCAGTGGACTTGGAGAGGGCCATGAGTGGAGAAATAAGAGGAAGGGAGGGATTGGAAGGGGAGGAGGGAGGGAACTAGAGGGGGATACAAAGTAAATAAAGTATAATTAAAAATGAAATAAAATAAAAATTAATAAAAATATTATTTTATATATTCCTGTAAATGTTACACATTGAATTTTGGTCATACTCAGTCACTTCCCCTATTTGTTCCCAAGTTCACCCCTACCTTCATACGCACCCAGTTTTACCAGTTTTTAAGCAATTGTATTTTTTAAATTATTTATTTTTTATTCACTTTACTTTCTGGTTGTAGCCCTGTCCCACCTTTCCCCACAGTCTCTCTCTCCCTCCCCCTCCTTCCCCATTCTCTATTCCTCAGAAAAGCCCCTGCCACTTCCACTCCACCCTAGCCTGGCAAATCCCTCCAGCACAAAGCATGTCTTATCCCCGATGACCTGGCAAGGCAGTCCCTCAAGGGAGAAATGACCAAAAGGAAAACAGGGAAGTCTGTGTCAGAGGCAGTTCTCTACCCCTTTCCTTTTCCATGAAACATAAGCTGCCCATCATTTTGTAGGGGGCTCTAGGTTCAGTCCATGCATGGTCCTTGGTTGATGCTTCAATCTCTGCAAGCCCTTCTGGGCCCAGTTAGTTGGCCCTGGTCTTGTGGAGCTCCTTTCATCTCTAGGTCCTTTTCTTTTCCTCCCACTTTTCCTCAAGACTTCCTACCATCGCCCAATGTTTGGCTGTGATTCTCAGCATCTGTTTTGAGGTGCTGCTGGGTAGAGCCTCTCAGAGGACAATGCTGAGAGACTCCTGTCTGTAGGATTAGCAATATTTTTCATAGTGTCAGTTGTTGGCACTCTTCCATAGGGTGAGTCATTGGATGGACCAGGCATTGGTTGGGTGTTCCCTCAATTTCTACTCTCTCTGTTCTAGCTTTATCCTTGCACATCTTTTAGGCAAGGTTAAAAGGGGAAGAATTTTGTGGGTGGGTTGGTGTTTCCCTTCCTCTACTAGAAGCCTTGTGTACTTAGAGAGTGTCCTCTTCAGTCCCTATGGCCTCTACTACTAGGAGTCTCTGCTTGAGTGCCCCCCATATCTTCCCAGGAGCCTGCTCTTTCTTAAGTCTCCAGCTTGTCACTGAGATGCCCCAATCATCAGATTCTCTTTACTCTATAGGCCTTCTTGTCCTCTTGCTCTTGCTTTCCACTCTCTCTGCCCCTCTCATGTCTTATTCCGTCACTTTGACCACTACCTTTGTCTTTTCTATTTCCCTGTCTGGTTGAGATTTAGCCATCTTCTCTTGGATGCTCTTTGTTACTCGTCTTCTTTGGATCTGTGCCTTATAGTATGTTTATCCTTTACTACCTGGCAAAAATCCACTTGTAAGTACATACCTTGTGTGTCTTTTGCTTGGGGGATACCTCACTCAAGATGATCTTTCCTAGTTCCACAAATTTGCCTGCAAATTTCATGATTTCTTTGTTTTCAATAGCTGAGTAGTATTCTGTTGTGTATTTGTGCCACAGTTTCTTTATTCATTCTTTGGCGGGGTCTTGAGGAACAGCTATTCAAAAGTTTCTGTGAATGTGCCAAATTGATTTCCAACGTGGTTGTGCAACTTTGCCCTCCCACTAGCAATGGAGGAGTGTTTTCCTTTCTCAACATCCTTGCCAACATGTGCTCTCACTTGAGATTTCGATTTTAGCGATTCTGACTGCTGTGAGATGGAATCTCAGTCATTTTGATTTGCATTTCCCTGATGACTAAGGACACTGAAGATTCCTTCTCAGCCATTAGAGATTCCTTTGTTAAAAAATCTTTGTTTAGTTTTTGGCCCCACTTTTTTCTGTTTTTTTGTTTACTTTAATTGGTGCTCTCTAAATACACTTGAGAATCGGGTCTAAGGAGCATGGACGTAGCAGAGTTATATACCCTTAAAAATCAACCAAACAAACAAACAATTTTCCAGTAGGTATCAATTGCCAATATCCCATGAGCTGGGGGGGGGCACTCTGTAATCACATTTTACACTACAATGTTGTCCAATTTTGTCTTAAACAGGGTCACAACTACTGTGAGTTCACATGTCCAAATGCCTTGCTGTGTCCAGAAAACCCTAATCCCTTGCAGTCTTCCACTGCCTCCCATTCTCAGTTTCTTTCCTTTCTATCCTTCTCAGTGATCCTTGATACAGACATCTTGCTTGAGACCTAGTACTGCACAGCCTCTTGTTCTCTGCATGTTGAAGTTGTGTTTAATTGTGATCTATTACGAGAAGATGCCTCTCTAGTGAAGACTGAGAGATGCATTGCTCTGTGGGAAGTGGTAAATAATTTTAAGTCGCTTTTATTGATGTGGATAGTGTCCCTCTGCCTATTGGTTAGTATGGCTACGGGTTTATCTATCCTGTTGATTTTTCTCAAAGAACCAGCTCTTGGTTTTGTTGATTCTTTGAAGTGTTCTCTTTGTTTCTAATTTATTGATTTCATACCTGAGCATGATTATTTACAGCCATCTACTTCTCTTGGGGGTGTCTGCATCTTTTTTTTTTCTTCTTCTTCTTCTAGTGCTTTCAGTCATGCCATTAAGTTGCTTGTATGAGATGTCTCAAATTTATGAAGGCACTTAGTTCTATGAACTTTCCTCTTAGCACTGCTTTCATTGTGTCCCATAAGTCTGAGTAAGTTTTACCTTTATTTTCATTGAATTCTAAGTCTTTAACTCCTTTCTTTATTGTTTTTATACTACATTTGTTTGCCAAAAGAATAGTAGTATATTATACCCTTTAGTCTATGATCTATCTAGCCACTGCTCTTGGGTTTCCTGATTATGCCAGGTATGGGTTTCATCTTGTGGAGTTGGCATTAAAACCAATAAGTACATGATTGATCATCTTCATAACATTCCTGTCACTGTTGCATCATTGAACATATCTTGCTTGTCTAGTTGTTTTTATACCTTGCAGGGTTCAGAGCTGGGTAAGACTACATTTCTCTTCCAATATTAGACATAGTACCTTCAAGTACTATAAAAGTCAGCCAGCAGATGAAGTATCCAGATCAGTGCCAGCTTGATTTGAATGTGTTTTTTAATTATAGTATGTGGTGTCTTCAGCAGTGGAGTTTTACTGTCAGTATCTCGTGGAAGCCTCGCAGTGGTGGCACATGCCTTCAATCTCAGAACTCTGGAAACAGAGACAATCAGATCTCTGAGTTTGAGGCCAGCCTGGTCTACACAGAGAGAGTTTCAGGCCAACAGGGATACAAAGGGGAAATACTGTCTAAAAACAAACTGCAATAAAAAGATCTGGAGAAAAAGGAATAACATGGCAATATCCTTCTTTGGGTGTCTTTCAGACTCTGAGAGTGGTAGCATAGTTCCTGGCTCTGAGGGTTTTATTTTATAGTATCCAGTAGAAGCATTGTTACTCAAATATAGGATAACCTTCCTTTAAACTCCTTATATATACACATAGGTGTAGTAAAACAATATAAGCTGTTATAGTAAAAGGTGTCCATATAACTTTGGGGAAAGCCTTTATTGTTCGTTATCACTGATAGGGAAAAACTACACCCTCCAATCCCCCAATGACATTATGCCTTCTTGTTCATGAATTCTCATTTTCCCATTTCTATCACTGTATTTCATCTGCCTTCCCCTGGAAGGTCTTTTCCCAGTTCCCTATCAATTTCTGGACATCTATTAGTTTTCTAAATGAAACACACATTATCTCAAGATTCAAATATATAAGTCACATAATAGAGAAGCATATGGCATTTTTCTTTCCAGACTGTCTTATTTCACTCACTATGCTTCCAGATCCATCCATTTACCTGTGAATTTCATAATTCCATTTTTGCCAGTAGCTGAATAATATTCCACAGTGTAAATGTGCCAGATTTTCATCATTAATTTATTAGTTGATGGGAATCATTCCCTGGGCATTGTGAAGAACAGCAACAAACAAGGATGAGCAAGTATCCCTGTGGTAGGAAACAGAATCTTCTGTTACAGCTAGATCCTGTTCTAGACCTAATGTTAGCTTCTAGGGAAACTGTCACATTTCTTTCCACAGTGGCTACCATCTTGTACTCCCACCAATAAGAAATACATGACCCTACTTCTCCTAACTGTCTTCTTACAATACCCTTTCTGGGTCAGCTCAGCATCTTCTGGCTCAGCTGTCACCAACTGTCTTCTCTTCTCTACTCTCTAACCCTACTCTTCAGTCTCTTTGACCCTACTCCTGCCTACTCCCCATTCCTGTTCTGTCTCTGCTGTCTCCTTATATCCTCTCCTGTTCCTAGAATCCAATAGCCAACCAACACTGATGGGCTTGAAGATGCTTCTTATTTCTTTCCAATAGCTTTTCCAGGCTTCTCGGGTGTCTGGTGTGATCTTTCTGTTGATTTTTCAGGAGCATATACACATCTGAGATAAGAACTCAACACTGAGGCTTCTTTTCCTGTAACTTGAGTACTGCCTCCTGAAACTTTTTATATTCCTGGACTGTCTTATCTTTTAGCATCTTGTGCTCTGGATTTCTTCACTGAAGTCTCTTAATCTCTGCTCCCACCTCTATGAACCATTAGCTTGTAGTCCTGATTTTGGCATGCAAGGTGTAGTATTCAGCATAGTCTTTTTTAAAGTCCCTTTCATAGATCTGCCAGTGGTTAGTTCTTGAACGTTTCTTGTCCAGGGTCTTCTGGCTGGCACAGGAAGACAATGGCTAGTCAGTCTCTCTTCTTCACTCTTTTTGGGTCAGTGGCCAAGGTTTTCAGAAGACTTCCTATGCTCAACTCTTTGAAGGTCTCCACAGCATAGCTTTTTGTGTCCCATGTAAATGTAAACAAATCTGCATCCCTAAAGAAAAACCTTCACTGATTTCCATTCTGATGCTAACACATTCTTCTTATAGCATTATAGACTGATACTGATTTAATTCCACTGTTTTTTGTTTGTTTGTTTGTTTGTTTGTTTTGTGTGTGTGTGTGTGTGTGTGTGTGTGTGTGTGTGTGTGTGTGTATAACCCAGTCTCTTTCAGAGGCTTTTGTTTCTTTCTGTTAAAGTTAACAGAACACTATTTAGTCTGTCTATGGGGTCTTTACTCTTCCTTTTTGTTCTTATAAGCATTTCTTTTAAGGTACAGTTAGATCTTTGTATCACTGCTTGACCTATAGGATTTTGTGGCATACCTGTAATCTGCTTTATATTATAATATGCAAAGAATTGCTTCATCTTCCTGGAGACATATTGGTTGGGGAACATTGTCAGTCTCAGTTTGTACAGGTATCTCCAAAATAGCCATTGCTTCCAGAAAATGTATAATTACAGAATCAGCCTTCTCATGTCTCAAAGCAGTTGTCCATTGAAGTGCTGAATATATATTATCAATATATTATATATATATATATATATATATATATATATATATATATATATCAATGTTATGGTTTACAAACTTTAGTTTTCTAAATACTTCAAAATTAAACACATCCCTCTGACAGATGTCATTTCTTTTGGTACCCTTAGGGTTATTTCCAGTGAGTAATGGAGTTTGGTTATACAAAGAACATGTACTATTTTCTTATAATTTCTTTCACTTGTTTCTAGGTGATAATTTTTATTTTTCCTTAAAGCTTTACTGTTAACATGGAGTTTCTCATGATTGTATTGATTCACAGAATTTTTTTTTTTATTTTCGTGGGGTCCTATTTATTAATTGTAGGTCTTTTTTTTCTATTTTATTTTTATCAGTTACATTTTATTAATTCTGTATCCTAGCCGTGCCCCGAACCCTCATTCCCTCCCAGTCCCTCCCTCCCTCCCTCATCTCCACCCTGCCCCTTTCTAAGTCCACTGATAGGGGGGGACCTCCCCCCATTCATCTGATCCTGTTTTATCAGGTATCTTCATTGAGTTCCTGTTAGAAATAGTCCTTGTTCCCCTCATTTTGGGAAACCAATTGGTTACTGAGCTACCACAGGCTACATCTGAGCGGAGGTTCTAGGTTATATCCATACATGTTCCTTGGTTGAATGTCAGTTTCAGAA
>REGO01000092.1:3211499-3334579 GCA_010120015.1 Rhombomys opimus | reverse complement strand
CTGGGATATTTCACACAGAATGATGTTTTTTAGATCCCACCATTTGCCTGCAAATTTCATGATTTCCTCCTTTTTGATTGCTGAGTAGTATTCCATTGTGTAGAAATACCATAATTTCTGTAGGTCTTAATGCCTGTACTACTATGGTCTTGTTCAAGAAGTCCCTTCTGATGCCTATAAATTCTAGCCTAGTGCCTATTTTCTTCTGGGTCAGGTTCAGGGCATGAAGTCTTATGATGAGAGCCTTGATCAATTTGGAATTGAGTTTTATACAGGGTAAGATATTAAAGTCTAGTTTCATTGTTGTGCTTATAGTTATCCAGTTTGAACAGCACCATTTATTGAAAATGTTGTTTGTTTGTTTTTTTAATTTTTATGCAATGTGCATTTTTGCCTCTTTGTAAAAGATCAGTTGGCTCTATCAGTGTGACCATATATATGGCTTCTCAATGTCATTTCATTGATGAACCTGTAAGTTATTAAGGGAATGGTCTGATTTTTATGCAGTCCTGTAGTATATCTTAATGTCTGGAAGGGTGATACTGACATTTCTTTCTGTGTATCTCAAACAGAGGTATGGTAACTTGGCTAAAAGCTTTTGTTCAGTTTTCCATTTCTATAACTTATTACTTCTATTAAATGGTATGTAACATCAATAATATACATATTTGAATTAATGTTTTATTTTGTATATCATTTTCCGATTGAAAACATACACTGTCTTATGTCATTTTCAGTTTGCTTCCTTACTGATACCTCACTCTAAAAGCTTCCAGTTTATAAGTTGTTTTTGAAACTAAAATATTGTTTTCATTATACTAATCTCTCATTTGAAGTAATCCTTGTCTACTGAATTATATGTGCCATTAATCCATCTGCTTTCAAGATGCAAACATATTATTCTTCTATAAATTACCTCCACTGGCAGAATTTATTCAAATCAAACAATTATTAGCATCTTTTTATATAATGAAAATTATTTGGGGTAATTTAAAATCATCTGAGACTATCAAAAGGGAAATATAATTGTAAATCAAAGCAATCTGGAAAGGTGAATATATTTCAAAGTATCCTGAGGCAAGCCAATTAAACACCAGCTTTTCATTTCTTCATGATACAAAGTGAGCTATGATAACTTGTGTGTGTTTGTGTTAGTCTGTATTAGCAAGGTAAGAAAAAAAAAACTGCTTTTGAATGATTTGAACCATTGTACAATCCTCCTCTATATTAAAACAAGAAAAATTAAAATGAGAAAAACAGGTTGATGATATCTTCTAAAAGGCACTAGAAGAAATATGATGTTCATGCTTAAAACAATTTTTGTTTTAGTTTGGTTTTGGTTTTTTGAGACATGGATTTTGTGTAAAGGGCCTGGCTGTCCTGGACTCACTTTGTAGACCAGGTTGGCCTCAAACTGATTGAGATATGCCTGCCTCTGCCTCAATGCTGAGATTAAAGATTCCACCACAGCCGGCTCTTAGGAGAGTTTTAAAAGTAAAAGAGTTAGCATGAATGACAACTACCTTAAATTTAATAAACATGATGTAACTGGAAAAGATTCTATTAACATGAAAATTGAATGATGCAAGTGGTGCGAGGAGGAAAATAGATAAAACTTAAAAACTAGGATAAAGCAGGAAGATATAAGGCTATTAGGGCCTCTAAACAGCATACTGTATCCACTGGCATCTAAACAGGGTAATGAAAGGCTTACCAGGATTTCCTTAGCCACTACTGGCTTCAAGACTTCTAAAGTAGCATTTATTACAGCCTTTGGTGAAGCTGGATTTACTTTTCTCCTAAGATGGGATCAAGTCCTTTAAGGATTTTAAACCAAAGTGAAAAAAGCCTTCTCTCTTGTTTACTTGTTCTACATCCCTTTTTAGAATGTTCATCTTCATCTCTTCTAACATTTACATCTGTATTAGTAAAACGCTTTAGATTTATTTTTCCTGAATAACATATAATTAATGGGAGTGATCACTGATTGTGTGCGCCAGGTGATTATTTAGATTTTATCAGCTCTTGGCAAGCTTTCTGTAAAGTGAAGCTAATAAAAATGTTAAGGATTTATCTTCTTTGGGTCTGTGCCTCATAGTATGTTTATCCTGTGTAAACATACAGTTAAAAATCCCCTTATAAGTGGGTATATGCCATGTGTGTTTTTTTGGGCCTAAGAAGGAGGATCCAAGGGAGGTTGCAGAAATCTGACATGAATAGACAGACATAGTGGTTGAAGAAAGGGAACAAGTTAGGAGAGGGACCCTATGGAGTTAAGAGGGTGGAGATCAGTCCTGGGAAGAGAGAGGGAGAGAAGACAGAAGGCCTGTAAAGAAAAGAGAAACTGAGGGTGAGGTAAACTGTGATAAACTGGAGACCTAAGTCAGTGTAACCTCCTGGGAGGGTATGAGCTGGACTCAAGCAGAGACTCCCGGTAGTAGAGGCCATAGAGTGAAGAGGACACCCACTAACTAGTCTCCTTGCCTAGGGTTTGGAACACCAACCCACACACAAACACTTTGACCCTAAATTTACCCTGCCTACAAGTGTGCAGGGTAAAGACAGAGAACATTTAGCAGAGATTGAGGGAATGTCCAACCAATGCCTGGGGCTCTATTAGGGAGAGTATGGGAGAGTACTCTCTTATGGGAGAGTACCAATCTCTGACACTATGAATTATACTCTGCTAAGCTTTCAGACAGGAACCTGTCAGTGTTCTCCTCTGAGAGACCCCACCCAGCAGTGCCTCAAAACAGATGCTGAGACTCAACAGCAAACATTGGGTGATGCATAGGTAGTCTTATGGAAAAGTAGGAGGAAAGAGAAAAAGACCTGGAAGTAACAGGAGCTCCACAAGTAGACCAACAGATCCAACTAATCAGGCAAGGGCTTGCTGAGATAGAAGTATCAACCATGGTTCTTGTATAAACTGGACCTAGCCTCCTACAAAGATGTAGCAGATGGGCAGCCTAGGCTTCATACGGGTCCTCTAGTAAGGGAAGTGGGGACTGCATTGGACACAGACACACTTGCTAGCGTTTTGCTCACTCCCCCCCCCCTGTGGGACTGCCTTGCCAGGCACAGGGGACTAGAACTGCTCAGTCCTGATAAAATTTGATGAGCTGGGCTGGATGGGAACAGGAGTTCCCCTTTTCTTAGGAGTAGGTGGAGTGGGAGGGGGAGAAAAGGAGGAAAGATTGGACTGGGAGGGGTGGAGGAATGGGACTACAACCAGGATGTAACATGAAAAAAAGTAAATAAAATTTAAAAAAAGAAAAAAGAAATTATTTCAGACGTTGAAAGAAATTGAGGTTTGTTTGTTTTTCATTTCAAATCTGATGTTGCCTCCATTTCCATCTTTTCATCCTCTAACAGTGACTTTTAAACCGTGTCACGTATTTAGGAATTATTTTTTATAGCACACAGACAAGCCATAGTTTTCTGAACTTTGATCTAGATTTCATTGGAATATACAATGATATTGGGCAAAACTCAATATAGTTCTTTATTTAAAAGAATAGAACTAGAATTCTGTCCTTCACATAAAATAGTTGTTATTCAGTCTTTTGGCTGAGTAGAAGGAAATCCATTCTCCAAATTGGTTGAGTGCCGTTGTCTAGAAATCATGTTAAGATGCTATAACAAATAGCAGCAGGGCCAGTGTGGAGTCTTAGCTGGAAATACATGGATGCATGAAGTCTTTGTAGTTCCTAATGACAGCCCTAATTTTCATGTGAGTCTACATGCAACTTTTGCTTTATTATGGCTCAGCCAGAAGGGAATTTTAGCCACATGCCAATAAGTGCTTACAAAATAATATCCCTTGATGGTGTTGCTCCAGGAACTAAGTGTAATGTCAATGATACACTCCTGAAGCTTGGTGATGCTAAGTATTTTCTCACTTATTATTGAGAAAAATTGTCTTTTTCAAGTGTTGCTCATAAAGCAAACCCCTGTCATGTAATTAGAGAAGTTCCATATAACTTCTCATCCCTTTTTTGTACGCGTGTTACCTGCAGGAAGACATGGTTTCTAAGTAGTGTCCCTCCAGAAACATATTGAGCAGATCTGAGCAGTACAGGTTTTTCTCATCTCACAGTGGTCGCATGCTGAAACAGAACCACAGTAACTGCAAATACAAATAGATTTCTCTTCTCAGTCTGCTATTGCAGGTATGTCAGATATTTGCATACAGCTTTAAACCATATCTTAGCATCCCATTTACCAAACTGGTTACTTGGTCCCTTTGCTTTCAAGCCTATTGTAATCAATTATTAACACATTCATAAAACACTAACTAGAGATGACACATTGATAAATTGAGATCAGCAGTAGCCAATTTTCTTTAGAAGGACTTATAACTTCAAGAACTTGAAGATATTGATCATTAGTACAATGATGCATCTCATAATACCGTAATTTATCACATCTTTATTCTATCAATGGCATCAATAAACACTTCCTCCAAATCACATGATGGCATGATAGAGCTCTGAAGAAGCAATATTTGCGTACTTTAACAGGTGCCGTAACGGTAAGATTAAAGTGTTTAAGTTAGGTAAGGAATCATTTAAGTAAACCACAAAATCTACTGAATACTCAGGAAAGCAAAATTAATATTTAAAACTGATTGCTCCCTCTTACTATTATTTACAACTATAAGTACACTATATTGGCCAAATTTTAATTTATTCTAGGAAGCATACATATGACAGCTTGAAAAATTTCTTCATGATCCAGAGTGTGAAGAAATGCATATTAATATGATTTTACAGAAAATTATATTTCATCATGAGCAATCAAAAAAAGCTAAATCATCTCACAGCAAATTTCCCATTCATTTGCAGTGATTCAGTTTGGTAGATGTCTCTATTTTCACTTTCATGTAGACGTCTTTATCTTTGCCTGTCCACCATCTAGAATGTTTATGGAAATCAGTTCATGGCTCACTACACCTTGAAATTGCTTAAATGCCACAAGTGACCTGACAGTATTTAAGGCAGACAAAGCAGAAACAAAGAAATGTATTCTATGAAACAATGTGCTGAATGTATCAAATCAAAATTCCTTACAGTTTTCAAGAAATTCTGAGAGAATTCATCTTTATTTCTCTACATTTTTAAAACATTTGACATACAAGTAATTGCTATTGAATTAAAATAAAGCAATGCTTATGGCAAATAAAAGTAAAATTGCTCATGTATCCTCTGATGGATAGGACACACAGGCAGATGGTTCCACAACACTTGGAAACAGACATCTGTTACTACTTAATTATTAACTTGTTCAACTCTTTTAACTTTATTATTTTCATACTCAAACTGAAGATGGTGTTATATTTACCTAAATTATTGTCATGGGAATTACATGAGGAAACTTATGAGTCCCTAAAAAAGCCTTATAGCAGGGGCTGGAGAGATGGATGCTTGGTTAAGAGCACTGATAATTCTTCCAGAAGACGGGGGTTACATTCCCAACTCCAACCCAGCAGCTTGCTGTCATGTGTAACTCCAGTCCCAGGGGACCTGGCTCCCCTTTTAAGTCTCCACAGACCAGTTATGTAAGTGGGGCACAGAAACACATGAAGACAAAATATACATACACATTGCATTCAATTTAAAAGCAAGAAAATAATAACCACACTGAATGTTGCATGTGCTACAGCCTTCTCCCACATGAAGGTCTGGATACCATGACTGGTTTGCTGGTGTTCGCCAGAAGAGAGGTATGCTTTCGATGACATGGGGCATACTTGGTGTGCCATGAGACATGCATCTGATCACTAGTTCACAGAATGTACTACCATTTACTTATTTAATTTAAAAGAGTTGTCAATTATTCAGTATGTTATGATGTGTGTGCTTTAGGAGGATAATTAGTATGAGTAACAACTTTATTTTTAAATATATTTATTATTATTATTATTTACAATTCATTCACTTTGTATCCCACTTGTAGCCCCCTCCCTCTTTTCCTCCCCATTCCATCCTCCCTTGGTCTTCTTCTCCTATCTCTCTCCCCTAGTCTACTGATAGAGAAAGTCCTCCTCCCCGACTATCTGACCCTAGTCTATCAGGTCCCATCAGGACTGCCTGGATGCTCTTCCTCTGTGGTCTGGCTAGGTTACCCCACCAGGAAGAAGTGATCAGGGAGCAGAAAACTGAGTTCATGTCAGAGACTCTTTCTTTTTCTCTCACTAGGGAACCCACATGGAGACTGAGCTGTCAATGAGCTACATCTGAGCAGGGGTCTAGGTCCTCTCTATGCAAGGTCTTTGGTTGATGCATCAGTCTCTGAACAACTTTGTAAACAGTGGCATTGCAAAGTTCTCTATTGAGTGACTTATAATTTATTCTTCATGATTGAAAAAACTATTTTTAATAATGTTTTAGAACATTTACTTATTTATTATTTATATAGCATTCTACCTGCATGTGTGCCTGAGGACATCAGATCTCACTATAGATGGCTATGTGAGTTGCTGGAAATTGAGCTCAGACCCTTTGGAAGAACAACCAGTGTTCTTAATCTCTGAGCCCAGAAACAAAACTATTTTAAATGACAAATTATTCATAGGAAAAAAACAGACTTATAAATCTTTTAAAAATTACAAATTCTGGTTATATCTAATAATTATTGAACCATATTCATGTTTTTATGTTTTATAGAGTGTACGCATGAACTAATAATCCTTATATAATGCTGAATTTGTTTACCACTTTGTAATTTACAATTTTGGAAAATAATAAAAACAAGTAAATAAATATATGGCATGAAATTATAAATAATTTACAAATTTAGAAGTATATTGTTTTCATATTTAATATTTAAAATTTTTGGAATGATAACCTATTTTATTACAGATTGTCAAACATGACTTTTTCTGCATCTCAGTTATTTACATAATAAAATAATATAATAAATAAAATAAAATAATTTGTACCAACAAAATAATTTCTTACGTCATAACAGTCTCTATGTCGCTCACATTTGGCTTCCTTCTACCCTGTCTAAGATTGATAAGCTCATGCCACCAATTAATGTGTTCCTGTAAAAAACATGTAACAGCAAATCTCACATTTAAAAAATAATATTTTATTGCCACACTTTTTGAAAGTATTTTTGTTTGGTAATATAAATTTCCCAGAAAGCTGGGAAAACATCATCTCTGTGTATTTAGGACCGAGTATTTCTGTACTAGAATAGAATTTGAATTAGCACACCTGAGTAATGAAGACCAATCCGTAGTAGGCATCATTCGATCCCTTAAAAGACAAAGAATAGACAGTAGAGAAAAAGAAAATCCACCCATCTTGAAGTTGGGACATCCATCTTTTTTTCCCCCACTGTAAACATTTTTATTGAGACTCCACCAGCTGCGCAAATTGCTTCTGGCATTAAGCACTTTCCTCCTTGGCAATGCAGTCTTTCTTGAGTGGTCCCGTGAATGCTTTCTTCTCTTCCATGGTCTGGAAATGGCCATGGCCAAACTTGGACGTGGTATCAACAAACTTAAGGCCAATCTTCTCCAGAGCTCGCCGTTTGGTCTGCACCAGCAAGGACCTGTGAAGAGTAAGCACTGGCTTCTTGGTTCTGACCAGGCAGCCTTTGAGCATGACGAAGTCATGGTCACCTCACCATAATGGACAAAGCCACCCAGTGGGTTGATGCTCTTGTCGGACGGGTCATAGTCAGTAGATGCATTGTTCTTGATCAGCTTACCATCCTTGATGAGATGGCCTTGACCAATCTTGTAAATCTTCTTGTTAATCTCTGTTCGATGATGGTAGCCTTTTTGACCAGCTCAGGCCACAGAGAAGGCCACAAGGGCAGGGTGCCAGGCTCCAATACAGACAACCTTACGCAGCCCTCTGTGGGTCTTGCGGGACAATTTCTTTGTGTGCCAATGACTGGTCACCCCTTTGTACCCTTTGCCTTTTGTCACCCCGATGACATCAACCATCTCATCCTGTCCAAACACCTGGTTCACAGGAATCTGCTGCTCCAGCTTCTCTTGGGCCCAGTCTAGCTTCTCAGCCACAGTGCCCCGTTCACTTGGATCTCCATCAAGTGTGCCTTCTTCTGGCGCAGAGGAAGCAGACGCATCTGAGTGTGGGCAATTATGCGGATGACTTGACAGTACTTCTTCATGCTGTTGAAGTCCTTATCCAGCTGCTTCTTGCCCATGTCATCCTGCCATTTCTTACAGTATTTGGTAAAAGACTTCTTCTTAGATTTGTGCCAGTTCTTATAGAAACGAAGTTTACTGTCATCACTGATGTGCTCAGCAAATACGGTCTTGAAGGTTCGGAGTCCTCGTGGAGTTTCTACGTATCCCACAATGCCCACAACCACCATGGGTGGGGTTTCCACAGTGGCTACAGCCTCCACAACTTCCTTCTTGTTCACCTTAGATCCTGGCCTGTCAACTTCCCAGACGATGTGGGTCATGCCAGCCTTGTAGCCTAAAAAGGCTGTCAGGTGAACAGGCTTGGAAGGGTCATCCTTGGGGAAGCTCTTCATTTCCCCGCGATGCTGGCTACTTTGCTTGCGAGGCAAGAAGCCCAAGGACCCATGCCTGGGAGCAGATAATTTTCTGTGAGACATCTCGCAGGCACACGCCGCCGACAGAGCGGGACATCCATCTTATTTTGCATATGATACTATTTCAGGGCCGTTAGCTGCAGATCTTTAAGTATGAGCCAAATGACAGGCAGTATTGATATTCTTTGGTTATCAGTTTGCAGAAACCACAACGATAAAATTTTTAGTTTTAATTATAAGCTGATAAAATTCTCTCTTCGAACCTCTCTCTCTCTCTCTCTCTCTCACACACACACACACAAACACACAAAGAGACACATAATCACACATAAACACATTCGTTCCCTTTCTGTATACATGTATAGATAGATAGGTGATAGATAAATATATAGATGGTAGATAGATAAATAGATATGTGTGTTAAGTGTATGTTTGTGTGTGTGTGTGTGTGTGTGTGTGTGTGATAGGTGTGTCCTTAAGAATATTTTGGAGATTTTGTCTTGATGTGAACACCATGAACTGTTCTATGCAAATGTATGTAGAGTAAGTCAATTATTTGTTTCTTGATGTGATCCAAATTCAGTACTGTAGAATTTTTGAAGCTACTGTAGAAATATTGGGCCATCCTGTATTACAGAAAAATAGTTTTATAAGTCTAAAAATTACCCCCTAAAATAATGATAAAAGTATAGAAGTGGGGGCTGTGGGGATGGCTTGATGGATACAAGTGTTGCTGTATTAAAATAAATAAATAAATAAATAAATAAAACACTTTATTTACATTACTTTTCTCTATTTCTCCCTACTTCACCCCAGTCCCTTCCAACACCCCAAGACCAGGTAGGAGAGAGAAAGGGTTAGTGGGAGAGGGGGTGCAGTTCTCTTAGCTCCTTCCTGCTGGTTAGGGTGTCAGGGTCCTTGCAGCCAGTGCAATCCTTGTTTCAGGAAATATATGAATTCTTGTCTCACAACAGCAACCAGGAGCAGCAAGGGGAAAGAGAAAACACCCTCTTTCTTTCTCTAAGCTCTACACTCTGGGCCCTGGCATTTTTCTCTCTCTACAGAATCCTCAGATTTAAACTATCTGCAGCTGGGAAAGAGCACCTCTCTGAGGATGTGGACTATGTGAATCAGGTCCACATCCCACACCTGGGAACAAAACAAAAACACATATATCCATAACATACAAGTGCTTGCTCTGGAAGGATTAGCCCTGAGCTCATTTCCCCACCACAGTGTAAGACTAGAATGGCTGAATGTGCCTAAATACCTAGCACAGAGACAGAGAAGGGAAGACCCAGAGAATACGCTGAAAGAAACAAACAATGAGGTGGAAAGAGATAGAACAATACACACCTTACATCCTTTCCCAGGCTCCACTCATTTATTCTATTCTATGATTAAATGTTCTCTGTAGAAGCAGCCACCATTCAGTTACTGATTTATGCATTGAAGAATTTTTTAATTACTTTATTTTTATGCACTTTACATTCTGGTAGTAGCCCCGATCTCTCCTCCCCTCCCAGTCTCCCCTCCTACTTCACCTGTTTCTCAGAAAAGGGGAGCTCCCTTTCCCAACCACCCCAGCTCATCAAGTTGCATCAGGACTAAGTATGCTCTCTTCCTCTGTGGCCTGGCAAGGCAGTCTTGCCAAGGGGAAATCAGGAAACTGGCAAGTGAGTTTGTGCCTGAAGCAGTCCCCACTTCCCTTACTAGAGAACCCACTTGAAGCCTAAGTTGCCCATCTGCTACATCTTTGTAGGTGGCCTAGGTCCAGTTCACGCATGGTCCTTGGTTGATGCTTCAGTCTCTGCAAGCTCCTCTGGGCCCTGATTAGTTGACCCTGTTGGTCTTCCTGTGTTGCTCCTGTCACCTCCTACTTCCTCCCACTTCTCCACAAGACTCTGTAACATCGCCCAATGTTCGGCTGTGGGTCTCAGAATCTGTTTTGAGGTTCTCCTGGGTAGAGTCTCTCAGAGGACAACTCTGCCAGGTTTCTGTCTGCAGTCTTAGCAGACCATTGTTTATGGTGTCTGGGGCTGGCACTCTCCCGGAGATCAGGTCTTCGATTGGGCCGGGCATTGGTTATGTATCCCCTCAATCTGCTCATTCTGCTCTAACTTTATCTCTGCACGTCTTGTAGATAGGGTAAACTTGGAGTTGAGGATTTTGTGGGTGGGTTGGAGTTCCTTTCTCTCTACTAGGAGAGTTGTCTGGTTATGTCCTCGTCAGACATAACCGACTCTGCTACTAGGTGTCTCTGCTTGAATCCCCTCATATCCTCCCAGGAGCCTACCCCGACTTAGGCCTCCAGCTTGTCACAGAGCTATGTCCACCTCAGTTTTCTCTTTTCTCTACAGGCCTTCTGTCCTCTCGCCTTTGGTCTTCCCAGGTCTGATCTCTACCCTCTTAACTCTCTGTGCCTCCTCTCTTACCTGGTTCCCTCTCTTCAGCCACTAATTCATTTATTCCATCTCCCCTTCCTAATGAGATTTATGCATCCTCCCTTACTTTACGTAAAGATCCAGCTATGCCACTCCTGGGTATAAATATAAAAGAGGCTCCAACATAAAGCAAGTACATTTGCTCAACCATTTTCATAGTAGCTTTATTCTTAATAGCCAGAACCTGGAAACAACTCAGATGTTTGAAGAATGGATAAAGAAACTGAGGCACATTTACACAGTAGGATACTACTCAGCTACTAAAATCATGAATTTTTCAGGCAAATGAATGGAAAAACAAATAGAAAAGATCATCCTGAGTGAGATAACCCAGACCCAGAAAGACACACAAGTGTGGAATCACTTATAAGGAGATTTTAGCCATATACTGTGTGATAAGCATAATACAAGGCACAGAACTGAAGGAGATAAATAACAAAAAGCACTAAAGAATTTTTAAAGGCATAGTACAATTGTATAACTAAAGGATATATTCATTATTTAAAAAACAGTGAACATGTGATAATTTATTTTCTCTATTTTGATAAGTTTTACATTTTCTCTGATGATCTCTCTCTATTACAAAGAAAAAGTATTTGATGGAGGATGATTGCTACACTTGTCCATTGTTATAAAGATACATATTAAATTCAGTTAGAATATATGCTGGTTTAGTAAAGTGGCAATTGTAGGTCCTTCTCTTAGATTCATGACCTCAGTAAACCCAAGGTAGTTGTTTATGTTTCTAATACCAGTTAGTTAGCCATATGTCTAATTACAGAGCTGTTTGTTACCACCATGAACTCTCAACAAACCAGGTTGCCAAAACACCAAACAAAACAAAACAAAACAAAACAAAAACAAACCTGAACAAAGACACTACAGTGGACTTCCTATAGTGGAAGAGAAAAATATTATAACAGCAATTACAGAAAAGGAGGCAGCAAATTTGTGAGAGAATGAAAAGGAGTGAGTATATGAGAGGAACAGAGAAGGGGAAGGCAGAATATAAGGTAACTCCATTTTCATTAAGATTAATTTTATAAAGAGAAAATCACTGAATATATATATATATCTAACACATCAGTGGTTTTGATATAGTATCTTCTTTTCTTCTGCTCAGAATCATCAGAGTGAGTTACAGAACCAGAGTACTGTATGTATGAAGCAACAGAAGTACAACACTTGCCATATTGCAAATATATGCGTAAAGTTCTTTAATGGAAGTCTATTAACCCAACCAACTTTTAACCAATAGTAAACTTAAACTATTGTTAAACCATTCATTTATAAACTTAATAGGTTCCGTGTTTAACTTGTCTTTGCAGTACTTCTCTGTTGTAACTCTCTATTTAACAAAATAGTGACAAAATGTGCTTTCATTCTCACAAATAAACAATTATTTTCATAGGTGAAAAAATAATATTTAATGCAATGTGTGTCAAAGAACAGAATTGCTGTAGCCTAGGGGAGGAAATTATTCAAAGATACTAATTCCGAAGTAAAAGCAAATAAATCAAACTAATTGCTTTATCTTGAGAAGTCTTTGTTAAATCATAGTAGGTTGTTACAATTTTTAAATGACTCAGGACTTTTCTATGATCCAACGTGTATATATAGGAGATGCATACCCGCACACAGTCAAGGGGGATTCCTTGACACGGCTGGCCTTCTACAAGCTTTTATTCCTATTTGCCTGATCTTCCGCATTATGCACAGTGGCTTCCAAGCAAGAGTATTTCCACAGGGAGTTTGTCATCTGTTTCTGTTAATGTTTTCCTGGCTGTTCTTACAGGGTTGGCAGACACTCACTTTCAGTTATTTTTTTTTATGACAACTGAAAAAAAATGTTGTAAGCTGTCAGTTCTCATCCATCACTCTATTATCATAAACTACCCAACTTCATCGAGATCATTCCCCAGCCTCGAGGCAGGATTATTTTTTTTTAAAGCAGTCCAAGACCTTGTGGGTATTTATCCTGTTTCAAATGCCTGGTTGAAAGATGACGGAGATATTTGGCATTCCTTACAATGCCATATGGCGTCTTGGTTGCTTTCTATCCTACGATGTTAGTAAATATTTATTATTTGTATTGGCTTTTAGTCGCTGGTGAATACAACGATTAGGATGTGAAGGATACATAGCTGCTAAACAAACATCTGAGTTAGTTGGCTAAATTGTGCAAACTATTAGGTTATGTCTGGTTTGAAGCCAAGCCTCATGATAATTTAAGAAGGGAATTATCCTGCATCATAGACAATGGAAAGAAAATGGAGCTGGGGTAGAGTCAACAAACCAAATATGAAAATATTAGCTTTAAACATATATGGGGGAAGCACAACACGGTGTAATTTATCTCAAGCTTCTTGTAAGATAGATAGTGTAGTAAAACTTTCTCCTGATTTTTAAAGTAAAATATCTAGCCAATACCTCAATTCATTGGCTAGTAAAACCCATGTTTGTTTATTCAGATGTTGTAGTAAAGGAAAAAATAATCGGGCTATATATTGTTTATTATTATTTGCCCTATGATTATCACAGCAGTATTATTTAACTTGTATCACAAATAATAAGACATAGACACCTGTTAGATTTATAATAGCCTTGTTTACCTTGGGCTGGGCAGATATTTCACTGAAGCTGTCTTAATATCTTCATCATCCATCTCCCATCTCCCATCCAATGCCACCCACCTCAATCCTCCTCATCTGGTCTACCTTCCATATGAGACCCCGTGGTACCCCGTTATATTCTATATCTGAGCCTTTTCATACCATCGTTGCAGTCTTTTCTCCTTGCCCACATGCTCGCTTTGCCCACAGCCCATCGTGCGTCCTTCTTCCTCCTCTCTTCTTGTTTGTCTCCTTCCTGGGATTCTCTCCGTCCTCTCCAAGCCCAGGAACCTTAGCCACGCCTACCCCATTTTGCCCTGCCCAGGTATAGGCCATTCAATTAGCCAATCATGTAGTATTACACAAAAGGGACAGGTGTACCCAGACCTTGAGGGCTACTAACATGCATCAGACCAACCTCCAACACTGAGGTGCAGAATTCAAGTTTCCATGGTATGGTGAGCACTGGGATTCCGCAACTGGATCTCATATTATGTGGCCGGCCAACAGACAACAGCTCTAATTTGTCAAACATTATTTTGTCCACATATTTTCTCGTGTGGATTATTTTTACCCTACATACTTGTAGAATGGATATTCCCACTTAATTTTATTGGATATTTGAAGTATTTTATATGTTTTGATAATATTCATTTTCACTCTCCCTCTTCTTCTCAGATCTACCCCTCTTCCTTATTTACTCAACGATCTCCTATGCTTTCTAAATCCTTCCAGACAAACTTGTGCTGAGCAAATGTTCTTGGGTGTGTGACCTTCCACTAAAGAGAGAAAACTGTCTCTCCCTCCCAACTGCTGCAAGTTTCTAATAGCTCTAATGTGAGGGATGGGATTTTGTGTCCAGTTCTACGGTCTGTGCTGGGATTTGGTCTGGCTTTGGCTTGTACTTTATTTTTTGCATGCTATAGCTGTTATACATATGTTCAGTGGCCCTACTCTCTTTGGAAGACTCTGTTTCCTGGTAGTTTTCTACCATCTCTACATCCTCTTCCACAAAGGCCCCTGAGCCTTTTACAGAGGTGAATTATATGTATGTATCCCTTAGGGCTGATTATTCTACACTCTCTTATTCTCTGATCCTTGACCACTTGTGGGTCACTGTGTTAACTGCTGCAGAAGCATCTCAGATGAGGGCTGAAAGTACACTGATCCAGAGGAAGTAAGCAGGAAAAACTCACACTCATTCTTCTTGAATGTGGCTTAGCAAATTAGCATGATGTGGACTGTGCAATGTTACCAAGTAGCCAAAGCACACCTGTGTGATACAAATGATATTTATTAGTTATTGTTTGTCATTAGTGTTTGATGAAACTCTCCCTGTCGACCAGGTGAGATTCCTTGACTCAAAAGCATGTTTAGCTCAGGTGTCCTCTGAAAATCTTTGTTCTTGGTCAAGGTGACCCACCTGACCATGTAACAGGAAAGAACAATAAACAACTACAGATAGTAAACACACTGTACCCATAAAAGGCTAGAGTAGGCCACTTTCCAACAGAAATTATGATTCTTTACTCCATGGTATAAAAATGCCTGTGAGGGGAAAGAAAAGCCAGCTGAGTATACATAGAGAGGGCATCCACCTGACAAACTCTCAGGAGATCCAGCACAACTGGCTGTTTCAGCACTGCCTCCTCAGGATGTTGTGAGGACCCAATACTATACCCTTTTATTATCTGTCTTCTACTCAGTATTTTCTTTAATTTTGCAGGCCATATGCTTAATAAAATCAATCACTCAAAACTGGCATTACGCCTATAATAAATCATTCTGCAAACACACTGCCTGAAGGACGTGTCCAACACGATATTGATATCTTCTGAAGAGTCCTTTCCTTGGAAAGCTGCAGTTCCACGGTAGGGTCAGAGGACTGGGCCACTTCCCTCAGATGATCTGAGCGCTAGACTCAGAAACCTGGCCCTGGCCCTCAGAAACCTAACCCATCCAACCATTTCCCCATGTTCTTATTGTTACTCAAACTCATGAATCAAATGAAGCAATGGGAAGAAAATTTTGTAATCTGCATTAGGAAATTATTGTTAAAATGAATTATTAATACATTTTCCTGATACTGATTTTGCTCATTCCTTAAGAATTCATTATTTTAGTATCTACTTAAGACTGGTAGATAAATACTTGATGAACAAATATGTGATTTGAATAAAATATTACCTGAATATTTAGTATTGCATTGCATATCACCAATTTTTTGAGAACATTTGAAATTATTATTTAGCAGTGGCATTGCAATAATATTAAAGTACATTGTATATGTTCTGAATAACTTTTTAAAAAATTTATACATGGACACATATTTGCGTTGTTATGTCACCAATTTTATTTACAGCTCTTTTGTACTGGCTTTTTTTTTTTTTAAGATAATTGCTGTGGTGCTTTCAACCATTCAGTAATAACTGGAGACCATTCATCTAGAAATAAAAGCATCGTAAAAAATGTATTTAGGATTTTCAAGATAAATCATTTGGTTAGGCTAGGAAGTAGAAATGTGGCTTTGTAGTACTTTACAGTGAGCCAGCTGAAAGGCAGCACAAGGCGGTGGAGATGTTGCAGCTGAAAAATAGAGGAAATATATCTTTAATGTCATCTCGGCAAGTCTTTTTCTTCACTTATGTGAATGAGGAAAGAGGCAGCATAATAGCAGGAGCACAATAATGCAGCAGAAAAGCCAGTCTGAGGAAAGAAAGCAACATGACAGTAAGATGACCTTACTCGGGTAACCTAAGGACTGTCCATCACCAAAAATGTGCAGAATGGAGAATTGGAGAATGTAATCTGACTCTGAAGTAAAGTCTGATAGTAAACTACTTTTTATATTTAATTTTCCATTGTTGATTTTAAGTATTCAATACATTGATACATTAATTACAGTATTTTAAAAAACAATTATGTAACACAAATTATATATCATATATATTATATATATTATATTATATATGACACAAATAATATTGCACTTGCTTTACGACGTGTGTATATAAAACATTCTTTTTCCTCAGAGCTGCCTGATACTTCTCAGTTAGCTGGCACCAATGAGTCTGTGCATGTGGGAACTTTTTTTCTAAATTAGTAAAGTTGTAAATTTGTGAGGTGGAAAGAGTGGTCCAGCTATAAGGAAATAAAGAAGTGCACACAATTATCTTTGTTTTTTTGACATCATTTGAACTTGGTTTTCTGAGTAAGCTAACTGGTCAACCAATCTGATTAGGAGATGGTCATGAGGCATTTTTTGTAGCGGAATTTAGTTCCAGCAACAAGGTTACTCTGGCTGGAATACAGACACACCTTTAGTACACATGTTTAATCCCAAACAAGGTTCTAATTGTGAGACAGACGAAGTGACAAATTAGATAAAGATTTGCCAGAATAAGTCAGATACAGGATAAGCTCCACCCTCAAGAGGACAGAGAGGAAAGGGGGAGGTCTCTTCAGGACAGTTCAGGACAGTTCACTTGAGCGCAGTTGAGTTTGTGCAGTTCAGTTCCTGGAGTTCAGAGGCAGTTTCTCAAAGCAGAGCAATTCATCAAGAAGCAGAGAAAAGCCAGTTTGAACCAGTCGGCTTGGAGAAGAGTCCTGAGACAGAACAGCTGAGTTGAATCAGCCAGAAAGAACTAGAAAGGGGAGAGCTTTTAAGAAGCTGAAGCCCTCCAGGTCCAAGATTGCAGAAGATTAGATTAGGTAAGGAGCTTCCAGGTCTAGTCCTAGAGACAGTTAGATAGTAATGCTCTGGGCTGAGCCTAAGCCATTTGTTAGTAAAATTTGGATACACTCTCATCTCATCCCATCTGAGGAAATTAAAACAATTACAGTTTATAACCTTCTTCCAAAAGACAAGTTGGAAGACATGCAGTTTTTTCTTCTCTAACAGAGAAAAATATCTCTTATAGCTTTATAAATGTGAAAATGGAGTGTCTGGAATGATTTTTTTTCACTACTGAAATATACAGTGTATATTTAAAATGTATTTTATTGGTTTATTTCTGTAAATTTTTGTGATTTATTCCAATTCATATACAGAATTTCTTTTGTGAACTCATTCAGGGGATATAGGCTGGCACAATGTGCTTAACTGAACAATAGTATCTCTGTTTCCCAGCTGAAAGAACTAAGAGAGTAAAGCAAAATGACACGTTCAATGCCATCGACCGTGTCACTAGAAAATCAGGATTAGAACTCACTATCCATGATTTCCAGAAGAGTGAATTGGCAGAATACAGCATAATAATTCCTGCATTTTACTGGGGGTGTTTGTTAGCATCATAAGCTTGAAAACAAGAAGAGTTATTTTGTGCTATATTAATAAGTCTGATCTTCAGTTTAAGAAATAAAGGTATGGGTGGATTTTTATTGTTATAGAAGTAGGTTTGGATGCAAAATATAATTTTCTGTGTATCTACTTATGAAAAAAAATCAAGTGCATTGTAAAAAAAAAAAGTTGGTTTTTCTTTTTTGCACTGAATGCTCTGTCTGCCAGGCAATTAAATCATTGCATCATTCATTTCCTATTTTGTTGGAACATTGTTCTAGGATTTAACCCTTTCACTCATAAGTTGGTTGCTAGTTCTACTCACCCACCATCTCCACCTCCTATAAAGATGCAGCATAGCAAGCAGAAAAGATGCTCCTTTATCCCCTTTCTTTTATAATAGACTTTACAGTATTTGTTTTGCCCATTTTACCTCATTTGCTGAGCTCTGTGATTATTTACTTCTGCAATTACTTCAAATATATGAACACAAAAAAATGATTGATTTAAACATGGAGTTTGGCAAGTGATTACACATAATGTGCTATAATTACTTTCGGTGAAGCTTCTATGAATTTTTCATAAGGATAAGTGCAGAGTAAGTAATTAATTGGTGAAGGTTTTCTATTTACACAGTGAATGTATTCATAACTTATGGATTATAACAATTGTTCTGGTTGACTGAAATTATAATAAATATTCAAATGTTGTATAAATACATCATTAAAGTTATTAGGTCTCCTAAGTAAATTATGTTAATTGATTAAAACAACTATAATTATTTTACCATGACTGTAAAATTCTAGCAAGGCTGAAAATTTTTGATCCATAATTAAATATGAGATCTTTATATATATATATATATATATATATATATGTTAGATAGATAGATATTAAAACTAGTATGGGGTTTTAAAGCTCCAGTCAACGGAAAACAAGAACTTCTTTGGTCCAAAACTAAATCTGTGTTTATTTATTTATTTTTTTTACTTTCTTTTTAAAATTTTTTATCTATTTATTATTTATTACAATTTATGAACTTTCTTTTTTTTATTTTCCAACTTACCAACAGAAATGTCACTTTATTTTTTTTAATTTTTATTTTTTAAGTTTTTTCCTTATCAGTTACATTTTATTAACTCTGTATCCCAACGGTGTCCCAATCCCTCATTCCCTCCCAGTCCCTCCCTCCCTCCCTCATCTCCACTGTGCCCCTTTCCAAGTCCACTGATAGAGGGGGACCTCCTCCCCATTCATCTGATCTTGTGAACTTTCTATCCCAGCTGTAGCTACCTCCCTACTCTCCTATCAGTCTCACCATTCTTCCCTCCTCCTGAGGGGTAAGCAACCTTACCAGGCCACAGAGGAAGGCAATGCAGCAGGTTCTGATAAGACCTGACAGGCTAGGGTCAGATGGAAGGGGAGAAGGACCTCCCCTGTCAGTGGACTTGGAGAGGAGTATGGGAGGAGATAAAGGAGGGTGGGTGGGATTGGCAAGGGATGAGAAATGGGGCTACAGCTGGGATACGAAATGAATAAATTTTAATTAATAAAAATTTAATTAATTTTAAAAAGGAAAAAAAAGTTGCTACAATAAACTCCCTGTCAATTTTTGGTATCAATTAAATCATACCAAAAGTTAAAAAAATAGAAATAACACATAATGTTTGTCTTTCTGGGTCTGCGTTACCTCACTGAGTATAATAATTTCAGTTCCATTTATTTGCCTGCAAATATAATCATTTCACATTTCTTTAAAGTTTAGTAATATTTAATGCACATCTGAACAACATTTTTTTCTTACTCTTCTGCTGGTCCACATCTATGTTGATTGCACTTGTGTTTTGTAAACAGTGCAGCAATGAACACTTGTTTATGCTGTCTTTATATTAAGATACTGTATTCTGAGTGTATGCCCAGGAGTGGGAGAACCAGGTCAAATGGGCTATTTTGTTCAAAGATTTTTTTAAACTAACTGCCAATTTCTTACTTTTCTTTTTTTTTAAACTTTTATTAGTTATACTTTATTCACTTTGTACCCCCATAAGCCCCCCTCCTCCCCTCCTAATTCCTTCTCCCCCCCCTTCTTCACACATGCCCCTCCCCAAGTCCACTGATAGAGGAGGTCCCCCTCTCCTTCCTTCTGATCTTAGTCTCTCCAATATCATTAGGAGTGGCTGCATTGTCATCTTCTGTGCCCTGGTAAGGCTGCTCCCCCCTCAGGGGGAGGTGATCAAAGAGCAGGCCAACCAGATTATGTCAGAGGCAGTCCCTATTCCCATTACCATGGAACCCACTTGGACACTGAACTGCTATGGGCTACATCTGTGCAGGGGTTCTAGGTTATCTCCATGCAAGGTACTTGGTTGGAGTATGAGTCTCTGGAAAGACCCCTGTGTTCAAATTTTCTGGTTCTCTTGCTCTCCTTGTGGAGCACCTGTCCTCTCCAGATCTTACTATTTCCCACTTCTTTCATAAGATTCCATGCACTCTGCCCAACAGTTGGCCATAAGTCTCAGTGTCTGCTTTGATAGTCCGCAGGGCAGAGCCTTTCAGAGGCCCTCTGTGGCAGGTTCTTAACTTGTTTCCTGTTTTCTTCTTCTTCTGATGTCCATCCTCTTTGCATTTCAGGATGGGGAGTGGACATTTTAGTCAGAGTCCTCCCTCTTGATTAGTTTTTATAGATGTACAAATTTTAGTAGGTTTATCTTATATTATATGTCTATCTGAGTGAGTATATAACATGTGTGTCTTTCTGCTTCTGGGATAGCTCACTCAGGATGATCCTTTCCAGGTCCCACCATTTACCTGCAAATTTCACGATTTCCTTGTTTTTCATTGCTGAGTAATGTTGCATTTTGTAGATGTACCACAATTTCTGTATCCATTCTGTATCCATCCATGCCCAGAGGGGCATTTGGGCTGTTTCCAGCTTCTGGCTGTTATGAATAAAGCTGCTACAAACATGAAAGAGGGGAAGAGCCTTGAACTCATTGGCACAGGAGACAACTTCCTGAACAGAACACAAACAGCACAGGCTCTAAGAGCAACAGTCCATAAATAGGATCTCATGAAACTGAAAAGCTTCTGTAAAGCAAAGGGCACTGTCATCAGAACAAAACGATAGCCTACAGACTGGAAAAGGATATTCACCAACCCTTTATCTGACAGAGGGATAATATCCAGAATATATAGAGAACTCAAGAAGCTGAAAAGCAACTCAAAATGACTCTGAGATTTCACCTTACACCCATCAGAATGGCCAAGATCAAAAACTCAAGTGACAACACATTCTGGAGAGGTTGTGGAGAAAGGGGAACCCTCCTCCACTGCTGGTGGGAATGTAAACTTGTACAACCACTCTGGAAATCAATCTGGTGCTTTCTCAGACAACTAGGAATAACAATGCTTCCTCAAGATCCAGCCATACCACACCTAGGCATATATCCAAAAGAGGCTCAAGTACACAATAAGGACATTTGCACTACCTACCAATTTCAAAAGTGATTTTGCATGCACATCAGCAGTGTATAAATCACATAGCCACATCAGCATTTGTTGTGAATTTCTGATGAGGACCATTTCTGACTAGGGTGAGGAGGAATCTTAAAGTACTTTTAACTAACATTTTCCCTATGGCTAAAGATATTGTGAAGATTGTATTAAGGTTTTTCTAGCCATTTCCATCTCTTTTTAGAATTTTCAGTTCAGTTCAGGAACTCTTTTTTTATTATTATTTGGCTTTTTTTTCTTATTATTTACTTCTTTTTATTTCTTTGTATAGTATAGGCCCCAATGTTCTGTTGCATTATATATGGGTTAGTTTTTCTCTAAATTATACAATAAATTTTAGTCATATTCTCTCTCCTTCCCCAGCTATTCCCAGATCATCACCCATCTCCGTAATTATCTAACTCTGTTCTCTCTCTTTCTCTCTTGTGCACACAAATAAAAATAATGCAAAATATAAAACAAAGAAAATAAAAACCAATAACACAAAAACATACCAAGATAAAAGTACACAAAACCCATGGAATCTAAACACAGCCTGTAGTCACCTGAAGGAAGACTGAGCCTCACCTGAAAGCATATTCCAATTAGTCTTTTTTATAACATCAAGATTTTTTCTTTTATTTCTTTTTTTGTTTGATTGTACTTGTTTGTTTTTTTTAACTTCAGTTTATTTATTTTACATTCCAACGATGCTCCCTTCCTCCTCTCCTCCCACTCAACCCACTTCCACTTTCTCCACTCTCCCAGAAACATGGGAGCCTCCCCCATATCAAACTACCCCAGCACATGAAGTCATATCAGGACTGAGCATATCCTCATCCCCTGAGTTCATGCAAGGCAGCCCTGCCAGGGGGAAGTGATCCAAAAGCAGGCAATAGAGTCCATGTTAAAAACAGTCCCCTACCCCCTCCAATGGCCCAGCATTCCATATGAAGAGCAAGCCGCCATGGATTTCTTTCTTTCTTTTTTTTTTTTTTCTGTGTAGACTGTATTTAAACAACATTGTTTTGCACTGTTTACTGACAGAAGTATATATGAATCAAAACAATTTCCACATATGCTATAGGCATAAATGTTATTTATCAATAAAATTAAGAGAAATGCTGATAAGAATATGTTTACTCTTCTTAGGCTTCAGTGGCAACACTGCAGTGGATATTTATTCTCTCATTTAAGGAAGCTACTCTTGCAGATGGGCTTGGTTCTGGAGATTGAAGGTTGTAATCTCTCTACCTCATTACTTTGTCTTTCCTCTGTGGCACAAACTCCTCTTCATATGATTAACAGTTCTATCGTACTGTGGCTGTGCACCCAAGACTTTTTTTTTTAACCTTTACTATCTTTGTTACAGGATCAGTCTCGAAATACAGTCCCAAACAGTCACAGAGCTTCCATATGTGATTTGAAAGCATAGTTCAAGGCTTAGCAATTTAAATTTCACAGAAATGATAGTGAATGTTCTGTGTGTGATAACAGTACTGTTGTTATGGTTGAAATAATAAAATTCTTTACATTGGCTGTACAATTAGTCTCTTGCTTCCAATAAAGAACATCTTTCCCCTCAGCAAATAGATTCATTTCCTCTAAAGGCCTCCTGTTAGTCTATGGACTATTAAGCACACCTTCCTCTGTTATGGATAATATTTTTAAAGCAATACAATGTAAAATTAATTATACTCTAGATTTTGTCTGTAAAAAAAAATACCAGTACTAAAAATGAACTGAAAAATGTAAACATATTTCTCTGCATATAAGATAATTCTAGGAGATTGATTATTTTCATATGAAAGCCGATAATTCTGCTTTTGAACTTTTTCAAAGATGTCTATTTAATTATGATAAGGAATTATATTTACTGTGTTGATGAAATAGCACAGTGAATGTTTTATATGATTTGAAATCATTTATCATAATATTTTTCCTTCATTCTAGTATTGAGAAAAGTCTTTTCCTGCATAGACATAACTATGCAAATAGCATTGCTTGGCATCAGCAGTGCCTTTTAATGTCTGCCAGAGTGAAGTTTAGGCCTGAGGCATCCTTCACCTCTGAGGTAAGATCAGATTTAAATGTAGATTCCTGAAAGGGGAATGTCTGGAAGTCCAATTGGGTTATAAATGTTTCTAACACAGCAGGAATAAAGAGCTGCTGAATTGCCTAGGGGCTCACTGGGGGCATTAAGTACTTTCATTTACAGAAGAATGTTCTGAAACTACAGCTATCATCAATGCTTTAAAGTGATCATATTTTCCTAACCCCTCCTTTTACAGTCTAATCTGAACCAGAGAAGCAGTAGTAAATACTTCTTAGAGCTTTGGAGCTCACAAGGAAGTCTTCGGGGAGCTTCTTCCAGAGCACCTGAGCATGGTTTCATTGGCATTAAATTTGCAAAAATCATCCTCTGAGATAAACTGTGAAGGCTTCCTATATATTTTCTTACGAATGCTGGATCATTTACCATAATATTCTCTAAAATGTATCTATTATGTCTAATTTAAATTCCGCAAATTTCCTCTCTTTCGTGTAAATATCAAGAGGTGCAGGAAACAGTGAATAAAAGATTTTTCAAATCCCCATTTTTTCCCTTAAGATATTGTTATAATTCAAGTCTCTGCTTCTGAGCAAACTAATATACAAGTTTTAAGAACAATAATCTTAGAGTTTCATCTTCCAAGAGAAAGCAATATTTATATTTCCAGACCAAGATGAGAGTACTCCCATTTGAGTGTCCTACTGAGAAATAGTCATGTATAATGCACAAAGGGACACTAAGAGCAATCTTCAAATGCACTGAAATTTTTATACCAGAATCCATGACAATCTAATATCATGGTTTAAAAACTTTTTCAGTCATACTATGAAAAAGATACCAGACATGTTGAAGAATAAATGTGTTTCTGTTTTCTCCGTACAAGTTTTCTATTCTAGATGAGATGGAAACTTTTCTCTATACCTGATGAGACCTAATAAACTAGTACCAGAAGGGAGGAAAAGAAGACCTCCCCTATCAGTGGACTTGGGGAGGGTCATGCATGCAGAGGGGGGAGGAAGGGAGGAATTGGGATGAGAAGAGGAAGGGAAACACGGGGGAGATACAAAGTGAATAAAGTGTAATTAATAAAAAATTTTTAAAAAATGATAAAAAAGAAAACATGATGAGCAAGCCAGAAAAAAAAAGATTCTCTATAGTTAAGATTTATTGGACATATTAAAATTAAAGCAGTCTGGGTCTTCAGATACTTTAGGTACTAATTTACAACATAGAATATTGATGTGGAAATTTTAAGAAAATATGTTATTTTATAGGAGAAATATACAGTGAAAATCAGAAAGTTTCCTAATTCATTTATTTATACATTATTTACTCATACAATAACCTGTGCATAACAATTACTTAGAATCTTCACATGAAACAAAATTTTCTTTTTTTTCTTTTATTTATTTATTTATTTATTTATTTATTTATTTTTTATTTTTATCAGTTACATTTTATTAATTCTGTATCCCAGCTGTGCCCAGAACCCTCATTCCCTCCCAGTCCCTCCCTCCCTCCCTCATCACCACTGTGCCCCTTTCCAAGTCCACTGCTAGAGGGGGACCTCCCCCCATTCATCTGATCCTGTTTTATCAGGTATCTTCATTGAGTTCCTGTTAGAAATAGTCCTTGTTCCCCTTACTTTGGGAAACCAATTGGTTACTGAGCTACCACAGGCTACATCTGAGCAGAGGTTCTAGGTTATATCCATACATGGTCCTTGGTTGAATGTCAGTTTCAGAAAAGACCCTGTGCCCAGATATATTTGATGGGATGTGCATTGAATGCATGACAGGGGTCTACTGAGCACATCTGAAAGCCTCTAACTAGCAGTGTTTTCAAAGCAAAGACTCATCACCAAACCTTTGGCAGAGTACAGGGAATCATAAGAAAGAAGGGGAGTTAGTCTGATGGGGAAAGGATAGGAGCTCCACAGAAACAAAATTTTCTAAACACTGAACCTACAAAATAAAAGACAAACCTTCTAATTTTATTCCTCAGATTCAAGCAAGAAGAGAAAAACAATATTTCATTTGAGTTAAAAAATGTTGATTTTTAGAAAGCCATAAGTATATAAAAAATGATCATAGGAACAGATACACAAATACAATTGAGAAAAGATAGCAAAATAATAAAATATGTAAATTTTGTCAAATCAAAGTACTGTACAAACATAAACATAAGTAAATGAGAAAGAATTCAATGAATGCTTTTAAAAACATTAGTAACAAAATTTTACAGAGATACTAGAGTGAAAACTCCAACACAAGGAGGGTTACACTTAAGAGAAGATAGAAATAAACAATTTCACATAAGCAAAAAGAAGGGAAACACACACACATACACACACTCTCTACCACCAATACATCAAAATGACATAAATCAATAATCATTGATCATTAATATCTCTCAACATCAATGGTCCCAATTCCCCAATAGAAAGATACAGTCTAACAGATGTGAAAACAATATTCATCAGTCTGCTGCATACAAGAAACACACTTCAGCAACAATGCTAGGCATTACGTCAGAGTAAAGAGTGGCAAAAATGTCATCCAAGCAAATGGACCCAAGAAACAAGCAAGAGTAGTCATTTTAATATCTAATAAAATTTACTTCCTGCCAAAAAATAATCAAAAGAGATGTGAAAGGACAGTTCATACTCATCAAAGAAAAATACCAAAAATACATCTAAGTTCTGAACATTTATGACACAAATACAAGGGCATCTATATTCTTAAAAGAAATGTTCCTAAAGCTTAAATCACACATCAAACCTCACACTATAATAGTGGGATATTACAACACCCCACTCTCACCAGTGGACATGTTAAAGAGACAGAAACCAAACAAAGAAATAATGAAACTAGTAAACATTATGAATCAAATGGACCTAACAGATCTATAGAACATTTCACCCAAATGCAAAGGAATATACCTTCTTCTAAGCATTTCATGGAATCTTCTCCAAAATCGACTATATACCTGGTCACAAAGCAAGCCTCAACAGGTATAAGAAGACTTAAATAACACCTTGTATCCTATCACAGCACCATAGATTAAAGCTACACCTCAAAAACAACAGAAATAACAGAAAGCCTACAAACTCAGGGAAACTGAACAACTCTCTACTGAATGACCACTGGGTCAGGGAGAAAATAAAAGAAATAAGTCAAAGACTTCCTAAAATTTAATGAAAATGAAGGCACAACATATCCAAACTTATGAGACCCAATGAAAGCAGTGCTAAGAGGAAAGTTCATAACACTTATAAAGACATTGTCTTCATAAAGACATTGGAGATATCTCATATTAGCATCTTAACAGCACACCTGAAAGCTCTAGAACGAAAAGATAGCAAACACACCAAAGAAAAGTAGACACACCAAGAGGTAATGACAATCAGAACTGAAACAAACAAATTATAAACAAAGAGAGCAATACAAAGAATCAACAAAACAGACTGGGTCTTTGTGAAAATCAACAATATAGACAAACTGTTAGCCAAGCTAACTAAAAAGCAGAGAGATAATACGCAACTCTATAAAATCAGAAATGAACATAAGAACATATACTGAGGAAAACTGAAAAATTATTAGGACTAACTTCAAAAGCCTATGTTCCACAACACCGGAAATTTTATGAAATAAAATGATGATGATATTTTTCTTTTTTTTATATTTTTTTATTTTTTATATTATTAACAGTTTACTCACTTTGTAACTCAGCTGTAGCCCTCTCCCTCATTCCCTCCCAATCCCACCCTTCCTCCCTCATCTCTTCCCTTGCCCCTCTCCAAGTCCATTGATCGGGTGGTCCTCCTCCCTTTCCATCTGACCCTAGCCTATCAGGTCTCATCAGGACTGTCTGTATGGTGTTGCTCTGTGGCCTGGTAAGGCTGTTCTCCCAACAAGGGGAGGTGATCAAAGAACCAGCCACTGAGTTCATGTCAGAGACAGTTCCTCTTCCTCTTCCTTCTTCCAAATGGATTTCCCCCTTACTTGGAAATCCATTTGGAGACGGAGCTGCCACAGACTACATCTGTGCAGGGGTTCTAGGTTATCTCCATGCATGGTCCTTGGTTGTAGTATCATCCACAGAAGAGACCCCTGGACCCAAATTTCTTCTTCTCTTGGGTCTCCTTGTGGAGCTCCTGTCCCTTCCAGGTTTTTCTCTCTCTGCCTTCTCTCATAAGATTCCCTGCGCTCTGCCCAAAGTTTGGCTATGAGTCTCAGCATCTGCTTTGATACCCTGCTGGATATAGTCTTTCCGAGGTCCTCTGTGGTAGGCTCCTGTCCTGTTGCCTGTTTTCTCCCTCTTCTGATGTCCATCCCATTTGTCTTTCTAAGTAAGGATTAATCATCTTAGTCAGGGTCCTCCTTCTTGCTTAGCTTCTTTAAGTGTACAGATTTTAGTATGATTATCCTATATTATATCTCTAATATCCATTTATAAATGAGAATATACCATGTGTTTCTTTCTGCATCTGGAATACCTCACTCAGGATGATCTTTTCTAGTTTCCACCATTTGCCTGCAAATTTCATGATTTCCTTGTTTTTAATTTCTGAGTAGTATTCCATTGTGTAGATGCACCACAATTTCTGCATCCATTCTTCAGTTGAGGGACATCTGGGTTGTTTCCAGGTCCTGGCTATTACAAATAAAGCTGCTACAAACATGGTTGAGCAAATGTCCTTGTTGTGTACTTGAGCATCTTTTAGATATATGCCTAGGAGTGGTATATGTGGATCTTGAAGAAGCGCTACTCCTAATTGTCTGAGAAATTGCCAGATTGATTTCCAAAGTGGTTGTGCAAATAGACTTCACTTATCAAAATTAAATCAAGATTGGGTTAGCCATCTAAATAGTCTTATTACCCCTAAGGAAAGAGAAGCAGTCATTAAATGTCTCAAAAAAAAAAAAAATAAAAAAAAAAAAAAAAAAAAAAAAAAAAAAAAAAAAAAAAAAAAAAAGCAGCTCAGATCCCGATATTTTTAGCACAGAATTCTACCAGACTTTTAAGGAAAACTAATACTAATACTCCACAAAGTAGAAACACAGGGAACATTAGCAATTTCATTCTATGAAGCTATAGTCACCCTGATACCTAAACCACATACAGATTCAATCAGGAACAGAAGTTCAGACCAATCTCCCTCATGAACATTGAAAAAAATACTCAATAAAATATTCACAAACAGAATCTGAGAACACATCAAAAATATCATCCACTCTGATCAGGGAGGCTCCACAAAGATGGGTCAAAATACAAAAATTCATCAATGTAATCTACCATATAAAAAAACTGAAAGAGAAAAAACCCACATGAAATTCTGATTTGATTCTGAAAAAGCCATTGAAAAAAGCCCCATGACCTTTCATGAGAAAAGTCTTGAAGAGATCTGGGATACAAGGTCCATATTTAAACATGATAAAGGCAATAAATTTAAATATATACCCAACCTCAAATTAAATGAAAAGAAAGTTAAAGCAATTCTACCAAAATCAGGCATAAGACAGGGCTGTCCACTCTCTTCATATCTTTTGAACACAGTACTTGAAGTTCTAGCAAGAGCAATAAAACTACTAAAGAAGATCAAGGGGATACAAATTAGAAAGGAAGAAGTCAAAGAATTGTTATTAGCAAATGATATGATAAGTGACCCTCAAATTCTATCAGAGAATTCCAGTAGCTGGTAAACACCTTCAACAAAGTGGATGGATACAAAATTAACTGAAAAAAAAATCAGTAGCCCTCCTTTATAGAAATGATACATGGGCTGAGAAAGAAGTTAGGGACACAACACCCTTCATGATAACCAGAAGTAATACAAAGTATCTCAGTGTAACTCTAACCAAGCAAGTGAAAGACCTGTATGATCAGAACCTCAAGTCTCTGAGGAAAGAAATTGAAGAAGATATCAGAAGATGTAAAGATCTCCTATCCTCATGCATCAGTAGGGTTCACTTAATAAAAATGGCTATCTTACCAAAAGCAATCTACACATTCAGTGCAATTCTCATCAAAATTCCAACACAGTCTTTTACAGACTTACAAACAGCAATTCTTAACTTCATATGGAAAAAAAAAGCAGAATAGCAAAACCAATACTGTACAACAAAAGAACTTCTGGAGGTATCATCATCCCTGATTTCTGCAAAGCAATAATAATAAAAGCTGCATGGTGTTGGCATAAAAACAGACTGGATGATCGATGGAATAGAATCAAAGACCTAGAAAGAAACCTACTCACTTACTTGATTTTTTCTTTATTTAATTACACTTTATTCATTTTGTATCTCCCCTGTAATTCCCTCTCTCCTCCCATCCCAATCCTTCCCTTCCTCCACCCTCTGCATGCATGCGCCTCCCCAAGTCCACTGATAGGGGAGTCTTCTTTTCCTTCCTTCTGATCCTAGTCAGTTAGGTATCATCAGGAGTGAAGTAGCCAAAACTATACAGTGGACAAAAGAAAGCATCTTCAACAAATGGTGCCAGTCTAACTGGATGTCTGAATGTAGAAGAATGCAAATAGATCCATATTTATCAGTTTTCACAAAACTGAAGTCCAAGTGGATCAAATACCTCAACGTAAAACCAGATACACTAAATCTAATAGAAAAGTAGAATACATTGGAACAGGAGAAAACTTTCTAAACAACTCAAGTACTAATATCAACAATTAATAAATGGGCTCTCTTGAAACTGGAAAGCTTCTGTAAGTCAAAGGACACAGTCAACAGGAGAAAATGGCAGCCTACATATTGGGAAAATATCTTCCACACCCCTATATCTGAGAGGGGTTAACATCCAGACTATCCAGAAAACTCAAGAGAAAAAAAAATAAAATCTAACAGCAAATAATCCAATTAAACATGGGTTACAGAGCTAAACCAATAATTCTTAACTGAGGAATGGCTGATGACTGAGAAACACTTAATGAACTGTTCAAATGTCATCAGGGAAATACAAATCGAAATGAATCTGAGATTCCTTCTTCTCTTGTCAAAATGGCTAGGATCAAAATTTCAAGTGACAGCACATGCTGGAGAGGATGTGAAGAAAGGGGAACCGTCCTCCATTGCTCATCAGATTACAAATTTGTACAACAACTTTGGATTCAATCTGGAACTTTCTCAGAAGATTGGGAATAGTTCTACCTCAAGACCCAGCTATACAAACACCCAAAAAATGCTCTACCATACAAAAAGGACATTTGTTCAATTATGTTCGTGGAAGGTCGCAGGGCTGGGAGAGAGATGGGAAGCCTGTAGGTGGGGATCTCTGGAGACCTGAGACAGAGTAGGCTCCTGGGAGGACATGGGGTTACTCTAGCAGAGACTTCTAACATCAGGGAATATGGAGAATGAGGTGGTCACCTCTGATAGTTAGGCAGGACTTCCAATGGAGCAAGGGATACACTAACCCACCCACAAAATTTTTGACCCCAAATTTAACCTGCCTACAAGATAGGCAGGGATAAAGATGTAGCAGAGTTGAGGCAAGGACCAACCAATGGCTTGGCTCACTTGAGTCCCACCCCATAGGATAGAGCCAGCTCTTGTGACTATTAATGACACTCTGCTGTGCTTGCAGACATGAGCCAAGCTAACTGTCTTCAGAGAGACTCCATCAGCAGCAAATCAAAACAGATGCTGAGACCTACTGCCAAACATTAGATGGTGATTTGGGAATCGTGTGAGAAAGTAGAGGGAAGGATAGAGTGATGCAAAGGGGACATTTACTCCTCAAGAAGATGAAAAGGGTCAACTAATCTAGGCTCACAGAGACTGAGCCACCAATCTAAGTGCACACATGGTCTGGACCTAGGCCCCCTACACTTAAGAGCTGGTGGACAGCCAGGTCTTCACATGGGTCCCTTAGCAACTGAAGCAAAGGCTATCACTGACACGGACGCAGTTGCCTGCTATTCTATTACTTTCCCTAGCTGAGCAGCCTTGTATGGCCTCAGTGGCAGAAGACATACCTAATCCTAATATGACATAAAGTGTGTCATGGGAGAGGGTGGGATGGGAATGGGGGACTTTTTTCTCTGGGAAGAAGGGCATGAGGGAATGGGGAAAGGGAACTGGGAGAAGAGGAGAGAGAGGGATGTTCTCAGTATGTAAAATGATTAAATAAATTAATTTAAAAATCAAAAAGAGAGGAATGGAAAGATATTGTCGAATCAGCCTCTGTGAGCTGCTATGAACCCTGACTAGTTGATTATATGATACATGCTCTATTGGTGTCCTTGAACTCTTGGATCCTGCAGTCTTTCCTCCCCTTCATTCGCAGGATTCCAGAAGCTCTGTCTAATGTCTGGCTGTGAATCTCTGCATCTGCTTCTATCAGTTGCCTGATGAGGCCTCTCATGACAATGATGCTAGGCTCTGGTCTATGAGTATAACAGAATGTCAGTGTGAATCATTCCATTGATGAATCAAACTGCCAGATGCAAATTTACAAACCAACGTTTTTTTTTTTTTGTTTTTTTTTGTTTTTTTTTTAAATACAGGAATATATACTGAAAAATAAACAAACAAAAAAAGATGGCTTCTTCAACAAATGGTGCTGGTCTAACTGAATGGTGACATGTAGAAGATTGCAAATATATCTATTTTCATTACTCTGCACGAAAGTTAAGCACAAGTGGATTAAAGCCTGCAACATAAAACCAAACCCACTGAACCTGATTGAAAAAAAAAATGTGAAGAGTACCCTTGAACATACCGGCACATTAGATAACTTCCAGAAGAGAACACTTATAACTGTTTTTCTTAGTATTCAGATGGCACACGACGCATGGAGGGGCTAAGCCATAATGGGCAATGTGTCTGTGACCTTTGCCAACTTTTTGACAGACACATGCCACATGATTTCCTCAGGAGGTCTGAGCCTAGAGTCTCTTTCCATTCTTGTAACGACTTCATATTTTGTAAGGTCTTAGGCTACTACCTACACTGTTGTCCTGTAAGACAGTACCTTCAACCTGGTGCTCTAGCTACGCATGTGCACGTAGCTCTACTACCAGAATTAAAGCATTCTAAAGGCCAAGTTTGTATCATTTTTTTGAACTTTATAATTAATTTGGCAATGAGTTACCTAGAACATCCTGTGTCCCAAATAACTATGCACCAAATACTGTCTCTTATTCAAATGTTATACACCAATAAAACGTACCATTTTTTACAAAGTTAAAACATGTCATAATAAAACAAGTTTTTTATTGTTAATCTTTTTCATTTTTATTTTTCTTAATATTAATTACAGTTTATTTCCTTTGTATCCCAGCTGTAGCCCCCTTCCTCCCTCCCTCCCATTCCCCTCTCCAAATCTACTGATAGGGGAAGTCCTCCTCCCCTTCCATCTCACCCTAGCCTATAAGGTCTCATTGGGACTGGATGCATTGTCTTCCTCTGTGGCCTGGTAAGGCTCCCTCCCACCACCTCAGGGGGAGGTGATCAAAGAGCCAGCCGCTGAGTTTATGTCAGAGACAGTCCCTCTTCCCCTTACTTGGAAACCCACTGGAAGACTGAGCTGCCTTGGGCCATCTCTGTGCAGGGGTTCCAGGTTATCTCCATGCATGCTCCTTGGTTGGAGTATCAATCTCAGAAAAGATCCCAGGGCACAGATTTTTTGGTTCTGTTGCTCTCCTTGGGGAGCTCCTGTTCCCTTAAAAAACTATGTATTGTCCAATAATTTTGATAATTGTCCCCAAATTATCATTAGAATTCTGCTGATGGATGTTATCATTGTAAGCCAAAGATGAATTAGGGATTGTAGCCTATGCCCAGAGGTATTTGAGATTACAGAGTTCTCTGCTTCTCAATAGAACTATGCAGTTAGCACTTTCTTCTGCTTTCTAATAGGGTATATTTACTACTGTGTGTTTGAGTAAGGAATTTTTTTGTGATGAAATCATACTTTCTTGTTTTAATTCATTTTTCTACACATTGACTAGATGTGTTTGATTTTCACTCTTTTTGTTCTTTGGTCACTACTACATTAGCTAGCCTTAACATAGGTCATCCATGGAGGTGATGAGATAGAAAAGGACTTGTTCCAGAGAAGGCACTACCTTCCTTTTTTCAGTGTATAGATAATGATGCCTTGGGATGGTATAATTGCTTTTTAATTATTATCAAGTCTGAGAAAGGAAGAAAACTGTACTTTCCTTGTGTATCCTGGGCTAATGAAAGCTAGACTAATTCGATAACCCCAATAACCAACTATTATATTTTAAATTTAAATTAAACTTATTGAGTTATTCACATATTGAATGTTATGACTGTGTGAGGTTTTGGTTACGTCTTCAAATCAGGCTAAACATTTCAATCGCCTTATTTCACCTATGATTTCTTTATGCTAGAACATTTAAAATGACTTTCATAACCTTTATAAACTGTGTATAATTGTTATCTATTGTTACATTACTTTGCAGCTATACATCAGACTTCTCCACTTTTCCACTTTTCCAAGTCTTTGTTCCTCACTATTCTGGTTTCAAATTTTGTGATTTAATTTTCAACACTCAGAACATACAAGTGCAACTTCCCTGATTTATTTCTGTCAACACGATGCTCTCCGTTTTCATTCACATTGTAACATATGGTGGGATTTCATCCTTTCTGTGGCTGATTGGTGTTCTGATATATTTTTGAGCCCCCACATTCATCCTTCACTCATGAGACAAGTGATGCTGGAGCTGCTTTTATTTCTTCACTCTTGGCACTATAGTGACTATAGGAAAACTGATAACTATTCAACACACTGGTCTTATTTCATTTGGATGTTTACTTAGTAGTTGGATTTTGAATGACAGTTCTCCTTTTCATTATATATGAGAAATGATTCCTCACAATAATTTATTAACTTACTTATAGTCTCACTAACAGTGTTCCCTTCTCTACATTCTTGCCAAAACTACCTCTTTCTGTCTTTTTGAAAATTTAGTTTACTAGGGCAGTGAGGGGATATATCATTGTTTTTAACTGAATTCCCCTGATGATGTTGGAAGTTGAGGTTCCAAACGAATCTATAGGAAATGTCTGAGATAGGATTAACATTCAGAATCACATAGAACTAATGCAATAGCTTAAGAACACCAACATAAATCTGCTAGTTTCCAAGTGAACAATAGAAAGGCACATTTGTCAAATGCTTCATTTCAGTACAGAAAAGTATTTCTGTTGGTAAAGGTGCTTCTCCTCTAGCCTGACAACCTGGGTTACATCACAGAAGCCACGTGGTAGAAGCAGAGACCCAATACCCACAAGTTGTCCTCTGCCCTCCGCAAGTGCTTTGATAGCAGCATAGACACATACAAGTACATGAATACAACTACAATATATTAATTATTGAATTTCAACAAATTATGTACCTGGAAGTGTTGAATAAGATAACAAAATATGAATCAGTATTTTTATTTGCTGTTATTATTATTATTTACAATTTATTCATTCATATCCTGGTTGTGACTCCCTACCTCATCACCTCCCATTCCCAACCTCCCTTCCTCTTCCTCTGCTATGTCCTTCCCATAGTCCATTGATAGGGGAAATCCTCCTCCCCTACTATCTGAGCCTGGCCTATCATATCTCATCAGGACTGCCCGGTTCCTTTTACACTGTGGGATGGCTAGGTCACCGCACCAGAGGGAAGTGATCAAGGAGCAGGCAACTGCGTTCATGTTAGAGTATGCCCCTGCTTCTCTTACTAGAGACACACATGGAGACTGTTTTTGGCTTTGTTGATCTCCTTGTGGGGCTCCTGCTTCTCCAATCTTTCCATTTCCCACTTCTTTCATAAGATTCCCTGCACTCTGCCCAGTTTGACTGAGTCTCTGCATTTGCTTGGATCACTTGCTGCATGGAGTTTTTCAGAGGACATTTATGGTAGGCTCTCATCCTGTCCCCTCTCTTCAACCACTTCTGGTGTCTATGCAATTTGCGTTTCTGAATGAGTATTAAGTATCAACCCTAGGGTTCTCATTGTTATTTATCTTTGTTAGATCTGTGGATTGTAGTACAGTTTTTCTGTATTATATGACGAATATCAACTTATAAGTGAGTGTATTCCATGCATGTCTTCCTGGTTCTGTGTTACCTCACTCAGGATGATCTTTTCTAGTTCTATCCATTTACCTAAAATTTCATGATTTCCTTGTTTTTAAGAGCTAAATATTATTCCATTGTGTAAATACACCACAATTTCTGCATCCTTTCTTCAGTTGAGAGACATATAAGTTGTTTCCAGAGTGTGGTTATTATGAATGAAGCCTCTATGAAGATAGTTGAGCAAATATCCCTGTATGGTTGAGCACCTTTAGGATATATGCCCAGGAGTGGTATAGCTGGGTGTTGAGGTAGCACTATTCCTAACTTTCTCAGAAAGTGCCAGATTGATTCCAAATCGGTTTTACAAGCTTACATACCCACCAGCAATGGAGGAAGTTTCCCCTTTCTCCACATCCTCTCCAGAATGTTTTGTCACTTGAGTTTCTGATACTAGCCATTGTGATGGGGTAAGATGGAATCTCAGAATCATTTTGATTTGCATTTCCCTTAGGAGTAAGGATATTGAGATTATTTTTATTCATTCATCTATTTATTTTATTATTTATTAAAATTTGTTCACTTTGTATCCCAGCTGTAGTTCCCTCTCTTATTTCCTCCCAGTCCCATCCTTCTTCCCTCTTCTTCCCTGTTTGACCCTCCTCTAGCCCACTGATAGGGGAGGGCCTCCTCCCCTTCTATCTTACCACAGCCTATCAGTCTCATCAGGACTGACTGTGTTACTTCTTCTGTGGCCTGGTAAGGCTGTACTCCCAGGTGGAGGTGATCAAAGAGACAGCCACTGAGTTCATGTCAGAGACAGTCCCTGTGCTCCTTACTAGGGAATCCATATGGTGACTAATTTGCAATAGGCTACATCTGAGCAAGGGTTCTAGGTTATCTCCATGCATGGTCCTTGGTTGGAGTATCAGTCTCAGAAAAGACCCCTGAACCCAGATTTTTTGGTTCTGTTGGTCTCCTTGTGGAGCACTTGTTTCTTCCAGGTCTTTCTATCTCACCCTTCTTTCATTAGATTTCCTGCACTCTGCCCAAAGTTTGGTTATGAGTCTCAGCATCTGCTTCAATACCCTGACCAGTAGAGTCCTTCAGAGGCCCTCTGTGGTAGGTTCCTGTCCTGTTCTCTCTCTTCTCATACTTCCGATGTTTGCCCTTCTGAATGAAGATTGAACATTTTCCTTAGGGACCTCCTTCTTGCTTAGCTTCTTTAGAAGTACAAATGTGAGTATGGTTATCCTATATTATATGCCTAACACCCACACAGAAGTGTATTTCTGCCTCTGGGTTACCTCACTCAGGACGATCTTTTCTATTTCTATCCATTCAATATTCCTCTGTTGAGTATTCAGAGTTTAGCTCTGTACCCCATTTTTTATTGAATTATTTGGTTTGTTGGTGTTTAATTTCTTGAGTTCTTTATAAATTCTGGATATTGGCCCTCTGTCAGATGTAGTGAATATCTTTTCCCAGTCTGCAGGCTTGTTTTTAAAATTACTCAATTTTGAAAGCAAGAATACTGTTTCCGTATTGGCTCACTTTAAGAAATACATGTGTAAAAGGTATTTTGGTGTCTGTGTGTGGGTTCTCCTTTAGTTATTTTATTCACTTTATATTCTTGTAGCCACTTCCCTCCTTTTCTCCAAGCACCACCTTTTCTCTCCTCCCCCTCTCTCCTCTCTTTTTCCTCAGAAGCGGGAGCTTTCTTTCCCATTTACCCTAGCTAATCAAGTTGCATCAGTACTGAGCTTGTCCTCTTCTCCTTGGCCTGTCAAGGCAATCTCGTCAGAGAAAAGTGATCTAAAATCTTTCAAATGTGTTGAGTCCATGTCTGATGCAGTCACTTCTTCCCCTACTAGAGTATAAAAGACATTTTGAAGTGATAAATATATGTTATACTGCATGATACCTTCCCTCTAGAAATTGTACAGTCCAATTGAAAGTTAATTTCTTTAAATGAAAGAGAATGATTTAAGATATATTCTCTTGATTAAAACATTCAATATCATTGGACCTTTTCTAATCAAATAGTGTAAAAGATGCTTACGATAAAAAATTACAGAAATGATCACACAAAAGTGGCACTCTCATCTCAGCACGTCTTTATAGTAGTAGATAACATAAACGTATTAACTGAGGGTTCCATGCTAAAGAATTCTAGCATTGCAGCTTCAAATCTAACAAAAGGGAAAATGGTTGACAGTTGAACACTAAAAAAAGTCTCTAATTTTCTTCAAGGACAATGAGATCAAACTTTCAAATTTAAATCTGCCCTCCAATGAGCCCTGTGGTATATGACTCAATTAGTATCTATCAAACAATAAAGAGAAAAGGAGAAAATATTATATTCACACAGTATAAAACTATTCACTTGAGACAAGCAAAGGTTGCCTTGAGTACTTTAATCAGACACATGTATTACATATCATAAGTTACTTATTTTATTCTTTAAAATTTACTTGTGTATGTGAGCCTGGGTTTGTGTGTATACATATATGCATTATGTATATATGTATGTATACACACACATACTTTAGAAAGTTTATATTTCAGTTTATATTTTCCTTTATTACCAAATAAAATGTCAGTGTATAATATTCACTTGGCAGGAGAGTTGAGGACTTAGACATAATCCAGCCATAGAGGAAAGACTTCGTTTCTGCATTATATAAATGGAAAGCCTGCAACAATACACACAGGGACTAAGAACAGTTATGAAAATTGCTATGAAATAAAAAATGTATCTGAATATGATAGCATAATGCAATGTAACATCTGTAGCACTGAAATTATAACGTGATAAAGAAATAACATGAGTAGACTCATTGGAGTGAGACTGTGGGGAAGAAAGATGCGAAGAAGTCTCATACTGAGCCTGCTTGATTTTCTGCCCCATAAACCCTTGAAGAAGGACTCCTCTGAAGTCATAAAAGCAAAAACTATGCAGCCAGCCATCCTTCTGCCTCTCCCATTAGAGATGAAGTATTGGTCGTTTTACTTTCTTTGATTTTGCACTCTATATTTGAAATTTGACAGGGTGATTTTGATTTTTCTTAGAGTTTTCCAATGTAAACTGTCTGTTAAATTGATACAGAAATCATGTGTCTCTTGTGCACAGCACAGGATTTGGGGGTTTTGTGCCTATGTTGCTTAATGGTTACATTGAATTAGCTTTCTTTTTTCATTACATAATTATAACATCTGTGGAGACAACTGTATCCTGTCATCATTTTCAGTACTTTAAACTTAGTACACAAATTCATCTAATGGTTCAATAGATTGAACTTAATTTTTCCATTTGCATATGATTTAGACACTTTGGGCCTCATCTCTCTGCTCACCCCTAAACTCGCAACTGCTCTTGCCCCTACCAATCACGATTCAGTTCCCATAATATTTTTGAGGTTTTTGTTATTAGGTGATAATATGTTAAGTCCTGAATACAATGCCCATTGAGGATGATTTACAAGATGAAAGCAAAGCATTCTGTACTTAGTTATGGAACCAAGACTGGCAGTTTCAATCAATTTTGGTATTTTGAACTCTACATTATACATTCTTTTCTGCTAAAGAAGGGATAGTAAGATCTCTCCTAGACAGATGGTTTTACAGCTGCTGGGTACATATCAATCTAGCTTCTTGTATTCTCTCTGCTAAATAAAAATTGGAAGAAAACATTGCTTTGTAAAGACTTCTGCACAAGACACGGATTGCCTGAAAGAAAAATCAAAGTTACTCATACCAAATTTCTGTATCAGCAGAAGAAACTTAGCTGTGTTCTGACCTTCAGAGAAATTAGGACAGTAATCAATAGAATCCAGTCTGCTTGAGAAAGCCAGCATCACCCTGAGTCTTCCTTTGAGATACCGTTATTGAAGCAGCAAGATGAAGTAACTTACTGCTCATAACAAACCCATTTCTTCACGATTTCTTTTTCCTGTCATACAAGGTCTGTTGGTATAATGTTATTTTTTTTAATGTATACACCTTACCCTTGTTCATTTAAATACTGATTCCTTCCCCACCCCACCCCCAACTCTCTGGTTTCAATCTGATAAGCATTCTGTCTCTGATGGGTGTAATGTGAAATCTCAGGGTTGTTTTGATTTGCATTTCCCTGATGGCTAATGAGGTTGAGCATTTCTTTAAGTGTTTCTCTGCCATTCGATATTCCTCTACAGAGAATTCTCTGTTTAGCTCTGTTCCCCATTTTTTAATTGGATTACTTGGTTTGCCGCTTTTCAGCTTCTTTAGTTCTTTATATATGCTGGATATTAGCCCTCTGTCAGATAAAGGGTTAGTGAAGATTCTTTCCCAATCTGTAGGCTGTTGTTTTGTTTTGATGACGGTGAAGCATCCTGTCTCAACTCTTGTATAAACAGGAACAAAATAAAGCAACTAGACACAATGTTGAGCAGGGAGGAGCCAGAGGACAAGAAAGAGGGGAGAAACAAGAAGGCAGGAGATGAGTGGGAGGAGAAGGGGCGAGGGGAGAGTGAGGAGAGCAGAGCTGGAGGAGAGATCTTGGAGGACGTGGAGCATGAACCAGACCTAAGATTTCACAAAAAGTAAGTATAATGTGGGAAATCTAAATGTTAGGAAACTGAGGGCTTGGAGGTTTAGGAGGGAGTAAATATTGCCCAGCATTGTGTTCTAGGTTAACTAAAACCCAGACTCTCTGTGGTGATTCGGTTATACAGCTGCTGAGGATTAACAGCAAGCATTACCAGAAGATAAACCAATAGTAAATATTAAAGACCCCGGTGAGTGACATCAAATTGAAGAATCTTTTGTTTAGATCTCCACTTTCCTCAACCTCTCTCATACTGTAACACTGCAGTCATTGTGTTTCATTGGAATACTCATTTTTGGCTAGAGCATTTCAAGTAGAGATCAGTTAATATCTTACATTTGTGGTGATTTCGTAGGTTGACACCTCAGAAGGTCTTCTGTTCCCTATGCCATGAGCTTTGTTTTAAAGATATTTTGTAGGCACATTTATAAATATTTGCATTCTTGTGGTATAAGTCTCCAAAACATTAGGAAGATTCTCTTGCTGCAGGTCATTTCTGCAAAGAAAATTAATTTCATGAATATTCAAGATATGTAGTCCACAGAGTCAAGACATTAAATTTGAGAGTTTGATATCATTTTTATAGTGTATAAAGTGATGCCGTAAGACCTGGGGTCTCACAGCTCAGGAGTTCAAGATTGCGCCCTTCCCAGAAACTCCCACAGACCATGACTCGTTGCAAAAGCAAGAGGTTTATTAACCATTGTGCAATGGGGTCACCCCTGCCGGTCAGCAAGGAGTGGCACCAGGAGACAAAGGCCTTAGGTTTTTAAAAGAAAAATTGCTGGAAATTTGAAGTTGCAGTTTTGGCAATTTAGGATTGGATGAGGAAGCTATAAAGTAAGATAATTGGTTAGTCTTAGGTGCTCAAGCTTCGCCAGTCCTGCCAAGTGTGGATGCAGCTGCCATTGAAGGTGGGGGTGGTTAGCTCATCCTTGAAGATTGGGGTTGCGGACCTTTGGCTGGAGGTCAGGAGCTACTCAGAAGAAGGATTGAGGCCATCTGGGTTGGTTGCTAAGAAACACTATCTCGAAGAGAAGGGTCTGGTTCTTCTTTTTGCTGAGTGAAGGTCATTGCTTGCTCACTTTTTTATATCTGTCCTCACAGATAGGGTCACATTTCTCCATTTTCTGGAAAGGTACTAAGAGGCTTTAGCTTAACCTGAACCAAAACCTCAAAACTATAGTCTTTAGAAGACATATAGGTTACAAAGTTAGTCTAACCCTTTCAATGCCAAGTTAGGTTTCACCTCACATCTCATTGAGAAGAGCAGCTAGATATTAATAAAAACTAGCTTTTCTCTGCTTCTCACCAGATTGCTCTGCTTGGAAAACCCATCTGAACTCCACGAGCTGAAGTGCATGAAGCCAACTGCTCCCAGCTGAGCTGCACTGATGGACTTGGGTATGCTGTTTCCACTAACTCTCCTGCTCTCTCTATAGCTCTTAAGCAGCCTTTCTTTCCTGTTTGTTCCCCTGATAGTTGGGTGCATCCTATTGCTGACTCTTTCTGTCAAATATTTCTCTGGTTCAACACTTTGTCTGCCCCTGAATTGGCTGTCATTGTTTGGGATTAAAAGTGTATACTAAATTCCAGCCAGAGCAATAAAAGGTGTGTCCTGTCCATATTCCAGCCAAAGGGATTAAGTGTGTCTATTCAAACCAGAGGTATTAAAGGTGTGTAGTAAGGATGTGTCTGTGTTTCTCACAGACCTAGGTCTCTGGATGTTATGTCTTGTCAGAGCAACCATCTCACTGAATTAAAATTCCTCTACAATTGTAGTTGAACAATATGTGTTAATGATGTACCTTATAAGATAATACATTTTAACTTTTAAGTTATTACATCATCATTGTTCTTCAGTAGTAAGCAAAATAAATTAAAAATAATTAGACGCAATAGTAAATCATTTATAAGTCAAAATTTCAAAGCATTTGAAAACATTCATTTCAAAGAAATGATGAATTGTAATGTGATAAATATGTTTGAACTGACTGGAATTTAGAATATGTGTATATGCATTGAAATATTATATGGTACCCTGTATAATATGTACAAATTTGTTTTAATGTGTCCAATATATTGATAATGCATATATTAAAGTACATAAATATTATAGTCCCACAATTAGCACATACATAAATTCTTTTGGTTGTTTAAATCATTTTAAAATCTGCATGATGAACCATTCTACATTCTGCAAAGATTTACAGATTATTATTTTATAATCCATTGATTTTTCTTGATGAGAAGGCTTGCGTTACATATGCTAAAATGTATATGTAGATGTATTTTACTTTGTTTAATATGTCCTTACCTTGGGAGAGAAAGATAGTGTAAACATTTTTCAACTATTTGAGGTGGTTGTAATCTACATTGGTTGGAAATCTGAATTGCTCAGACCTGTTTCCTGAAATAGCAGCACTTGGGAGGCTGGCACATGTAGAACTGCCAAAGATGAACTCATCCTGAAATGCATATTGACCTCTAGTCCAAATTGCACACTACACAGTGATAGCCTGATTCAAAAAATAAATAAGTAAAACTGGATCATTCCTATCTTCTCCTTTAGCCCTCCTCCATGGCACTATCCCTTTGTCTCAGCTGCCAACTTCAGCACAAAATCCCTGGAACCCACCAGCTACTTGAGTGCAGAGTAAGGCAGCAGATTTCCACTCTTCCTATTCTCCAACATTTCCAGTCTTCTGGTCTTACACTCAGCGTTGTAACGTACCATATGCTATGGCTTGCTCTTCCTCTCTGCTCTTATTCCCAAGGATCTACCCAGATCTTGGTACCACACACTGTTCTTCTCCTGCCTGTGGACTCTCTCAGCCACACCCCCGCATTCTTTTCTTACCCATGCCCATTTCTTAGTGTAAGCTCCCAATACCTAGAAGAACATTTTACACAAAATCCCTGCTGGCCACACTTGACAGGACCTCTGAAGCATTCCCAATCAGGCTACCCACAGCCACCACATTCTCCTATGAACAGAGAGAAAAATCCATCCAATAACACGAAAGCAGACAGCAGCTCCTGGAATTACAATCATCCCAAACCCGATGCCTAGATCACAGTGTAAAAATACAATAAATAATAGCCAGGACATTATGTCTCCCTAGAGTGTAACAGTACTACTTATACTAGTCTCTGTGAAGTGCAATATAGCTGAAGCACAGGGCAAGGATTTCAAAATGGCTGTTATAGATATCCTCAGGGACCTTAAAGAAGATATGAATAAATCTACTAAGGAAATCCATGAATATATAAACAAAGGAATGATATGATGAAATTTGTTCAAGACATGGAAGTGGAAATTGCTTTAATAAAGAAAACACCAACTGAGGAAAAATTGGAAATAAAAATCTAGGAACTAGAACTAGAAGAGGAATCTCAGAGCAAGCCTCCTCAACCAAATATAAAATATGAAAAAGAGAACTTCAAGTATTGAAGGTGAAATATAAGAAATGTAAAAAGAAAAATCGAGGCAAAAACACCAGTAAATCTGAAATGCTAGAAGAAAAGAAAATCTAAGAATAATAGGAATAGAGTAAGAAGAAAAATCCCAAGTAAAAGGCACAGAAAATATTTTCAACAAAATCATAGAAGAAAAGTTCTGTGAAGATGGCGGTGCCTATCAAGGTACAAATATATATAAAACACCAAATAAACAAGGTCATAAAAGAAAGTCCTATTGGCACATAATAACCAAACATTCAGATCAAAGAACAAATATTAAAAGCACCAAAAGTAAAAAGTTCAGATAACATATAAGGCAGAGCTGACAGAATAAAGCTTGATTTTTCAATAGAGATGCTAAAAGCCAGAAAGACCTTGATGGATGCTTTACAAACTCTAAGAAAATATAGATACTAGCCCAGACTACTATACCCAGAAAATGAAACTAGAAGCCAGCTGATAAATCAATTTTAACATCTAACAAAATAGACTTCATACAAAAACAAATCAGAAGAGGCAGGGAAGTACAGAACATACTCATCAAGGAAAATGTAGCAGAAGGCACTGCAATTCTCAGCATCTATGCACCAAACACTAGGATACGCAAGTTCATAAAAGAAAAACTACCGCATTCAAAATCACAGTGATAGTTCAGAACTCCACCCCTGCCAAAAGACAGGTTATCTGCACAAAAACAAAACAGAGAAATGATGCAGCTAAATAACTGTTAGGTCATTACAGAACATTTTGCCTCAACACACAAAAAATACATTCTTCTCAACAACTCACTGAACTTTCTCCAAAGACTCAACAGATACAAGGAAACTGAAATAATGCTCTTCATCCTAAGAGACAACTATAGATGAAAGCTGGCTATCAACAATAACAGAAAACTTACAGACAAATAAAACTTAACAACTTGTTACTACATGAAAATGGGCCAGGGCATGAATTAAGAAAGATATTAAAAACTTCTTAGAATTGAATGAAAAAGAAAACAGAGCATACATCTATGGACACAATGAAGGTGGTTCTAAGAAGCAAGTTTATAGCACTGTCAAATAAAAAAGTATAGCAACCGTAAACTGAATAATAACTGAGCTCATGAAAGCTCTGCAACAAAGGAAGAAATAATATCCAAAAGAAGTAGAGAGCAAGAAATAACCAAGCTCATGTTTGAAATCAATAAAATAAAAAAAGACTAAACATCAAAATACAAATAATCAATAAAACAAAGAGCTTCTTCTTTGAGAAAGCAGTAATACTGACAAATCCTCAGTTAAACTAAAGGTGAAGAGAGAGAAGATGCAAAGTAACAAAAATAGAGACAAAAAGAGAACAAAACAACAGACAATTTAGAAAGCAGTAGAGTTCCTGTCAAAAATAGTCTTTGACCTCCCCACCCCCTAAGGGAGGAGCAGTCCTGCTAGGCCACAGAGGAGAACTTTGCTGTCAGTCCTGAAGATACCTGATAAACCAGGGTCAGATGAAAGGGGCAGAGGTCCTCCCCAATCAGTGGACAAGTAATAAGGGAGCGGGATGCAGCTGGGAGACAGAGTTAATAAAATGTAACTAATAATAAAAAATAATAAAATTAAATTAAAAAAAGAAAGCAGTAGAATCTTAATGACATAGTTAAAGACCAAGATTTAAAGCTCACCAAATTAGAGAACCTAAAAGAAGTGGGTAATGTCTTGATGCATGCCCCACTCCAAAAGTGAAACTACTTCAACCAAGAAAAGCCAAGGACCAGATAGTTTTAGTGAAGCATTCTACCAGACATTCAAAGAATTGCCATCAGTTTTCCTCAAATTATTTCACACAACAGAAGAAACGTGGCCTCATTCTTTTTACGAGGTTACATTGATATGTAAACCACGTAAAGACCCAACACAGAAAGATAATTAAAGACCGGTTTCCTTCATGAACATAAGTGCAATGATTCTCAATAAAACACTTGCAATCCGAGTCCAAGAACACACACACACACAAGAGTATCCTCCACTGTTAGTAAGCTTCATTGCAAAGATGCAGGGATAGTTCAACATTTGTAAGCCAATAAATATAATCACCATAAAACAGACTAAAATAAAGAAAACGTATGATCACTTAATTAGGTGCAGATATGCCTACAACAAAATTCAATACCCTTTCATATTAAAAATCCTAGAGAGATTTGGGATCCTGAAGACGTATTTTAAAACAAGGGTCATAATTTACACCAAGCCCACAACAAACAGCAAACTAAAGAGCCTAAATAGAGACAATCTCAAAGAATTTTCACTAAAACCAGGAACAAGACAGGTTTGTCACTCTCATCATACCTATTCCAGAGTGCACGATGTCTTAGCTAGAGCAATAAGACGATTGAAGGCTGTCAAGGAGATAAAAGCAGGAAAGGAATAAGTCAAAATATTTTTATTTGCAGATGATACAAATGTATATAAATGACTGTAACAATTCTACCAGGAAAATCATACGCCTGATGAGAACGTCTTCATCAAAGTAGGAGGACACAAAACTAATATGCAAATACCAGTAACCTCTCTACATACAAATGGCAAATGGATTAACAAATAGATCAGGTAAACAATTCCTTTCACAATTGCTTCAATAATTATCTTAGAGATAAATCTGACAAAGCAATTGTAAGAATCGTACAGTAACAACTTAAGGCCTTAGAGAAAGAAAATGAAGAATATATCAAACAATTGAAAGATGTTCAATGCTCATGGATCAGTAGGATTAACAGAGTAAAACTGGACATCCTACCAAACAACCTACAGATTCAATGCAATCCCAATCACAATTCTACAAACTTCTTCACTATGTTACAGAACTTTAAAGTACAATTTTCACCTCCTATGGAAAAGCAAAAATCTCAGGATAGTTAAAAAAATCCTACATAATGAAACAACTGCTGAAGGTATCATCATTATTGATGTGAAATTGGGTTACAGACCTACAGTAATGAAAACATCTAATAAAAGCTGAAATGTTGGTTAACAAAAATTGAATTGAAATGGACACAGAAATGAGTCCACACACCTATGTGCACCTGATTTTTCATAAAAAAAAAAAGCTAGAAGTAAAAGCTGGAAAAAAAGAAAGCATCTTCAATAAATGGTGGTTGTCAAACTGGACAGGTGCAGGAAGAAGAGTCCGAATAGATCCATACTTAGCACCCTGCACAAAACTCAACTCCAATCGGAGCAGCAACCTTAACAAAAGGCCAAGTATAATGAAGCTGATAGAAGACAGTATGGGGAGTACCAGAAAGAGAGTGTACATTTTGAATAGATTCATTTTTTTTATTTCTTATCTCATTTATGAGAGTGATATTAGTTTGGATCAGATTCAAGGTGCATGCAGGCATCTAATGAATTTTAGAGCTATCATCTGGCCATCTATTCTTGAACCAATGAACAATTTCAGCAGTCAAGTCCTGTAGATAAAGATTCGGCATACCTACCTATTTACTTACTTACTTACTTACTCATTACAATTAATTCACTTTGTATCCCCACTACAGCCTCCTCCCTCATCTCCTCCCAGCCCCACCTACCCTCCCTCATTTTCCTTTTTGGCCTTTCCCTAGGCACTTGATATGGGAGGACCTCCTCCCCTTCTATGCAACCCTAGCCCATCAGATCTCATCAAGACTGACTACACCATATTCCTCTATGGCCTGGTAAGGCTGTACCCCACAATGGGACAAGATCAAAGAGCCAGCCACTGAGTTCAAGTCAGAGACAGCTCTTTATCCCTTTACTAGGGAACCCACTTGGAAACTGAGCAGACTTTGGGCTTCCTCTGAGGAGGGAGTCTAGGTCCTCTCCATGCAAGGTCCTTGGTTAGAGTATCAGTCTCTGCAGGCCCCCATGGGCCCAGGTTTTTTGGCTCTGTTGTTCTCCCTGTGGAGTTCCTGTCCCCTCCAGGTCTTTCTATCTCCCTCTTCTTCCCTAAGGATTCCCTGCACTCTGCCCAAAGTTTGGCTATGAATCTCTCTTTTTTAAAAAAGTCTTTTTTATTGTTTGTTATTATTATTATTTACATTTTATCATTGGCTATGAATCTCAGCATCTCCTTTGATACCCTAGTGGGTAGAGTCTTTCAGAGGTCCTCTGTAGAAGGTTCCTGTCCTGTTCTTTGTCTTCTACTTCCAATATCTATCCTGTTTACCCTTCTGAATGAGGATTAAACATCTTCCCTAGTGTCCTCCTTGTTATTTAGCTTCTTTAGGACTATAGATTTTTATGTTTATCCTACATTGTATGGCTAATATCCACTTATATGTGAGTATATACCACGTGTGTCTTTCTCCTTCTGGGTTACCTAACTCAGGATAATCTCTTCTAGTTCCCACCATTTACATGCAAATTTCATCATTTCCTTGTGCTTAATAGCTGAGTAGTAGTATTCCATTGTGTATATGTACCAGACTTTCTGTATCCATTCCTCCGTTGAGGGACATCCAGGTTGTGTCCAGATTCTGGCTATTACAAGTAAAGCTACTTTGAACATAGCTGAGCAAATGTCCTTATTGAATGGTGGGACATCTTTTGGGTATATGCCTAGGAGTAGTATTGCTGGATCTTGAGGTAGTACTATTTGTAATTTTCTGAGAAAGTGCTAGATTGATTTCCACAGTGGTTGTACAAGGTTACCTTCCCACCAGCAATGGAGGAGGGTTTCCCCTTTCTCCACAACCTCTACAGCATGTATGGTCATGCTGGAGAGATGGGTCAGCCGTTAAAGGCTAGGCTCACAACCATAAATATAAGATTCAACCTTTTTAGGAAGAGCATTTTTGACGTTCATTGCATGAGTTAAGACCTAAAACTATGCAATATGGTTCTTGTCCTTCAAGAATGCAGAGCCATGTGGCTGTATTCAGCTAGGTTTAATATCAAAGATGTGACTTAAGCAAGTATTTTCCCTTTATTTCTTTAATAAACCAAATTATACTTATTTTACTAGTTCATATAAAATAAAAAGTGTCCTGTTTCAAAATATTTTTTCAGTACTTCTAAGGAAAGAATTAATGTTGTAACCTCAAGTACAGGGCATTTCATGGGTGCCCAGAAGCAAAATGGCATAAACACCTTCAAGATGAATCAATTGTCTATTTCAAAAGAGTACAAGATAAAGTTTGCACTCACATCTGAATAAACAAAATAAAATCAAACACCGTGAAGTGGGAAAGGAAGAACAGTTGATGGCCTCTTGTCAGGATGCTCAGAAGTTACAGGTGGTAACGGTGTGTGCCAGTCATGTCAGAACAAGGACAGAGAGGTCAAGGGACTTACAGCAGGGAACTGTTGACTGATTAAATGAGCCAACTTTTACTATGAATCTTATACATTATCTTGAGTTTTTGTTTATGAAAAAAATTGTAGCTGAAAAAAAAAGATTACAAGCCATATATGACTTAAAATCTAGTATACAAAAAAGATGTTAAGACAGCTTGAATTAAAGTAATTTGCTGTTGTGAAGCAAAAATAAACAAGTAAATAAATGCAACTGGTTTTTCTAAAGTAAAATCCCTAGGGTGAGGAAAATTTTTCAATAATTGAAAAGGGAAGATAGCACATTAAATTTAATCAGCACTGAAAGAAAAAGAAGTTATGAATTGGGCTTTTAACTCACACAGAAACTAATTTTGTTAGCTAAAGTATCTTGAAAGACAGATGAAAATGATCTATGTGGAAGGCTAAGGAAGAACAAATATAAGAGTTATTTACGTAGTACCTCATGAAAACAAGGCAAACTGTGATATGTGGACCTGTAAACTGTATTTCAGTAATAGAGAAACTGCCATAACATTCATCATGGGACTTAGAATACAACCGAGAGGGAAAAACTTTGATTAAAGATAATTCTTTTTCTCTCTCTCAGTATCTTTGAGTTTCAAGCTGTTTGTAAATCTGATCTTAACATAGAATTCTCTCCTCTTGTTTTCTCATTCTGGTCAATTCTCTTTGCTTCTACATATTTTTTTTTTCTCATTTTCACAACCAGAACAAAATTAATTCCTGAGGATTTGGAAGATACGTTTAAACAAAAATGCTATTATAGTGAAAAAAAAATCAATACAATACCACACAAGATAATTCAAACTTTAAATTTCATTAAGAAGTCAAATGGAAAATACTGACATTTGGGGTTGTACTCAAGATGTTGATATCTAGAAGAAAAACTAGTTCAAGCTTCACAATAATATAAAAACGTAGACAACATCATGAAGGATCATGACCTCCCTTCAGTCCTCCGACCAGTAGTCATAGGCCAACTGCCTACCTACAGTGTTAAGAGAGCTAGGCTCCTACAGAGGGAGGTGTAGAGTGAGCTGTCCTTGCTCATTAGACACGTCAGGGAGAACACACAGCAGAGTATGAGGCAATAGACTGTGCATACCCGTAGAGAGTTGAAGAAACCCTGAGTGAAGGAGTGAGGAGGGAATGCAGTCCTGTCTGCGTGCCTATTGTTTGGCATGGGCATTGCCATGTCGGAGATCAATACCTCAGACCCATGTGATATTGGGAAAGGCCCCTCCACCATCCCAAGCCAGGATCAGAAAGATGACGAAGCCTTCCTTCGGTCTTGGTGTGAATGCTGGTAGGGTATGTGCAAAATCTAGGAAGAGCACTTCCTCGACTTGAACTGAGACCATCCAATTCTATCCTGCTTCTGTGTTGTATATAATAAACAAGCTAAGATTCTGTGTTGTTGAATAGTTTGTGCCACTCAACCAGAATGTGTACACCCTTCCTGGCCACAGATTTTCTCTATTTGTCTCTTTGTGTATCTTTTCTTAATTTTCTTGCTGACTCTAGTCAGATTTTCAATGTCATTGTGCACAGCTCTTGATAAAGGTTCAGTGAAATTTTACATTTTCTTTTAAATGCTTCTTTTCAATCCACACACACACACCCATATCCACCCACACATGCACACTCACATACAACAGGTAAATGGAAAAGAAAATCCCCATAGGAGAGGAAACAGTGCAGTCTAGGTATCGAAATACAGCAACACCAAACTTGAACAGCATGAAAGACAAGGGATAGTATTTGATTAAGCCTGAGGTGTGAAAAGGGCAAATGATTCTCTTCTTATCTGTAGACCACCAAGAAACAAGTGTTTATGCTTGTTGACATTGGGTCAAAACAAGAAAACACACACACACACACACACACACACACACACACATACAAAAAAAACCTGTCAAAACAGGCTTTTGAAGTCTATAGTATATCTGAAAAAATACATAATGACAGGGACAACGAGAAAGAAATAAAAATTCAAGATGGGACAGTTTCTCTCTGTCTTTTACTGATGTCATAAATTTAAGGTTATTCACTGCAAAGCTGCTATCTTGGGGAGCCGTAGGCAATCTTCTGGAGTAATCATTCCAGTGTTAGCTTTTAAAAGATTTTTCTTTACTATTTAAGAAGTTTAACCACGTATGCCGTGTGTTTTCATCAGGTCTATTCCCTGTTGCATTCTCCCCTCTCTGCTGGGAGTTTGCCAGGCTGAAGCTTGTGCACCTCTTCTGCATGAGGTCATGTGTGCATCTCCCCTGAGGGGTCAAAGAACACTGTGACTCGATGTTACCCAACATGGCTGCCTTATGGTACTTCTTCTCTCTCTTTGACAGAGACCCATGAGCCTTTAGAGTAGGTGTGTGGTACTAACATCCCGTCTTTCCTTATAGAGGTCCTTTGCTTTCCTCTGCATGTCATATCAAGCTTTTTCATCAACTGGCATAATAAAATATCACAAATTATAAGATTAAATCATTCCATTTAGACAGAGGAATTGAGACCTGCTTGACTATGAACTTTGAATTTTAGATTTTGTCTGGGAAAACTGTGATTTTTATTAGGTGAAAATTTCAACACCATTTTCTTTTATAACAAATATTTTTGAGTAGTTTTGCATTGAAAAAATTACCTCTTGTTTGCTTGTCCCCCTTCAAATCTCCTTTAACTCAACATTTATGTTCTAAAACAAATCTAACAGTCATTTGTTATAGGAAGGGGCAAACAGACAAACCTTAGTCTCAATACCTAATCAGGGATCATCCTTTCTTTAGATCCCAGAACAGCATCCAAATTTCAGCCAAGAACTTACTAATCCTAATTTTTCAGAAATAGAATAGTGTTTAATGTTAAAAAGAATGATATAAGTGCTTTAAAAACCAAAGCTGAGGAGACTGGTTCAGAGGCAAAAGGTCAATTATTAACCAGAGGACTTTCTGCTTAAAGAGAAAGGACATGCCTAAACAGAAAGACCCTGGGTGACACAGGTGGTTATCAAAAGGAAGACTATATTGCCATATTTTAGCCATGGGGGCCGGAAACAAGAATAGGAAACCAGACAAGAGAAGAAGCTGGATAAAAAACAAAGGGAACTCTTGGGCTCACACATGTGTCATACATATACACAATGGGTTTAATTCTGGTCAGCACACCTGAAATTGAATACTTGCTCTTTAAACAAATTAGAATATTGTTCCCACACAGATGCAGAAAGAGGCAGTACTAAATGGATTCAGTAGTTACTAAATTCAAGATAAAGAAGGAGACAACATGTGAAGTTACGATGGAAAGGTGGTCTGGAATAGGGGAGGCATGGGAAGGGTGGGAATGCTCTGTGGGTTGACAAGCGTGTGTGTATACTATTAAATAAGATGTTTAATAAAACGAAAATGCAATAGCCTCCAGAGTTTTCTAATAACATCCAAGATTCTGTATAGTCGGTGACACAGATAGGCTCTATTAGCAGCCATCAAAAATAGAAAAAAATCAACAACTTCAACCTGAGAAAGACCATAATCAGAAAAATACCTTGAAGTCTTATGATCATTAGTTGAAATACAAATCTAAGGGAGTATACGGACACATAGATAGGGAGGAGAGTTAATTGAATGATAATTAGTTGACAATGAAAAACACATAAGGAAATGATAACATTATCAAATTTTGGCTGCTAAAATAAATAATAAAGAAAAGATGAGCACAAGAACTTTAGTTGTTCTCATATAATTTCTAAATAAATACTCACACACTGCTATTTCCAAGTATGATGCACTTTACTTTAGAGAGAAGCTGAGTATTGTCTTATCTCACCTATGTTTATATCATCATTTCTCCACTCCATAGTTCAGGCCCAACAGATGGAGTTGTAGCAAATGAAATTTATTCCATAAATTGCAACATGAAAGCCCAGTGTAGGTTGGCATGGTCTCATGTGGCTAAGAACCTCATGACTGAGTTTAACCCCTTCTTCTTCTTCTTTACTTGTGCTTTCTCTGGGAATGCTCAAAGGCAGGACAGAAATGCCCATTGACAGAAAGCCTCCACAGGGAAAGCTATGAGCATGTGATTCACTGCTTATTTCTTATTATCCTATAGTTAGTGTCAGGTTCAGGTTTCACATTTAGTCAGGTAAAATTAAACAGACTTCATAACAAAGGCTGTTCTCCAGGAGGTTTCTCCTTCTACAACACATGACTTTGCCTTATTTCAGTGCTCCTTCGAAGACGTCACTGCCTCTTTCTATGCTACCTTCTGGAACAAACCCACAAGTCCAGAAATTAACGCAATGAATCTCTGCTACACTAAAAATGGTAATTTGAGAAGTTTGAGTCTTTGAACTATACTAACTTTCAGAACTTTCCCTAGTGGCAATCCTTTCTTATCATCAGAGAAGATACATAGCTCAGCATAGAATGATACTTTCTTTAACTACATCAGTTTTTTGCCAGTTTTTACAACCCTGTTATAGCTATGAAGCTTCAGGAAAATGAGGTCTCATCCTTGCCAGCACTATATGCTGTTATGAACCACAAACGTATCTCATAGCTATTGTTTCTTGATATACTTTATTTAAAACAAAATTCACAATTTTGAAACAAGTACCATGATTGTGGATACACTAGAAAAAAAAAAAAAGAGAAGGAAAAAGCACATTTGAAGTCTGAAAATAACCCCCCTAAGATTCTAATTTTAGTCACATTTCATGAAGAATATCATTGTTCTAATTCCCTTCACCTTTCAGAATCTCGTATCTGTAAAACAAATTCTAAAAGGAAAAAATGGCTTTAATAGAGAAAAGAAGTAAGAGCCCTGTGGGAAAAAGATGAAGAAAGCAATGGAGAAAGGAAAGATATGGTCCTTAGACATTTTTTAGCGCTGTCTATCCCTCTTTCCTTCTTTCCCACTTGCTATCAGCCTTCCCCCTCCAAACACTCAAGTAATGACTTCTGCCTTATTAATACCATTTCTCTAAAGTATGAATCACTGAAGCATACTTTGATAATGAATTAAACTATTAGTCATGTCTTCAGTCATAGTCTTTAAGTCTGGAAATGCATGTAACATGGATTTATGATGCCGCCAATGCATTTCAAAAACTATGAAGGGAAGTATTGTTCATCGACTCCTCTGTATAGGTGACAAAGTTACTCCAAATCACATTTCATCAAACATTCTGAATAGAGAGATGCAATAACATACCAACATGAAGACACAGAAGCATCTACTTTTCATTTCATTAAATCCTTGTCAGATTAAGAAATCTGACAATCCCCTGGGTCTCGGCATCATTAAGGTGACTAGGGTTCTATAGAAAAAGCTATCGGATGGCCATGGTCTATAGTTGAGGTCTTCAGAAGGAATGAGATAGCAAGACTATATCCTTAAACAGACCAGTACCCTCAGATCTGGAATTGTTTCAGTTTGGAAATAAAACTTCACAATTTCGGCTTCACGGAATTATAGAGAGTTATTTCCAAGTTACAGAACAAAGTTGCTGATATAATCCTCTAAGCAAACTAGGCATCTGTCAATAAATTTCCTCATTAGACACATTTCCCTTATAGTGGTAAGAATGACGTTTAACATATCATTTGCAAGGAAATGTGTAGGAAGACCTTTAAACTAGTTTGTGTGAGTCTGCAGCACACATCTACATTTTAGAAAAATAAAAAATACGTAAAATCACCACATGAAAAGGAAAAGGATGAGAAAATACTTTGACCTAAATATCGCAATAGTCATTAATTTGATATTTAAAGAGAAAATAGTGGAGGGCATATCATGCCTGTCAAAAAGTGAAAGGTCTATCAAGATTTAATAAAGTTATCTGGAATGCTTAGCTTTGTACCTTACCATAACTTCATTACACATGCACACACACTCATGCTACTGGAATATGTAGATTTCCCAAAAAAAAAAAAAAAACATATGGGACGGAGTTTAAACTGTTGTTACGGTTTCACATTGTTCTAAACACGGCGGATTGCTAGTATCACTGTGCGTTATCTAACAGCGTGGGGGTTCTCTTCAAGTTTTCTGTGTGTCTTTCGGGGGTCTAGTATTTGTTGTGATGTATAACATTAGCTCTTCTCAAAAGATATATTACTTTTTGCTGATTCAAATTTAAATATTCAAATTTCTGTTAAGATTACCTCCCTTCATCCCTCTAAGTGTGCTTTTTTCACATATGTTAAAGTAATTAAAATTTTCTGAATGAATCATGTCACTGTATAGCTCCATAACATCCCTGTGTCTAGCCTAATCTTCCTTTGTCACATTTTTAGCTCCTAAACAGAAGAAAAGAAAGTGTTACGCTTTTGTAACTTGACAAGCCTAAACATTCTTGGAGGTTTTTTCAAACTTGTTACAAATTGTTCCTTAATTGGAAATTCATCTAATGAGTAAAATAAGAATATGGTAAAATATAATCCATTACTTCAAGGAGATTCTATTCTGTTGAGAAAAATTAAAAGGATTTAAAATAGTAGATTATATAAAAAAAAAACTGTGTAATTGTAATTCTTTTCTGTACCAATATTTCTTGCTCATGGCTTGTGTACCTAACTTAAAGTCCTTAAAAAGGAAACCTTCTTTCCACTAGCCTGTGTCAATATCCTCTCAAGTGAAGAGCAACATCTAATCTCATGTTCTTCTAATGCATTATCAACACCGCTGTCAGACGGATGTTCCCAGAATATGGATTGGATTCTGCAACCAGCCAGCCTAAAAGCTTTGCATGGCACCATGTAGTCTCTGGGATAAAATCCAGACTCAGTGAAGCCGCCTTCGAGGCCTATTGCACTCTCATTCTAAGTAGCCATTCGTATTCACCTTCTGCAGACACCAAACTGGTTCCAGCAACCAAAGTAAAATGCCCTACCATGACTCCTAACGTTTCTTGCTTCTACATGCTGTTCATTTTTTTTTGAAAAAAATATTTGACTTGCAGAATCAATACTAATTAATCTTTATTTCCCTTTCAAGCATTCCTTGACTTACCTTTTCATGGAAACTATTATCCATTTTTCTGTAACTACAAATCCATTATGAATCCTAATAGTCACCTATGATTTGGACAGAAGTGTCCTACAGGAGACCAGCTACATTTATGTAAGTTTCTTTGCCAAGGACTTACTATAATTATATTTTCAGGAACAAATTCATGTTTATAAGGCAAATAAAAAACCTGTACATATACATACATGTGTGTGTATCCTATATAATCACTTTTATCTGTCTTTGTTATTGTTTCCACTTTGTCTGAGGAAAGCAGGACCATTGTCCTTCACCTCTACTCATTTGGAAATTAGTATGTATCCTAAGAAGGCTACAAACTTGTGGCAATCTACTTACCTCAGATCTCAAGTGGAGAGATCACAATTGTAAGCCCAATACCCTTATTTCCCACCGTTATTACCAAAATTTATATTAAAGAAATGGAAGATGGTTCAGTTGGGTAAAGGACTTGGCTTGCAAGCATGAGGACCTGTTCAATCCCAGGAAACACATTTAAAAAATAATCTGGAAGAGTTATTTTTATAATAACAGGTTTATAATCCAAACAGCATTACAAGAAGCCAGTAAAGGGAGGAAGAAAGAGGCATAGAGTTCTCGCTATATGCTCGCTGGCCATCTTCCTAAACTAATGCTGCTAGCTTCCTGACAATGTGAAACCTTGTCTCATAATAAAGCAGACAGTGTTTGCTGTCCTTGAAAAGACACACAAACACACACACACACACACTCTCATACAATATACAATCATACAAATACACAATGTGTAATAACACCACGTTAATATCCATACATAACAAATACATTTCAAATATGTTTTGTATATCCACAAATATGTACTATACATATAAATAATTACATATTATAATATTTACAATTTGATAATAACATATAATAAATATGTAAAATAGCAGAGAACATTTGTGACTGAATATTTGACACCACACAAATGGCTACTGGAGTATATGTCCCATGCTCTGCTTTTGTTTGTATAATATACATCTTTGATATGGGTAGAAATGAAGGGAGGAGGCAGGGCACATAAAATCAAATACAAGGCAACAGCTAGTACCAGTAAGGACAGACCAGCTCACACTGGACGAATTCAGTTGAACCGATGTAGCACAGTGACTGGCATTTCACATACATTGACCTTCCCCGCCAGAGAGCTCCATTCTTACCTCTGCTCCAGAAGGCAGGCTCACAGTAGTACCAATGACTAGATATGCCAAAAAGAGTATACGTGCTTCCTGACCATAGCTCTCTGCCCCCATTGCTCTAATACTACAGTGGTTTAGACAGTTCTGCAAGAGATTTTTTAAATGGGCCTCTCTCGCGTGCGTGCTGCTGTTCATGGCTTCCTCTAAATTACTAACATGGGCTCTCCGGGATACGGATAATGTCTTAAGCATCTAACACACATCGATGCATTCTCCATGAGCCTCTTCAAATTTATTATTTTACTGCATCTCAAACTTTCTCTTCTTTGGCATCAAGTATTTTTATTGTTTTTGATTCCCCTTAATAAATGTGTTTGGCCTTTTTTATATAAAAGAATATATTGACTCATATACTGCTTATAATTAATCCCCAAGGAGAGTGTTTCTTAACATTTTTCTTTAGGGCTAATGTTAAATTAGGATATGGAAAGGAAGAAGTTCAGTTTTTCTTTTATCAACACATCAAATTCAACTTCTTTGTGCACACCCACACCTCCAAACCCACTTATCCCCCATACACACACACATAGCGGGCACGCACATGCAAATCAATTCTAATGAGCTGTAGTTGTGTGCTATGGAAAAACCACTGTTCCTAGATATAAGTTAAATAACTTTATTTATTCCTGTGAAGTATTTTTAGAGGTTTAATTCATATATCTAAGTGCAACATTTTAATTATAAAATACATTACCCTGTAAACTCGTGTCTTCATTCATGGATACCTGCTTCAGTTGTACGTCTCCCTGTTGAATAGGACAGCCTGTTTCTTCTGTGCTTGTAGCACAGGGCCATGCAGCAAGACAGGTGTAATATGTAGATCCAGCCTAGATAGTGTAACACTTCTGAATTGGGAAACTACATGGGTAATGGCTTGAAACAGTTTCCACTGCAGAAAATAATTGCAACCATGACTCTATAGGGAATGTGTGCAAAGATTTTTTTCTCTGCTTTGGGAAATAAATTTTCATTAATTTCAAAGGCCTAAAATTTATGGAGACACAGGAGACCAGATATCCAAAATAATCCTGAATAACTTTTGTACACTTTAACTTTAAAACACCTGTTTGAACTATTACCCTTCCCAATTTTAAAAATTAGCATAAAGCTATAGTAATAGAAATTGCTTGACACTTCCATAAGACATATTGGCCAATGGAATAGAATTAATGACTCACAGAAAAGCCCATTCTCCTACAACCACACAATTTTTGAGAAAAGGCCAAAGGTCACACTGCATAAAAAAAAAAAATCATCATTGACAAATAGTGCTGGACAAAATGGATAGTTACACGTAGAAGAATGAAATTTACTCTCCATAGCTTATCCTGCACAAAACTGTACTCCAAATATATCAAGAGCCTTAACATAATACCTGATAGCCTCAATGTGATCTAGGAGAAAACAGGGAATATGCTTGAATTTATAAGCATGAGAAAGGAATGCTTGAGCAGGACCGCCATAGCTAGTATGGGCATTAAGACTAGCAACTGAGGAATGGGAGTATATGAAACTTAAAGGCGTCGCATTGTAATAAACACCATCAATCAAATACAGAGCTAAATAGAAAATTCTCAAATTGTGAAACACAAATGGCTGAAATATTTGATTAAATGTTCACATCTGTAGACATTAGGAAAATAAATACAAATGAAAAAATACAAATTATTTTAAGATTTATTTTTATGGCAGTCAGAACAGCTGTGATAGAAACAAATGATGATAAATTTATGGATATAGAGAACCTATAGGTTCTTTGCTAATCTCAGTATTTATTTTGTAATTTTCTGTTAAATTCTAAACTCAGTATGGCTTTGTTATCATTGTATGATATCATCAACAATCTTCATTTTCAATGAAGAAGGCACAAATTTTCAGCTCACTTCTTTGGGAAGTTCCTATTCATCAAACTATAACTAGAAAAATGTCATTGAAAACAAGTGTTTCTCACTCGATGAGGTAGACTCTGTTTACTAATGACCTGATCTCCACAGCTTTCTTGGCTTCACATGAACTTCTAAGCTAGGAAAACAAGGAGTCTGGCAAAGCAAAGTCTGAGGCAATATATTTTGTGAATATCTATTAAAATATCTCTTGTTTCATTTTAGACTAATAACTTCACATTTTAGTAAATTATGGGTTCCTTTGTATTTTTCCTTAGTTTTTCAAGACAGGCTTTCTTTGTGTAACCCTGGCTATCCTGGAACTCAGTCTGAAGAGCAGGCTGGCCTTGAACTCTGAGGTCTATGTGCTTCTGCCTCCAAAGTGCTTGAATTCAAGGCACGTGATACTACTATGTGACTTTGAATTTTTTTCTGACTTTGAAATTACAGATATAAAGAGCCATGTCTCTCACTTTGTCGAGTAACTGGGCATCAAGTATCCTACACAAACTTCAAAACTACAAAATTTTACAAAGTACCCATTACACCCGAATTAAAAGCAACTTATATTCAAATAATATAGCTCCTGGAGTATCCATGAAGTCTCAGCCTAAAGGGGTTCACCATACGTTTAGTTTTGTCACTTCTTATATACTGTGCTGCTTGATAACGGGTGCTGCTAACATTCAGAAGTCCTCAACTGTTATTTTCTTCTCGATTGATTTTTTTTTTAATCAGAAGGAGACCCAGCCTGATTTATGCTATCCCTGTTATACAAAGTTCCCAATATATCCCAGCAGGCTACACTAAAGGTAATAAAAATTGCAAGTCATCTATCTGAAACTACCTGGGTAATGGAGGCTCATTTCAGAGAGCAGGATAGATAAGATATTGATTCTGGTAAAAGACAATGTATGCTCAACTCAAGGGCTGGTAATAGAGTGGATGGAATTAGAGAGGCTGGCTGTCACCACAAATAACCTGAATCTGCTCAAGAGCCCAGCTGCCTCCTAGGTGTGTAAAACTTTTAAGTGGGAGGAACATAAAATATATGTCAGTGTCATGTAAAGCAGAATGAATGTAAAGGGGATTTCATTATTTAATCATGGTGCAGACGCTTGATGCAGATCCTCATTTAAGAACAGCTCGGGTTCCTATCTGTGTCACATATTAAATCTTCCTCATTATTCAGCTATAGAAGTCTGAGGCTTCTGTTTCTTTGGTTTGTTGACTGGCTTTGTATTTAATGTCTTTTCAAGGACCAGTGTTGAATAATGAATGAGAAAGAAACATTTTCTAATTCCAGGGTTTATAAAATTTGTTTCAGCAGAGGAGACCAGAGGAACCCAAAGCTTACTGGTACCGTGTGATGTTGCATAGTTAAAACTGAAAATATGGTGATAATCTTAAAGTGTCATATAAAAGGAACAATATATGGAAAAGGATTTAGATAAATGGAATGTTTTTTGTTTTAATATAATTTTTATTTATTACAATTTATTCACTTTGTATCCCAGCTGTAGCCCCCCTCCCTCATCCCTTCCCAATCCCGCCTTCCCTTTCTCTTCTCCTCCCATGTCCCTCCCCAGTCCACTGATAGTGGAGGTTCTCCTCTCCTTCCATCTGACACTAGCCTATCAGGTCTCATCAGGACAAATGGGATGATTTTGTAAGTGGGCTTAGCAAGCAAAATCTACTTGAAGATAGTGACATCTGAGCACCTAATAAAAGGAAGTGGGACTGCAACCCTTTGGGATTTGGGCCTGAAAACCTGAATATAGAAAAAGGCCAGCTGCAGATTAATCTTAAGAATAAAAATGGTAGGCACCTTACTGGTAGAGTGTTTGCTTAGCTTCTGTGAGCCCGTTCTAAAATGGAAATGAAATATTACCGTGAATCAGATACTGAGTAAGCCAGGTCCTTCTGGATGCCTTACAGAATTCTGTCTTTTCTAAATACAGTTGAGGAGCCAGTCATTTTTAAGACATAGATCCTGACTAGAAAAGTAACAGTCATTTTAGAAGGAATTCTTTGGTGGATTATTTATTGACGGAGAACTGATGTGACCTGCGTCGTGCCTTCCAATGAAGGCCATCAGAGGCAGCTATTAGAAAGTAAACATTGGTAAGGGATTTAAATCCCTCTAACTTATACTAAACTCTTTCTTGCCTCAGGAACATGGTCTTCTCAGAAAGACCATGTAAAATATAAATTGGTCATTCTGCCTTACAATTTCTTTTATCCCAATTTTACCAGTTCCATAGTTATATCCTAATTCCTTTGCTACACTTTTGTACCATGCTAAATGTTCTGGAAATTTTGTGTTTTATTTTAACAACACATTTTCAGAGTAGAGAACACAGAGTTAGTTCCTAAATCAAGGGTTCCATTGAGCCAATTTAAGAAAACATTATTTTATACTCTCTAGGTGCTTTGTCAGAATGACAATGACTCAATGACCCAGTTTCAAGAAAGTTTCTGTCTCCCTTGCTTTTAACTATCTAACACTCTCTTTAATACTATACAGTCTGGATCCAAATACTTTGTCCTTATTGTATATATTTACATCTAACTAAGCACAGAGTGTGCGGCAATGTAAGTAAGCATCTTGGAATCCTTGTCAGGAACACTTTGCTCTCTGAAAGCACCTTTTCTGCGACACTCCTTTTTTCCCTTCTGTGACTTCCAGTAAGGAAGATCATAAAAGTGTTTTAGCTAATAAAGAAGTTGAAGGAACTAGCTAGAATACTGTAAACTTCTTTAAACCAAGCATATGAAGGTCACACATTATTTATTTGAGCTCTTTGAGAATTCAAATATTGCTTACCCTGAATAATAAAAATAATTTCCATTTAATTTACAAAATTATACAACATCATGAGCTTAGAGAAAGTAATTGATGCTTTTATATTTAGATTGAAAAACTAAAGAACTCTAATGAAGTCTATCTAACAGATAGTTAAAGACAAAAGGCAATATTTAGCTAATAGCTACAATATAAAAATATATTGTAATATAAATAAAATATAAAAATAAAAGGCAATTATTTAGCTAATAGTTGCAAAGAATTGCAATTTACACAATACTGCTGTAACACATATACTTCTTTTAAAACTTATTATAAAGACATGCATAGTATTATTATGTTAAAGTTGACATAGCTTATATCTTCAAGATATTGTTATAAAATTAACATTATGTTCACAAAGACTATATCCTTTAAGTAAAAAATACCGATTTAATTTCTAAAGTAATGTTTGTATCTTATTCGCTGTGTCTCTATGAAATGAAACTCCGTCACTTTAATGCCATGCATTTTATGCTGAACATGGGAAATGTTCTGGAGCATCGCAATGACAGGGATGGATGTAGCAGCCAGGCAAATTCTTCATGCTCACTTCACCTTTCTTATCAGCTCTCTCTCTTTTCATGGATTTCATGACTGCCTCTAGTTTAGTTTTACTGATGCTCCTTCTGCTTTCTGGATTCTGACTTTTCATTCAATTAGTGCAATCTACTAACTCTGCACATTTTCCCACCTTTTATAAGTTAAATGGTGATTAGTTTAAAAATCTTCACCAAGACAGTCACGTGGTGATTTTATTTGACTTGTAATCTACTGTATTGATAATCATTTTTCACTGATCAAAATGTTCACATTTTCATTTATGTATATTCCCTTACAATTATTATATGGCATGCCTTAAGGACCTTCATTTTTTAACTTAACATTATGAAGATAATAATAAAGATTGAGGTTGAGAATATTAATTAAAATATTTAATTATACAATGTATACATAACAAAATATTATCACTATATGTTAATTTTCAAATAATTTAAATTACAGATAATACAAACAGTTACTCAGAACTATATAATCAATTCACTTAAACGTACAAACAAATTTAACTGTTCTTAAGACACTAAAGTTGATGTGAAAAAGAAAAATTAAATTGAAATGAAGGAGAATATTGTCAAACAATGTTTGAAAGGGACACAGGTAATTTTACACATGCTTGGGAATGATTTTTGCATTTCTTCTTTACAAACATCATCTTAAGAGTGAAATTGGCATTTTTATTCAACCTGCCTACTTTTGTAAGCATAAGGAGATTCATAGTACAGGATAAGCTTGACATCACATCTCGGATCATCTGCGATATTCCTCATAGTAATACACATGGATGTGGGAGGCTATCAGGAGCTCCCATCACTCGCTAAGCACTTATATTTAACAGTTAAGTGTTGATGGGAAAGAGCAAGTCAGTGTTCAATACAAAACCTTCCACTAATGCTTATGCAGACAACCTTAATCAAACACACTTGGACAGACACACGCAAGACATGAAAACAGGACACGGGCCTGTGGAGAAGGAGTGCAGAAGGAGTAGACGGTGTATAAAAGAGTAATTGGAGTGAATATGGTCAAGTAAGATATGGCAAAGTTAGGCTCTGCTTTCTTTCTGAGAATATTTGGATAAGGAGCTAATAGCTAATGCGCGATTCCTTAGCAATGGCAAGACAGGCTCATTTCAAAATAAGTCTGGATTTATTCAAGTTGGTCCAAAATCTTGAAATAGATTCAAGAAAAGAATTATCCGCACATCACTGGTGTGCTCTCCACATCTATTGAATGGCAAAAATGGTTAACAAATACAACTGGAGACATCCAAACACTGGAGTCTTTGTGAATACTGCTATCAAAATGTTAAACTAAGACATCAGGAGCGTATCAGTTAGTGATAGATCCTGCACTGTCCCAAAGCCTGCTCTGATAGGAATGACAAATATGTAGAATTTCTATTTTCTCATTCTCCCCTTAAGATTATTTTAGCAAAAACTATGTCAAATATACTTATTGATTTATCTTATATGCTGTTGGTTATTAATTGTTGATGGTTCATCAGTTAAGAACATCCACTGCTCTTGAAGAAACCCTGAATTCAATTTTCAGAATTCATAGCGTTTACCAACGCCTCAACTCAAGCTCCAGGGCACTCTCCACCCTATTCCTGCTTCTGTGAGAACCCACACTAGCAGGCAGATACTCACAGCCGACAGCCAGATACAAACAATTATGATTAAAAATAAACCATTCATTCAATTAACATATCTGGTATTTGCGTTTAACTTCCACTTCAGTGAGGTCTTACAGTTTTATCTCTCTCTCTCTCCCCCCTCTCTCTCTCTCTCTCTCTCACCCACCTTCTCAAATTAGTTTCCAAAGCTAACGTTATGTTCTCTAATGAAGAGGAATACCAAAACAGTATTTTACTGTGTTAAATACTTCATCCAGGAAATGTCTCTGTGCAAACCTTCTAAAACTACTATTGGATATTAAAGTGCTGCAAGAATATTAGTAGAAAGATGGAGTCTATGACATCCTATACTCCTTTATATAATCTGCTGTCAAACATTTGTATATGTGTTAACTGTTGGCCCTGATTTTATATCTAAATTTCTATTTAAGTAGACACTGGTGGCCTATAAAAGAAAAACTTATATGCAGAAACAAAAATATTCAGCATAATTAAATCTTGGCTTTATGTTCTCTGCGTAAGCAACAATCAATGAGGTAAAAAAAAAAGTACAAAATTTATAGTAGTGATATGGCTGAAACCATTTGCCATTTTATTGTGAATATATGTCTAGTTGTTTGAGGGTACTCTTCAGTCAAATTAAATAACATATACTATTAAATAAAAATTTCACTTTATCCTATTGTGCAACAAATACCATCAGGATGATCACCTAAAGGAATTTCAGACATTGGTGGTTTACAACTGAACAAGTAAAATTATGCAGTTACTATGATTGTTATTTCCATTGCAAAAGGGTAGCCAATGTGGCTACATGAACCTCATAGACACAATGAAATGCCAGAGGCCATCAGCTATAACATTCGAGGTCACCATCTGATCCTTTTGCATTCTGATCCCTGAGTCTCAGACTGCTCTCCAGATTTCCAGAGTCTTTTCTTTTTTTTTTCAACGCGGACTTGAGTGTTTTTCACAATGTCTGATGCGATAAAAGCGTGTTGACAGTAGTAAGAATAAGATACAGCAACAATGTAGCAGAGCTCGGTGCTGAGAAACACAGTGAACAGAGGTGAATACAAAGGGAGAAAAGGAGCCTCATACAGACATTGAGGAATTACATGAGTCTCAGAGGAACAAATTGCGCTGTGGAAATCAGCTGTTGAAAGCCATGAAGTAAACAGAAATCAAATTTTACTCTCATCTGCAACCTGGCAACAGCCCACAAGAACTTTTATTATTCTCCGTCTCTCTTTAAAATTATAGTATCAAAAGCTATGTCAACCACATTTATCAATTTCATTTTTCCTAGGGAATCATTGACCAATGATACTAGGCCTGTCTGCCCGTCTTGTTTTACTCCCTGTCATGAGTGCATTAGCCCATGCTTCATAAGTAATCCTGGATCATTATGCCTGTATGACTGAGCTTATTCTCCTGTACAGAACCAGCGCTTACACAAACACAATGTGAAGCCGCATTTCTAACCTCGACATAATTAGGCAAGGAAAGATAGATGTGGCCTTCACTGTTTAATGTTCAGAGTAACTCCCACCACCAATTCAAAAATGTTAGTTACAAAGGTTTTTCATTCTCTTTTCTGTTTCACCCTTTTTCATAACTAACATCTGGAAATTGTAAGACAAATAAGCAAAGAGCCATCTGTACACATTTTGCATCTTATATTTGCCTAGCATAAAATCTGCCTTCAATAATTTTTTTCATTCTACATTAGAGACAAATCTTAGCAAACATGCCAGGCACACATAACATTTTTGATAAATATGTTTCTTCCACCCTTGAGTAACTATAGTTATTCATCACCCAAGGGACAAAATTTAAAACAAATAAACAACAACAATTTTAATGATTATCATTAAAATTATGGCACCAAACCATTTTCCTGCTGTCTCAGTACATCTAAATACACTTGGTAATATTCACACAATCACAAAATCGGCAAATGATATATTTCAGACACAATCCATTAGGAGATAGCAATTATCAATGGATGACCATGTGCCTCAGTTGAAGATGAACGAAGAGGAGACAGATTAAACTTATCACAGTGATGCTGCTAGAATTCAGTTTTAAACAATGTTTCAATACTTCATCGTGTATCACACAACATAGCTTCCATCAATTTTCTTCAATAGATCAGCTTACTTCATTTGCATTTCTACCACTGTGCACAGAAAAAAAATAAATAAATAAAGCAGGCCTTGCAAGCACACCTGAACTTGGCCAGCTTCACTCTCAAGGCTTTCGAACATCACTAATTTAGAAATAAATATTTTAAATCGTTCCCATTTTTTATAGCTACCTCTTCAAAGTTCAGTTATTTATATTTATTTTCCTATGCCTTTAAGTTATTTATCCTTATTCTACAATGACAGAATCTGTTATGATTAATGCAAAAACAACAGTTGACAGAGCATTAGAGTACTTCTTAATACAGTTTGATGTAAAAAAAATATATATATATATATATACAAGTAGGCTAAGTAATTTGAATCAGCATGAAAGGAAATTTGGTTTTTAAATATAGAGGTTGCTTTTTTTATGCCACCTTTATTGTGTATCCGTCTCCTTAAATCACTTTCTCGAATGGTCCTTTATTAGTCTTGAAAGATACTTTATTTTCTCAGTCTTAATGGATTTAAAGTTATTTGAAGAAGGAGTACCAAAAGAGAAAATAATTTGGCATTGAAAATGATTAAGATTTATTTAAGGGACGACAAAAACTCAAAAAATTTAGAGACAAGATCACAAACTGCGTAGCATACAGTTTAGATGAATGACAAGAAAGCAAATTTTAGGACAGGTTGGGATGGAATGGTTGCAGAGCTTTGGAAAGCAAAAAGAGGGTAAATGTTCACTCCTGTGCAAAGAAGGTATCCCTCTGTTTGCAGAAGCAAATTGGATAGGAAAAATTATTCTTTTGAAAAAGTGTGTAAGCAGTTTTCACATTGAAACTATGAAGCGTTCTTCTCTTGCAGGTAATGGGGTGGTGGGTATGTTCAGCAGAGAAGACAAGAAATGGACAGAAATGCACTCAGTTCCATTGCTAATGAAGCATGTGTCTAATTTAAACATGAAGCACTATGTGTCCTCAGTTTGTGACACACATTTAGATAAAATGTCTCACAAACATTGAAATCACAGTTTGAAGAAATTAATCTAAACAAATTTCTTGAAACCAATTAATATGTGATAAATAATAGCTGGAAGCATTATACAAAGTGGAGGGAAGAGTAATGATTCATAACCTAAACTGAGGAGGGTATTTCCAAATGACATTCGTTTGTCAGATTTTAGAGAAAAATACAGATTATTATGGTGCCTTGTAGAAATAAGTGAGGAAATGATTTTTTTTTACATGAAACTGGAAATTCAAGAAATTAAAACAGTTGCCTCTTTTTAATGTATTATTATTATTATTATTATTATTATTATTATTAATTCACTTTGTATCCCAGTTGTAACCCCTTCCCTCATGTTCTCTTGTTCCCAACCTCCTTCTCTCTTCCTCCTCTTTCCCTCTTTCCTAGTCCACTGATAGCGGAAGTCCTCCTCCCCTACCGTCTGACCCTAGCCTATCAGGTCCCAGGACTGCTTGTATCCTCTTCCTCTTGGTCTGGCTACATCGCTCCACCAGAGAGAAATGATCAAGAAACAGACAACCGAGTTTATGTCAGACACTGTCTCTTCACCCCTTACTAGGGAATCCACATTGAGACTGAGCTGTCGATGGGCTACGTCTGAGCAGGGGGTCTAGCTCCTCTCCAGGCATGGTCTTTGCTTGGTGCATCGGTCCCTGCAGTCCCCCCTGGCCCCAGCTTTTTTGGCTTTGTTATCTCCATGTAGGGCTCCTGTCCCCTCCAGGGCCTTCAATCCTCCCTTCTTCCATAAGAACCCCTGCACCCTGTGCAAAGCTTGGTTGTGAGTCCCTGCATCTGCTTCAATCTCCTACTGGGTGGAGTCTTTTAGAGAACATATGTGGTGGGTTCCTACTTCAAGACCCAGCTATACCTCTCCTGGGCAGTACCTGAAAGATGCTCAACCATACAGCACTGATATTTACTCAACTATGTTCTGTTCATATTTTGTACAATTTTTCTTCATGTTTTATAAACTGAATCATTGAAAATGATTTTGTTTGGGAATTTAATTACTCAAACAGAATAGGCAGAAATAAACATTCAGTTTCATGATGTTTATGATTTGCATTCACGTTGATAGAAACAGCTCTTTAAAATAGATATTTCATTTCCCTCAAAAGCTATTCAGTTACCTTTTATAATAAGGTCTCTTTATTCTCCACTCAAGTGTAAGATTGACTTGTTTTTCCTTATACTTGATCTAACTGAAATTTTTAAATTAGGTTAAACTATTTTTATTTACAGACGACATAATTCAACCCAAAGGATGCCACCAACAAACTTGTGGATCTGATGCTTTCAATAATCTTTCAGGAAACAAAATCAGCATAAAAAATAATTGCTGTTATATATACTGTATTAGTTTTATATTACTTTAGAAATATAATAAATACCACAAATGGGAATTTAAAAACTAAGAAGTACAGGAACTTAAATATATATGTTGTGCTAAAGAATTAAGTGCCATGGAAATATGAAGATATCACAATAGAAGTAAGTGAGCATGAAAAGTCAAACTTCAAGAGAAGGGAAGTGGACCTTACATTCAATCAGAGAGTGACTGGGTACCTTCACAATATTTGTGCCGCTAGAGAACCAGTGTTTCAAGAAAGGCCGTCACCACAGCAGAGCACGTGTTTCCTAGCTGTGTTGCTGGCTACTTTCTCCCCTGGGAGCAAAGACTGTACCTCAAACTCCAGTCAGTAGTAGTGAAGTCTCTAGGTAGACACCAGCTTGTCTTCTGTCCACTCAGTGCAATATGTGAGCGTTGTCTTCAGCAATATGCTCTCGCCATCAATCTGTGGAAAGCTACTAATAGCCTTGAAAATAACCTGGGTTCTGTGGAGGTTTCCACGAGGCCCCATTAGCCAATACTTGAATTGTTTGTAACCCAGTGCTGTTCCTATGAGTTTCACATTGTAATGAAAGCTGTCTACTTCGGGCTTTTCCTCCTTGTTGTTCGGTGATTCCATTTAGTTCTTTCATATAAGTACATATTTTGAGAAACTTCTACACTAATAGTTTTCCATATGACCCCTCTGGCAGCTGTTCCTCTTAGTTGTCTTTCCTTCCTTCCCTTACCACAGTTTTCCCTCCCACTACCCACTTAATAATACACACTGGGGAAAAAAGACAGTATATTATTTTTCAGCATCTATTTTTTGACTTCTCTGTCAAAAACAGTATGTTTGTAGAGATGTGGACTTATGGCTGGGTCTTTGTTTTGATTTCGTTGATCAACGTGTCTATTTTTATGCAAATATTATGCTGTTCTTATTACTATAACTCTGTAGTACAACTTGAAATTGGGAGTGTTAATCTTCCAGCAGTTGTTTCATTATTTAGGATTGTTTAGCTATGGTTTATCTTGGTTTGGTTTATTTCCTTATTTTTTTTCATATCAAGCTGAACATTGTCCTTTTAATTTCTGTAAAGATTTATGGGAAATTTGATGGCGATGGTACTGAAACAAGTCATACCTCATGTCTGACGCTCCATGGCGGCCAAGAACCTGAGACTGAGACGTGTAGGCCATAGGCCTAGGGGAACACCAAATACTGCTATTCTGATAAAGGTATACAGCAGTAAATTGACTCCTAACTTCGGTATATACATAGATCAATTATAACTCAGCCATTATCAAAGAATGATTTTCTTGCAGTAGATGAAAATAAAAAGATTCACGAATGAACAATGTGCAGAAAATGAGAGACGTTAAAACACTTCATCCAAAATAAGATGGATTCATCAAATCTCTTCCCTCAGGCCTCAGGTAGGGGGAAATTGTATGAATAAAAGTAATATATATAAGAAAATTATCACAGAGTGAAGCTAAACCTATACACTCCCAAGCCTATGCAATTCCTATGAAATAGAAAATAAAAATTTTTTTAGATAACTCTAAGTTAATAATGCACAGTGTAATCCTGACAGCAAATAAAGAGTAAATAAACTAATTATGTAAGTATACTTATAAAAGGAATAAAAATATAATTACAATTTTAAAAACATTTTCTCCAAAGAGGGGGAACAAACTTAAGTCAATTCAACAACAAAATAGATAAGTAGAAAATAAACTTTAGAATGTTATATAAACCCATCAGATCAATAAGTTACTAAATATAAAATATTGTGAGTATTGGGAATGGTGGATCATACCTATACCTATGTTTGAAAGGTTGATGCACCACAATTTCTGTATCCATTCCTCGGTTGAGGGACTTCTGGATTGTTTTCAGGTTCTGGCTATTAGAAATAGAGCTGCTACGAACATGGTTGAGCAAATGTCCTTGTTGTGTACTTGAGCATATTTTGGATATATGCCTACGAGTGGCATAGCTAGATCTTGAGGAAGCACTATTCCTAATTGTCTGAGAAAGTCCCTCAACTGAGGAATGGATGCAGAAATCATAAAAGAGAAAGACACACATGGTATATACTCACTTATGAGTGGATATTAGACATATAGTATAGGAAAAACATACTAAAATCTGTGCATCTTCGGAAGCTAAGCAAGAAATAGGACCCTGGGTAAGATGATCAATTCTCACTCAGAAAGGCAAACTGGATGGACATTGGAAGAGGGAGTAAACAGGACACAGGACAAGAACCTATCACAGAGGGCCTCTGAAAGACTCTACCCAGCACTGTATCAAAGCAGATAATGCTGAGGCTCATAACCAAACTTTGGTAGAGTGCAGGGAATCTTATAAAAGCAGGGGGAGCTAGAAAGACATGGAGGGAACAGAAGGTCCACAAGGAAAGCAACAGAACCAAAAAAAAAAAAATCTGAGCACAGGAGTCTTTTCTGAGACTGATACTCCAACCAAAGACTATCCATGGATACAACCTAGAACCCCTGTACAGATATAGTCCATGGCAACCCAGTGTCCAAGTGGGTACCCTAGTAAGGGGAAAAGGAACTGTCTCTGACATGAAGTCATTGGGTTGGCTCTTTGATCACCTACCCCTGAGTGCGGGAGTAGCCTTACCAGGCCACAAAGGAAGACAATGCAGCCAGACCTGATGAGACTTGATAGGCTAGGGTTGGGGAGGATCTCCCTTATCAGTGGACTTGGAGAAGGGCATGGAAGGAAATGAGGGAGGAAGGGTGGCATTGGGAGGGAATGAGGGAAGAGGCTACAGCTGGGATAAAAAATGAATAAACTGTAATATAAAAAATAAAAATTAAATAATAAAAGTAATTCTCAATGTCCTTAATCATCAGGGAAATCAAATCAAAATGACCCCGAGATTTCTTTCACCTTATACCCATGAGAATGGCTAAGATCAAGAACTCAAGAGACAACACATGCTGGAGAGGATGTGGAGAAAGGGGAACCCTCCTCCATTGCTGATGGGAATGTAAACTTGTACTATGACAAAAGAGAAGCTGTGCCTATAGATAGCACGACACCTGGGGACAAGTTGATTAATATTCTAAAATACAGCCTGATAAGACTTACAACTTCTGATGTGCTACTACATATCCAGGACTATTGACGGTAACCTTCCTTCAAAAACGATAAAAAGAAATGTGAAGGTCTTCACCAGGAAGGAATGGTGAATACTGGAATTGATTGATGCATTTGTTTCAGTAAATGTAAGCAGCTATACTAAATGAACACATGTCACAATCTCCCATGGTACTCCTTAATTCTATGCAACGCTTACTTTAACTGGCAGTTAAATGTTATTTTAAAATGAAACATGGAATTAAACCTAATTCAAATTTTGTTGTTCTAAATAATCTGACATGACATCAAAATCTTATCTATGAAGAATAAAGTCCATAATTAAAAATTAGAAAGATGAGTCAAAAGAAGCATATTATTTCTGATCCTACACAGAATGAAATGAGAAAAATTATATATCTGAGAGGAATATGACATTCTTGATAAAACACAAGTTGTCAAATGTGCCACAGAGTAAGCATAAAATCAGCACTGTTATGCATGTGTTCAATCAATTTATTTCACTATCAAATCATTTTTAAAAGGAAAGCTCTTGCTTATCCCTAGTAAACCTTGTCAAATATTTATTAGTGAGTGAACACCAGTGGCCAACAAGTTCCCTTGTCAGAAAGATTAGTTAGCAACTGCTATCTTCTGTGGTGAAGACCTCATAACCCTGATCTAGTATGACAAGATATTTCAAAAGAAGGAAAGCATAGTCCAATATCCCTGAGAGATCACACATTCAAACTTTTCCTAAAAACAGCAAATCTAGTCAAATAACATTTGATAATCACTATGTGAAATTAGCCATAATCAAGTGAGGAAAGTATGTGTATATTAATAAATAAAAAATAGCATTAACAAAATTATTTATGTGCGTGTGTGTGAGAGAGAGAGTGAGAGATAGAGGAATTCAGTGCTCATCACACAAAAAATTCCTGAGTTGAGAAGCCCTAGAAAAGCCTAAAGTTAACATCACTTTTCCCGAAGAGCAGAAAGAAGCACAGGAACTCCTCATTCCCCATTTCTATTTGCTATTTTATTGAAATCCCAGAAAATGATATGCACCAACCAAATAGCATTGAATAGGAAGTGTTAAAACTCTGTGTAGCCAATGTTACACAGAGAAACACTGTCTTATAAAAACAAACAAACAAACAAACAAACAGCAAAGGAAACCTAAAACCCTATCATGTTTTAAAATAATTATGTTTTTAATGGAATGTATCCACAGATAAAACTAAAATCAGTCATGAAGAAGAAAATTCTGAAACAAAAGCAATTCTACATAAAGGTAGTTTTTTAAAAATAACCAACAATTTCCACTAATGAAATAGTTAATGTGATTAAAAATGTTCAAATTTCTCAAACTAATTGATAAATTTGAAGCGATCCTAATAACAATTCCAGGATATCATCTAGAGAGATAGAAATCCACATGTTCTAACCTGTTCTTTAAAAAGAACCAGACTTGACATAAAGTATAAAATAAAAGTGTAGTAATAAAAAACTTGTGTGAACTGGAGCAAAGCACATTAAAAGTGTATGTTTTCAGTTTGCAATGTGTTAGGTTGAATCCCTAGAACATAAAAGGTAAAAATATATTAATATTTAGTTTTCAATACATAAAAGATATAAAATAACTGAAATATATACATTCCTGTAGAGTCAAAGTAGGTTCACATCAGAAACTAGAAAAAAAATCTGAAATTCAATGGAGAACTCAAAATTTGTCAGTAATTAGTGCCAGAATAATTTGTACCTTCATCTGAGGAAAATATCAGATTATGAGCCAAAGTCCCTTCCTTATATCACGCACTAAATTAGTTTGATATAGATCATAAAATGTACATAATATATAGAAATGACAAACAGAAGAATACATAAAAAACTGTCCATAAGTAGGATTATACAAGATTTATTTGAAATAAACCTAAAAGCAATTTTGGTAAGCTAAAATTTATTAACGCTGACCTTTTTTCTGCCACTTGAATGTACATAGAACAAATGTGAGAGGAATAATAGACTAAGGGAAATTATAAATGCACATCTGAAAATAGTATTTTCTATATTTGAACACAAGTTTAGTTAATAATGTTGAAAAAATTCTTATAAGAAAATAATCAAGACTTGACCCTTTTTCTCAAAGACAAATGAAACTCAGTGATTACACAAACATGAATTTAAACTAGGAAACAAGAATTAAACCCCAACAACACTGTATATTAGTGAGATGTTCATATCCGAAAGGGCTTACATTGAAAGTTAGCAAGGTGGGAATCCTGTGAGCTAAAATAATGAACCAGGTAAGACATGTCCAAAAGTGAAAGACAGCAAGACTATCTTCAGAGTAGCCAACCTCTCTGGCTGAATTTGAGGCCAACTCTGTTATATAAAAGCCGCTCCTGGCACCATTGTGAGAACAGACACCTTTGACTACAGGATACAGATCCTAGCAGAGAGTACACTAGTATAATACATACATAGCAGAGAATACACTAGTATAATCCTTCCAGTAAATGGAAACAATATTAAACCAGCTCTAATTCTTAATATCATACCCATTAATGAAGGCACCTCTCAGCGCTCATCAGAGACTTTCTGTTTGCACTAGGTCATGCTTAACAGAGACAGCACTAGTTAAATTACAGAGACTATGTGACTGAAGGATGTTCATCCAGTGCAGTGTTGCTGTGGGATTCCTCAGCATATAAATGAGAGGATCTCTGAATTGTGTGCCTCCTCTTGGGCTCCTCTCCTTTTCTTCATTTATTTTGTTCAACTCCAATGTGTTGGCTTTCTTTTTATCATAGTATATTCTCTCTTGTTGTTGTTCTGTAGACACCTGTTTGTTTTCTAATGAGAGACAGAGAGGGAGTGGATCCAGTTGGGAAGGAAAGTAGGGAAGAACTGGAGGAGATGAGGATGGTTAAACCATAATCAGGATATATTATGATAGCAAAATTGTTTTTAATAAAATGGCAAATAAGAATATTCATCTCTAATTGGAGCACCTATAATACTCCATCTATTCGAAAGATTTGGGAATCACTTATGGATGAAGAGCCAAAAAAAAAAAAAAAGCATTAAGAGCTAGAGGTGAACTTACAAAGACTAATGGGATGAACATTGGGATGAACATTGGAAATAGGAGAAAACAAGTAACATGACAGGAGCCTACCATAGAGGACCTCTGAAAGACTACCTAGCAGGGTATCAAAGCAGATACTGAGACTCATAACCAAACCTTGGGCAGAGTGCAGGGAATGATAGGAAAGAAGGGGAAGTTAGTAAGACCTGGAGAGGGTGGGAGTACCACAAGGACCAAATATATATGGACACAGGGGTCTTTTCTGAGACTGATTCTCCAACCAAGGACCATGCATGGATATAACCTAGAACCCCTGCTCAGACATAGCCCATGGCAGCTCAGTATCCAAGTGGGTACGCTAATAAGGGGAACAGGGACTGTCTCTGACATGAACTCAGTAGTGGGCTTTGACCATCCTGCCCAGGAGGGATGAGCAGCCTTGCTAGGCCACAGAGGAGGACATTTCAGCCAGTTATGAAGAGATATGATAAGCTAGGGTCAGATGGAATGGGAAGAGGACCTCCCCCCTTATCAGTGGACCTAGAGAAGGGCAGGGAGAAGATGAGGGAAGGAGGGTAGGATTGGAAGGGAATGAGGGAGAGGGCTACAGCTGGTATACAAAGTAAATAACCTATAATTAATATGAAAAATAAAAATTATGTAAAAAAGAGCTAGAGGTGATGATGACAGTAAGGAAAAATCATGATTTAGACATGGTATGGCACATATAACTCGAAGCAATTGTGTTGCCTTGCACCAGACCTGTGTCACCCTATAGCAGACAAGTTCTCAGGATGGGTGCTCACAGATAAACCTTTCTAAAAATTTGCAGCAACTTTAGCTACAATGTTAGGTTAGTCCTGGACTTGGAAGTGCACAGATTGTTGGAGAACTAACTGTGTTGTCTTCATCGAATGGTATTATTCAATAACGGAAATGGGCAAATTTACTCTAAAAGCCTCATATGTGAATGAAAGCAAATGAAATACAAATTTCATTATATGAGTTTCTAGAATTTGCAAATTTATCTCTGCTAAAAATTAATTATTCTTAAATATTTACTCTGAGAAAATGTTTGATTAGGGAAAAAAGGAGTACATTTTCTTGAATACCAACATCATATATTTGGTACATATCAAAGCAGAAATGCAAAACTATATATAAGAAATCTCTGTATTTTTCTATATTAATCTGAATCTAATCAAAGCAAGAAAATTTAACAGATTTTGAAGTAATGTCTCTAGAAGTTTATTATTAATTACAAATGGAAAATAATCTGTTTTTAAAAAAACAGATTTGGAAAGTTATTATTAATTACAAATGGAAAATAACCTGTTTTAAAAAAATAAAGATTAGGGAAAACCTACCTTTCAGGACGATGGGTCCAGTGCCCTGAGGAAGACACCATTACTTTTGTGTAATTCCAACAAAGCACACAGCTTCTACTAATCATAATGATTTATGAGACAAACTACTGTTTTATGGCATTTTGAGAAAGAATTTTTATGCTTTATTAAGGCCATGAAAGACTTTCAAGTTTCAGATAAGTTTCAGATTAATATAAAGTAAAAATCACAACAATTTAATGCAATCCATAATTTGTGATTTCATTTGTTCTGTGAGGAAAGGGAAACAGGTGTCTCATGTCATACCAAAGCTGCTAGCGAGGATGAAAATCATTAAGAGATCGTTTTCAATTTCTTCTGGTGTACAGAAAATTGAAAAAATATACCTAAAGCAAACAAACTAAAATTACTTCATTTTCTTTTACATTTCTCATTTATTTTGTACATCAAAACACTTAGACCCATAACCACATGCACACACCTCATATATTTGAATATCCCCAGCAGCAAGACCACTGAATGGAATGGTAATGAGTTTGAAATTCATGCTCTGGACAGCAGCAAACGACAACCGCAGTTTCTGACCAGAAAATATTAGAATGTCCTCTTTAACTCTGAAATGCACTTCTAAGTCCACATAATGATACTAGCACCACGTCTTTTTCCTTCTTCTGTCTCCTTTAATTAGGCTAATGGATGTTTTGTTCTTCTAGACTGACACACTTAGGAGGTAAGAGTGACAGCATGGTTTGTGAAACTTACTCACTGATAGTTCAGGGTTAGGAGAATGAGGAGTCCACTAACAATTGTAGCAAAGGAGACAGCAGGTTAAGGGTGCTTAGTCTAAGGAGACACTAGAACCTAGATGACTGCTATGTATAATGTCAATGTGAAAGTTTATAATACACATTTACCAGGCAAGTATGTATTCAAAGAAGTTGTGTTCAATAAAATAAAAACATATAAGTGAATAAAAATAAAATGAAACAATATTAGAAAAGCGTAATTATTTACAGAGGCAAAAATGAAGGTGATGAGCCTATACAATCTTGCGGTTCTGAGTTCATATATGTTTTAGAAATTGTTTGGCCTTTACAGACTAGTGCTACATATGTTCTGATAAAACTTGAACAACTTAAGTACTATACCCAAATATCTAGAACTCTGCATACAAAGTGACATGCTTCAATGGGAAACTTTCTGCCTCCCAGTTGTGATGGAACAGAGATTATTCTTTTTGTGCCTAATTTACTTCCTTGTTCCTAAATTAGAAGGGAACAACAGTTTCTTTTTTTTTTTCAGGAATTACGTATTTTATATAACAATGAAATTTTGTTTAGTTGGCTGGTTAGTGGCTTACTTACACAGCCTTTGAGATAGTATTACCCAGGGTGGCCTGGAACCCTCAGCAAGCCTCCTACATCAGCCTTCCAAGTGCTTGAATAACAGGTGTCAATCATCATAAAGAGATTCATCTTTCCAGTTTGTTTTGGAGACCTGGTTTGCTCTTGACCCCCCCTTTTTTTCTACTATGTTGCCTTGACAAGCCTTGATATAAGGGTTTGTGCCTAGTCTATTACATCTTAAAATGCCATATTCAAGTGATATCGCTGAGAAGTCTGCTGAATGGAAATGGAAGAGAAGAGGATCAGGGAGGCATGGAGAGGGAAAAAGAGAAGATACTGAGAGGAGTGCAGAGGGCAGACTGCAGTCAGGATGTAATGCATGAGAGAAGAGGAAATATTTAAAATAATTTTAAAATTAGAGAAGAGTGAAAATACAAAATATTCATCAGTGTTTTGATTTGAAAGCTTCATACTACTAACTTTCAACATCATGACATTCTTTCATTTTTTACTTATTTATTTTTTATTAATTACAGTTTATTCAGTTGTATCCCAGCTGTAGCCCCCTCCCTTATCTCCTCCCAATCCCACTCTCCCTCCATTATCTTCTCCAAAGCCCCTGCCCAAGTCCATTGATAGGGGAGGTCCTCCTCCCCTTCCATCTGACCCTAGCTTATCAGGTCACATCAGGACTGGCTGTATTGTCTTCCTCTGTGGCCTGGTAAGGCTGCTCATCCCTCAGGGGGAGGTGAACAAAGAGCCAGCCACTGAGTTCATGTCAGGAACAGTCCCTGTTCCTCTTACTTGGGAAACCCACTTGGAGAATGAGCTGCCATGGCCTACATCTGTGCAAGGGTTCTAGGTTATCTCCATCAATGATCCTTGGTTGGAGTATCAATCTCAGAAAAAATCCTTGTGCCCAGATTTTTGGTTCTGTTGCTCTCCTTGTGGAGCTCCTGTCCTCTGTGGTCCTCGTATCTCCCCTTCTTTCTTAAAATTCCCTGCACTCTGCCCAAAGTTTGGCTATGAACCTCAGCATCTGCCTTTATACTATGGTGGATAGAGTCTTTCAAAGGCACTCTGTGGTAGGCTCTTGTCCTGTTGCCTTTTTTCTCCCTCTTCTGATGTCCATCCCATTTGCCTTTTTGAATGAGGATCAATCATCTTATCCAGGATCCTCCTTGCTTAGCTTCTTTAGGTGTACAGATTTTAGTATTTTTACCTTATATGCCTAATATAAGTGAATATATACCATGTGTGTCTTTCTGATTCTGGGATACCTCACTCAGGATGATCTTTTCCAGTTTCCACCATTTGCAAATTTCATGATTTTTTTTAATTGCTGAGTAGTATTCCATTGTGGAAACGTACCACAATTTCTGTAACCAATTCTCAGTTGAGGGACATCTGGGTTATTTCCAGCCTCTGTTTATTACAAATAAAGCTGCTACAAACATGGTTGAGCAACTGTTCTTGTTGTATACTTGGACATATTTTGTATATATGCCTAGGAGTGGTATAGCTGGATCATGAGGTAGCACTATTCCTACTTTTCAGAGAAAATGCCAGATTGATTTCCAAAGTGGTTGAAGAAGTTTACATTCCCACCACCAATAGAGTAGGGTTCCCCTTTCTTCACATCCTCTCCAGCATGCATTTTCACTTGAGTTTTAAGTATATTCTAAATTATATTTTCTTTTCCTTTATTATATTGGGCATTGGGGGATGAATGTATGAATTCTTCTTATAACAAGGACAACAACAACAACAAAAATCAAATGAGAAACAATATAAGGGAAATTAAAGTGAGTTTTTATTTGGTTTTAGGTCATTTATTTTCTTCTGCAGGGGAGAATTGAAATCCTCTTTGAAGAAGCAGTTGTCTATATTTTATAGAATAGATTAAAAATCACTAAATATAAACAAATTAAAACAAATGTATGATTATTCTAATATGTAGTGTTTGATATTATCTCTCAAATACATGTGTGTTGAATTGCAAAAATCCACTAACTTTGATCTCAAAAATTTGGGACTTGGAGATTGTGGTTAATACATAGCAACAAATGAAAACACAGACAGTGATTGTGGGGAAAGATGTTTTCCACTACAAAAATAACAAGCCCTAGTACAAAGAAAATTCTAAATATTTCACTTTTGCTGAGAAACTTTATTCTGAAGAATAAAATGGAGGTTAGATTTTTAAGTATATTGAGGCCCAAGAGGATGCATTACTTTATGCTAATAAACATTTCTCAACTTTTATGTGGGAACATTTTCTATAACCCATTGCACAGATAAACCTCTGGATATCCTAACATAAAGAAACATATTTTCATTAATCATGAAATTGTTATCTTCTCTGAAATTTCATGCCTTTGAAAATTTGTAAGATAAACTAAGTTTAATTTGCCCTTATAAAATATAGTGAAGTCTTCCTATTTTTTACATATTTGATTTATTGTCATTACAATAGAAGAGATTGTGATATGAATGATGCCATTTGGATACAACATTTTGTCGTTTCAATGTGAAATAAGGCAGGAACCAATAGATGAGATAAATCCGCATGCTTGCAGAGAGTTTGTGGAGGTGGCTCTAGTTTCTGTGTGCAGCACAGATGATGTTTGCCAAGCCTGCTATTCCATCTTAGCTTTTTCTCTCAGAGCTGTGACAGACACTCTGTGGCCTATGGGGATTGTTCCTATCTTGTGGTTGGTGAAATCTGTCAGTGTATCGTGCTCCTGTTCCCTGGCTTGACGGGGAATTTTGCGTGGGGTTGAGAATGGTTGGGATCCCAGCCCATTTATGCCTGTCATCTTCACTGACAGGCAGACACCCAGGCGCCCTCTTCAGCATCTTCCGGGCTAGCTTCTAGGCAGGTGCATAAGAACGGTATTCTGGTTCTCAGGGAACCAAAGGAGAGGTCATGACACTGAAGCAGGACATTTCTGCTCCTGCTACTACATTCTAGTTGACTGAACATGCTGCCCTCCCTCCACTTTAGTTGGGACCAGCATATGATCAGTTTGCACATCTGAATGAACCTTCCTGATTGAAGAGTATTGAGCATTCCACCAGACAAAGGATGCTCATAGTTAAACAGTTGTCAAAGCTGCCCTGTTTTCAACACCTGCCTTATGAGAGGTAGCGATCCTATAACTCCACAAACATGATCATTTACTGCACAGGCGTGTGTTTCTCAAAGTCTTCATAAAGGGAAATTCTAAGGCGGGTGTGGTGCTCCACATGGATTCAGTTGAGGTCCCTCAACCTGACTTACACGTGGTCTCTTCTGGTGTGTGCTTAGCCAAGGAGAGAGAAGGGGCGGAGCACAGAGAACTCCTGACTCTTCCACTACTTATAGAAAATTATAGAAAAACTTATGGAAAACATCTTGGCAATTAGTTTAAGCTTACTTTCCTATGAAATTGAGGATATGAGTACTGCTATGCAAATGCTGCATACAAATGTTTGGCCCATAACATACTCATACTTTATTTTAAACCATCCATGTACTGATGACTGATTTGGGACTTAACATATCTGATTGATTTATATAAGGACATTCATCCTTGCATTGTGTGATGCAATTCTGAACAAATAAATGACATATTAACTTATTTTTGCATTCAGAACCATAACATCACTCTCTAAAAGTGCTCAGTTTTAAATACTTCCATACATTTTGTTTATTAGTGTTGAAATATAGACATGTACAATAATTTTTGTAATAAGTTAATATAACTTCTACAATGACAGACAAAAAGTTTTTACACAATAATTTTCACCTTACAACCAAATTATAGAACATAGTACACAGATATTGTTTATTTCATGTTCAATATGTAAAATACAAATCTTTAATCTTTAAAAAGCAAAACATAAAATTTGTAACAAATTTATCATTATAATTATGATTTAATAAAAATTATACTATTTGGACATGGCCTAAAATATAGCAGGAAAATTATGACAGTGTGATTTGTTAAAATATAGTAAAATTTAATTTCAAATCATTTTATTTTCCCTTGTGACCATTAAAGCATTTTCACTGCAATCATATAAGGTAAATGTACTTATTTTTGATTCATTCACCACCGTATAAACCTTATTTGGTTTCAGGTATGTTCCATGAATAACAAAGGGGGTAAAGATTATTAATATCCTCATCAAATGAAACTTCTGTTTGTAGCACACTGTGATCTACACAGAAGCCCACAGGCGGTCAACAAGCAGTGAGTAAGACTGTGGAATGCTCAGGTGGGGACAGTTTTCCTCCAGATGTGGCCTTTGAACATCATACAGCTGTGCACACACAGATAGCACTAAGTGGCGAAAACCAAGAACAACAACATAGCAGAGGAAATTAGGAGAGGAAAAAAAAAAAGTGGTGTGGAGAAGGGGAGGAGCCTGAGCACAGGGGCCTAGTTGTCCACTGCATCAAAGCACGTTAGATACATGTGTGAAATTTTCAGAAAAGAAAAATAATGATTTTTTTTCCTACAGAATATAGACATTGACACTTAAACTGTTGTAGATTGAAGACAAATGTAGTTATCTTTTTAATTTCTAATTTAATTTTTTATTTTTATTAATTACATTTTATTCACTTTGTATCCCTACCTCCTCCCATCCCAAACCCATTCTCACTCTCCCTTCTCCATCCATGCCCCTCCCCCCAGTCCACTGATAGGGGAGGTCTTCCTCTCCTTCCTTCTGATCTTAGTCTGTCAGGTCTCATCAGGAGTGGCTGCGTTGTCTTCCTCTGTGGCCTGGTAAGGCTGCTACCTCCTCAGGGGGAGATAATCGAAGAGCAGGCCAATCAGTTCATGTCAGAGACAGTCTCTGTACCCATTACTATGGAACCCACTTGGACACTGTGAGCTTCCTTAGGCTACATCTGAACAGGGGTTCTAGTTTAACTCCATGATTGATCTTTGGTTGTATTAGTCTCAGAAAAGACTAAGATTTTTGGTTCTGTGCCTGTGCCCAGATTTTTGGTTCTTTTGCTCTCCATGTGGAGCTCCTGTCCTCTCCAGGTCAAGTATACCTCTTCTTTCATGAGATTCCCTGCACTCTGCCCAAAGTTTGGCTATAAATCTAAGTAGCTGCTTTGATAAACTAAAGGGTAGAGACTTTCAGAGGCCCTCTGTGGTAGCCTCCTGTTCTGTTCCCTGTTCTCTCCCTCCTCCGATGTCCATCCTCTATGCCTTTCTGAATGGGGATTGAGCAAATTAGCTAGAGTCCTCCTTCTTCTAATTTCTTTAGGTGTACAGATTTTAGTATGTTTCCCTTATATTATATGTCTAATATCCACTTATGAGTGAGTATATACCCTATGTGTCTTTCTGCTTCTGGGATACCTTGCTCAGGATGATCTTTTCCATTTACCACCATTTGCCTGCAAAGTTCAGGATTTCCTTGTTTTTAATTGCTGAGTAATATTCCATTGTGTAGATGTACCACAATTTCTCAATTGAGGGGCAACTGGGTGTTTTCCAGGCTCTGGCTATTACATATAAAGATGCTACAAACATGGTTGAACAAATGTCCTTGTTGTAAACTTAAGCATATTTTGGATATATGCCTAGGAGTGGTATAGCTAGATATTGAGGAAGCACTATTCCTAATTTTCAGAGAAAGTGCCAGACTGATTCCAAAGTGGTTGTACCAGTTTACATTCCCACCAACAATGGAGGAGGGTTCCCCTTTCTCCACATCCTCTCCAGCATGTGTTGTCACTTGAGTTTTTCATCTTAGCCATTCTGATGGGTGTAAGGTGAAATCTCAGGGTTGTTTTGATTTGCATTTCCCTAATAGCTAATGAGGTTGAGCATTTCTTTAAGTGTTTCTCTGCCATTCGATATTCCTCTATTGAGAATTCCCTGTTTAGCTCTGTTCCCCATTTTTTAATTGGATTACTTGGTTTGTTGCTTTTCAGCTTCTTTAGTTCTTTATATATACTGGATATTAGGCCTCTGCCAGATAAAGGATTGGTGAAGATCCTTTCCCAATCTGTAGGCAGTCATTTTCTTCTGAGGACAGAGTCCTTTGTTTTACAGAAGCTTTTCCGTTTCATGAGGTCCCATTTATTGATAGTTGCTCTTAGAGCCTGTGCTTTTGGTGTTTTGTTCAGGAAGTTGTCTTCTGTGCCAATGAGATCAAAGCTCTTCCCCACTTTTTCTTTTAACAGATTTAGTGTGCGTGGTTTTATTTTGAGGTCTTTGATCCACTTGGACTTCAGTTTTGTGCAGGGTGATAAGTATGGATCTATTTGCATTTTTCTACATGTAGACAACCAGTTAGACCAACACCATTTATTGAAGATGTTATCTTTTTTCTATTGAATGGTTTTGGCATCTTTGTCAAAAAACAGTTCTCCATAAGTGTGTGGGTTTATTTCAGGGTCTTCTATTCTATTCCATTGATTTACCAGTTTCTTTCTATGCCAATACCATGCAGTTTTTAGTATTGTTGCTCCTTAGATGCTGAAAAAGCATTTGACATAATCCAACATCCATTCATGTTTAAAGATTTGGAGAGGTCAGGGATACAAGGCACATACCTAAAGATAGTAAAGGCAATATACAGCAAGCCTATATCCAACATCAAACTAAAGGGAATGAAACTTAAATCAGTCCCACTGAAATCAGGGACAAGGCAAGGCTGTCCACTGTCTGCATATCTCTTCAACATAGTTCTTGAAGTCTTTGCTAGAGCAATAAGACAAAGGAGATCAAGGAACACAAATTGGAAAGGAAAAAGTCAAAATATCACTATTTGCAGATGATATGGTAGTATACCTGAGTGACCCCAAAATTTCTACCTGGGAACTACTACAGCTGATAAACACATTCAGCAAAGTTGATACAAAATTAACTCAAAAAAATCAGTAGCGCTATGAGTGGTATGGCTAGATCTTGAGGAAGTGCTATTCTTAATTGTCTGAGAAAGAGCCAGATTGATTTCCAAAGTGGTTGTATATGTTTACATTCCCACCAGCAATGGAGGAGGGTTCCCCTTTCTCCACATTTTGTCACTTGAGTTATTCATCTTAGCCATTCTGATGGGTGTAAGGTGAAATCTCAGGGTCGTTTTGATTTGCATTTCCCTGATAGCTAAGGATGTTGAACATTTTGTTAAGTGTTTCTCTGCCATTTGATGTTCCTCTATTGAGAATTCCCTGTTTAGCTCTGTACACCATTTTTAATTGGATTACTTGATTTGTTGGTGTTTAACTTTTTGAGTTCATTATATATACTGGATATTGGTCCTCAAAATATGCTCAAGTATGCAACAAGGACATCTCCTCAACCATGTTTGTAGCAGCTTTATTTGTAATAGCCAGAACCTGGAAACAGCCCAGATGCCCCTCAGTTGAGGAATGGATGCAGAAATTGTGATACATCTACACAATGGAATATTACTCAGCAATTAAAAACAAGGAAATCCTGAAATTTGCAGGCAAATGGTGGTAAATGGAAAAGATCATCCTGAGTGAGGTATCCCAAAAGCAGAAAGACACACAGGGTATATACTCACTTATAAGTGGATACTAGACATGTAATATAGGATAAACATACTAAAATGTGTACAGCTAAGGAAGTTAATCAGAAAGGAGGGCTCTAGCTAAAATGCTCAATTCCCATTCAGAAAGGCAATGAGGATTGACATCAGAGGAGGAAGAAAAGAGGGAACAGGACAGGAGCTTACCACAAAGAGCCTCTGAAAGGCTCTACCCTGCAGGTTATCTAGGCAGATGCTGAGACTCATAGCTAAACTCTGGGCAGAGTGCAGGTATTCTTCTGAAAGAAGTGGGAGATAGTAAGATCTGGAGATGACAGGAACTCCACAAGGACAGCAACAGATCCAAAAAATCTGGGCACAGGGGTCTTTTCTGAAACTCATACTCCAACCAAGGACCACTCATAGAGATGGCTTGGGTCCCCTGCATGGCAGTTCAGTGTCCAAGTGGGTTCCATAGTAAAGGGGACAGGGACTGTCTCTGACAGGAACTGATTGGCCTGCTCTTTGATCACCTCCCCATGATGGGGAAGCAGCCTTACCATGTAACAGAAGAAGACAATGTAGCTACTCTTGATGATGAGGCTTGATGGACTAGGATCAGAGGGAAGGGGAGGAGGACCTCCCTTATCAGTGGACTTGGAGAGGGACAGGGGTGGAGAAGAGGGAGAGTGGGTTTGGGAGGGGAGGATGGAGGGAGGTACAAAGCGAATAAATTGTAATTAATGAAAATAATAATTTAAAACTTACATAAAAAATGAAAAAATATCCCTCCTGTATTCAAAAAACAAAAGGGCTGAGAAAGAAATTAGGAAAACAACACCCTTTGCAATAGCCACAAATGATATAAAGTACCTTGGTGTGACCCTAACCAAGCAAGTCATAGTCTTGTATTACCTCCCCCTGAGGGGGGAGCAGCCTTACCAGGCCACAGAAGATGACAATGCAGCCACTCCTGATGAGATCCGAGGGACTAAGATCAGAAGGAAGGAGAGGGGGACCTCCACTATCAGTGGACTTGGGGAGGGGCATGCATGAAGAAGGGGGAGGGGGGGTGGAATCAGGAGGAGAGGATGGAGGGGCTTATGGGGGGATACAATGTGAATAAATTAATAAATATGTATATTAATAAATAAATTAATAAAAGTAAAAAAAATTTCCAGTCTCTGAAAAATGAATTAGAAGAAGATATCAGAAAATGGAAAGATCTCCTATGCTCATGGCTTGGCAGGATTAACATAGTAAAAATGGCCATCTTACCAAAAGCAATCTACAGATTCAATGCAATTCCCAACAAATTACCAACACAATTCTTTACAGACCTTGAAAGAAAAATTCTCAACTTCATATGGAATAACAAGGAACCCAGAATTGCTAAAACAGTCCTCTACAATAAAAGATCTTCTGGAGGTAACACCATCCATCCAAACTGTACTATAGAATGTAGTTATCTTTAAAAATTTATGCATGCATAATTCTACCTTTATGTATTACATGGGCATACTTATCTTAATATTCAAAGAGTTAAAAATGAGGATAAGTGAAATTAAAATGTTTCTACACATCAAAGAGTTAACACAGAGGCTACAGAATAGGCAAAACTCTTTACTAGTGTACTCCTGAAAACAGTTGCAAAGATATGCAATATCTAAGCATAAACAAAACAAAATTACTAATCAACAAATAGGCTAATGAAATATATAACTTTTGAAAGTAGAAATAGAAATAGTCAATGAAATAATCTTAAAACTGTTCAATATCCCTAGCAGTGAAGGGAATAAAAACTAAATGTACTTTAAGAAGCCAATTAATTTCAGAAAAGACCCTATGCCCAGATATATTTGGTCTTTGTGGAGCTCCTATCCTTTCCCCATCAGACTAACTCCCCTTCTTTCTTATGATTCCCTGTACTCTGCCAAAGGTTTGGTCATGAGTCTTTGCTTTGAAAACACTGCTAGTTAGAGGCTTTCAGATGCGCTCAGTAGACCCCTGTCATGCGTTCAATGCACGTCCCATCTGTCTTTCTAAATGAGGATTGATCCTCTTACCCCATGTCTGCTCTCTTGATTATCTTTTTTAGGTGTATACATTTCTGAAACTGACATTCAACCAAGGACCATGTATGGATATAACCTAGAACTTCCGCTCAGATGTAGCCTGTGGTAGCTCAGTAACCAATTGGTTTCCCAAAGTGAGGGGAACAGGGACTATTTCTAACAGGAACTCAATGAAGATACCAGATAAAACAGGATCAGATGAATGGGGGGAGGTCCCCCCTATCAGTGGACTTAGAAAGGGGCACAGTGGTGATGAGGGAGGGAGGGAGGGACTGGGAGGGAACGAGGGTTCGGGGCACGGCTGGGATACAGAATTAATAAAATGTAACTGATAAAAATAAAAAATAAAAAAAAATTTTCAAATAAAAAAAGAAGCCAATTAATTCTAGTCAGAATGGCTCTTGTCTATGTTATAGTTTCGATTATTGTGAAGAAACACCAGGGCCAAAGCATGTCTTGCAAGGAAAGCATTTAAATGGGGCTTCTTACAGGTTCACAGAGTTAGTCCATTATCATCATGTTCAGAAGCATGGTGGCACAGACAGAGACGGTGCTGGAGAAGAATCCAAGAGTTCTACATCTGGATCAACAGACAGAGGGATGTGAAAGTAAGCCAAAGAGCTTAACTTGAGCTTCTGGTTTCCAACAAGACCATACCTACTTCAACAAGTCCACACACAATGATAGGACCACAGGCCATGATCCTATCTAGGCTGTTTTCATTCAAATCACTACAGCTCTCACAGACAACAATCTGACAGACACGTTGGGAATAAGAGCCCCTGTTTGATGCTGGGAGAGATGGAAATCAGTAGGAAGAGTCTCAAGAAACTGGAAGAGGAACTACCATGTGACTCAGTAGATTGATCTTGGTCACGTCATACCTGAACACTCTCCACTCTACCCAGAGGACACTAAAACAGCTGTGCTTATTGCTGCTTGAATACTAGACGCTCCAACACCTAAACTCCAGTTCTACAGTGCAAGAGCCAGAGTTAGCTCTGACTTCACCTTTCTCATTGTTGGGTTCTCCCATTCGCGCTGCCATTGTGTCTAGAGATGTGAGGAGGAATTTCTTCCAGAAACATTCCAGAAATGGCCAGAGATGATGTTTTACAAGCCAGCTGATCATCCCTTTACTCTCTAGGTGACACATATAATTAACATTCACAGATTAAACCCTTTGCAATCTATCTATCTATCTATCTATCTATCTATCTATCTATCTATCTATCTATCTATCTATCTATCTATCCATCTATGTATCTATGTATCTATGTATGTATGTATGTATGTATGTATGTATGTATCTATCTATCTATCTATCTATCTATCTATCTATCTATCTATCTATCTATCTGTCTATCTAAAATCTTTGTGACCACACTTCATCCACAAATAAAGTGAATAGTCAGACTCTAAGTTGGCACATCATGATTGAACTGTCTTACAAGCAAAATCCAAAATTTCCTTCATCCTGAAAATAAGTCCTTAATTACTTTATGCACAGCTGATTGCATGCAGCCTCAGTACTATGCAGAAGTAACAATATTTAAAGACTCAGGTGAAGTCAATTTATTTCAGACTACTGGAAGGGCAAAGGTAAGAAAAAGAAACAGATATTTGCTCAACATAGTTAAGTGTGTGAACATGCATATACATAAAACACAGGGAGGAAAATCCATGGCATCACAATCCTTGGTTGGGCAATTGCTTGTCGTCACACTTGCTGTTTATATTTTCCTTCTCCTTCTCCTTCCGAATTCCCCTTGCTTTCAGCAAGCTCCCCATTGCTTGTTTGCTCCTTTCAGAGTTGGGCAATCTAGCCCTTCATGCCTATAAAATCTGAGCTGTTGACAGCACTCTCTGGATTGAATTGACTTGACATTCACCTTAATTACAGACCGTGATAATATCAAGAAACATATCAGGAATCTATCATCCATAGTTACTCTTTCTCCAGTTCTACCAAAAGCCAGGAAGACTAGAAAAGCACCATGAGACCAACATGAATATCACAACCACAGATAATTATTGATTTTAGACCCTCCACTATATGAACGTACTTATTTTGTCCATTTTATTCAATGTCAAAATTATAAAATAATAGACATGGTTTTAACCTCTCCTAGTTTCAGTAATTTGCTGTACACTGATAGAAAATATATATACATAGTTTCGTCATGGTTTGCAATATGTTTTATTAAAAAGCCCATCAGCTATGTTTCAAGATGTGACTTAAACTGAAAAAAAACTTGTGACGTTTGTCAATTACTTTCTGAACTTAAAAATAACTTTGAAACTTTTATAGTACTATAATATAAAAATCTCCTGATTCAGAACCTATAAAAATCAACATGTCAAGTTTATTTTTGAATGACATATTTCAAAATTATTTTTTGTTTGTAAATTGCAGTTTAAATGTTTTTAAATTTTATTATGTAGCATTCATTACTAAACTCAGAAGAGTCTGAACTTTTGAAAATTTTATGTAGCCAACCACAGAATAATAAATTGTAAAACAAAAATTAGGCTAATCTAGAAATTATAAAGATTCAAGGCAGGAATTTTTAAATTTTTACAGTAAGTAACTATGTGGATCAATTGGTCAGTCAAGGACTTTTTAGGTTTAGGTACATGAAGATATCTTTGAAGATGCTATCATTCCTTAAACTGACTTATATCAATAAAATTCTTAAAATTCTTCCAAGTGCTGAAGGATATGTCTCAAAAGCATCTGCTTGTGCCAAAGTCACAGGAAGAAGGAAATGAACACTGGCAGTTTGCCTCATTAATCTATCAAACAGACGCAGACATGTCAGCATCAAGTGATGAATGCCCAAGGACGCTTACAACCGCTCAGTTCCTCAAAGAGAGAAAGTGACTTGAAGGAAAGAGGTCAAAAGCCTGAAGATCAGTTCAGCCTTTTCTGAAATTAAAATGAGATGTAAAATCAAAACAAAGCAGATCCACTCTCCCTAACAAGTTCTTACTTATAGAACCCTGCTCCCTTCATTTACTCTAATTTAATATTTTCTATGAAAAACCTCTATCTGAAAATGTTCCTAATTATCTGCTGGTCCAGTTTTTTACTGTTATGCAAAAGTAGTAATGAAGTATGTTTCCTTTTTTACCTTTGTCCAAATTATAGTAATGTTTTCATCAGTTACAAACAAAATATCACAAAATGGGTAATAGATGAGATATAAAAATGCTACTTCCTGTCAATTTATGTTCAACAGTTTTGAGAATAAATTCTGGAATAGCATTTGCTAAAGTAAACAAAGACGGCTTAGGCCTGCAAAGGTCAAGATTTTTCAAGCTTTTTATTTTCTTCAAAACTCAATATGTACACAAGAGAAGCCTTTCCTATGTAACAGTACATTGTGTAAATAGACCTGGAGAATGGAGCATTGCTTTGTAATATTTTATGAACATTGTTATTCTTTTCATCTAAATCAACATCTGCTTCCATAAAACACGGTGGTAGATGTGTTATTAATGTTATGTATTGTTTCTGCAACACTGTAGCTAATTAGATATTACTACTAATATCTGGTTCAATGGAAATACACATAACGAAAATCTGATATACTTTTAGACTATTATATGTGTTCATGCTATAATAATCACATATCTGTCATTGATATTTAACTCCTATATTATTAATCTGTGTCTATATACATTTTTTTATTTATGGTTGAGGGGAAATCTTTCTGTGTTGTCAAGGCTTTCCTAACTTGGAATCCTTCTACCATGTCATTCAGAGGTCTAGGAAGGCTGCACATGTGTAAGTTACAGTCTTAACTGCTGCTTTGTTCGGCCCTAGTCTCCATATAAACTTTTAAAACTTAAGACTTAAAGGAACCCAAAACAAGGTAATAGAATTGTCCTTAATATTATGTATATCCTCCTTAACTGTATTAATCATTTTTTATAAATCATGTATATTCATTTCTAAAACTATCATTTATCATAAGGAGTAAAATAGAGACACAGTTTTCTAATCTTAAGACCATTCACTGCTATATTTTTTAAAATTTCTGTGTACCTGCTATTTTTCATTTTACTATGTATTTGTAGAGTATACAATTTCTTAAATTAAAATAGAGCATAGTTAGGATAAAAAGAGAAACTACAAACGAGAATAAACAACTTGTAACATGAACCTAAATCACCACTTTGTAAGATATCTTAAGATACTGTAATTTCTACAATTTAATGAGTAAATTAGCAAAATTGTAACTACATAGTGAGCAAAAGAGGACACATGGATATTTTACAGAAGAGAGAGCAAAATTATGCATTAGTAATGTCTAATAAGTTAAAATTGGATAAGTATAAATTAAAATCACAGTAAAATAGGATTTTATCTGTCAGCTTATAAAATGAGATATTTTCTTAAATTTGTGTAAATGAAGAGAAGGAGCTATGACTTTTATTTCAGTTGAAAGCTAAGAAGTCATTGTCAGATGATTTAAAATAAATACTTAATTCAAATACAAAGGGAACTGAAACAATTAAAATAATTATGCATAGTTATTCAACATATTAAACACAAACTGCAATTAGAGTAATATGAGACTTTCATTGGCAACAGTAAATGTAGATCACTGTTGTGCTAAAGTATTTTAAGGAAAACATATATTAAGAAAAATTACTTTGGGCCTGCAGTGGTGTAAAAAATCAACACATCCTCAAGCAGCTCTAAACATATCAAAGTACAAACAGGAAGAGAAAAGATAATTCAATAAAAAGAGGATCTGACCAAGAGGTGTAGTGACCATTTGTCCCTCAGCAATCTTCTGCAGTTGTGGAGAGCAACCAGCCCAAAGCACAACACAGAGAGAGACAGCTTGGAGACAGCTGCTGGACTCCAAGGTAAAATGGTAAAATCCTATGCATAGGTAATGGACCTTTAGGGCATAAAAATTCATTATGCAATAAAATCAAAATAAATGGAATTGTGAAGGTGAGGGGAAGAAACACTATGAGAGATAGCAAAGAAGAAGCAAACGATGGGTCTTAGGGTTGGGCACATTATTTAGAGATTTCCTCCATCTCTGCTCTATCTGTGCTATCCTTGTCCTGCAGGTCTTCTAGGCAGGGTAAGTTTGGATCCAGGTTTTTCTGGGTGGGTTGGTCTCCCCCTCACTCCCCTGGGAGTCTTGTTAGCTAGAGGGTGTCCTCTTCAGTCTCCACAGCATCTGCGACTAGGAGTCTCAGCAAGACCCCTTCATATTCTCCCAGAGGCCTATTCTGACTTGGGTTTCCAGCTCGTCACACCATGGAAGAAAGCCAGTCCCTAACACTATTGAGGACAATCTGCTGTGCTTGCAGACAGGAGTTGTCCTCTGTCAAGCTCCACCCAGCAACTGTTGGAAACATGCTGAGACTCACAGGCAAACACTGGGCAAAGCGTAGGGAGTCTAGTGGAAAAGAGGGGGCAAGGATAAAGCGATCTAGAGCTGACAAGAACTCCACAAGACCAACGGAGCCAACGAACCAGGACCTAGAGGGCCCCGTGGAGTGTGAAATACTGCCCAAGGACCATGTGTGTACTGGAGCTGGGTGCTCTACTTATATACAGCCAATGGAAAGCTCAGGCTTCAAGTAGGACCACTAGTGAGGGCAGCAGGGCCGATCTCTGACATGGACTCGGTCGCCTGCTTTTTTTTATCATATCCTCGTGATGGACTGCGCTACAGGCCACAGGGAAAGAAGACATGTCCTCATGTGAACGGATGAGCTAGGGTACATGGGTAGGGGGTCCCCCTATTCTGAGGGATAGGGGAGGGGTGACGCGGGATGAGCAGAGGGTGCCTACAACCAATACGTAAATTGAATTTTTAAAAAGAAGCAAATGATGTGTTTGGATCAGGTGGTAGCATTGTTTTTGTCTCTAGATGCTGATGTCCTTAACAGTGGCTCATTTACCCGGATACCAGTGGCTAAGAAGGCATCATCTTTCATGACCCTGTCACCAGCAACTGTTGCCATTTGTTTTCCTAACAGTAGCTATTCTCCCTAGAAAGTGACGGGATCTCAGCATGTTTTTAAATTGTATGCCACATCTGATTCTAAACCAGAAGAGGGTCTGCACATCCATGTTTCTCACTGCTTTATTTACAATTAAAAAGCACAAATTCAGCACAGATGATCATCAACAGATGAATGAGTGTTAAAAGCATAGTCTGGATACACAATAAAATGTTATTATTCTATAATAAAAATGAAAGTATGAAGCTTTCAGGAAAATTTGAGTTATTATATTAAGTAAGCAATCCCAGGATTAGTGTGAGAAATATTGTTTGTCTTTAATATTCATATCCTAGATCCTAACTTTCATGTATATGTACTAATGTGGGCATGAGTTTGAATACAGGTCATGAATGCAGAAATGTCACCAAGGAAATATTTTTTAAAAAAAATTAAGGAATTAATGTGGAAATAGAAATAGTATAGTAGAACAACAGAAAGGAGATTACTGGGTGCCAAAGAAAGGCTACAAGCCAGGCCAGCAGGACAAAAATCTCAGTGGATATGTGTCTGAAATCAGTTCTGTTTGTTCCACTCAGGCTGTGTTATGTATTAATATGTCAGTGACACTTTAAAAATATATTTACTTTTATATAAACGGAATATGAGAAATTCCAGTCAATTGGGAAGCTTCAAAATGGTATTTTATATATCTTAATCATAAATTTGATTTATTAATCTTGTAACATGTGAAAATAAATTACTTTAAATTTGATAATCCTTTCATTCATCCTATTTAGAGGTAGGTACCAGTATTACAAAAATATATTATAAAATTATTTTTTTGAAAATGCAGAAAAATACATACGGGAGAAATCCTACAGTGTCATTAAATACAGAGACCTCAGCTATGTTCATTATTGAATAAAAACACATAACGTGTCAACATTGGCATCTACAGCAGACAGAGAGCTCTCTGGATCTTATGTGTTCATTATAGACCAGTGTCTTCAATGCATTTCTGAGAAACATCACATTTGGCCCTTAAGCTGAAAATGAAAATATTAACGAACAGCTTTAACAGCACTGCTGACACTGAAGCTGGACCCAATAAAATGTTACTATAAAATGATAGCAAGGAAAATCTTTTTTATGTCATTAAATTTTCATTCTCGCTAATCAAATTTAAGTACTCTAACTGACAACTCAAAATTTGTCAGTCCTAGTATGATTCCATATTAACATGAAGACACCATAGGAAATAGGATACCATTAAAGAAATAATAAGTTAAGTATTTACTTGGAGAATTAAATCTGCCAAACACAGACTATGGACATAACAAGAAGAATGTACTTCTAAATTTGAAAATTGATTTGAGAAAGAATAAGTATACTAGACTAAAGGATACTCCTGTTCAAGATATCTTAAAATCTATTAATTATAAACATGTAATACCCATTATGAACTGATTCTCAAAAAAACATAGAATGTCTATTTTACCAGAACTAGATTTCTATGGAATCCTAGTGCAAGATTTTTGCTTTTAGTTTAAATCACTATGGAGGAAATAAAAACAGTTATAAGGTACAAAAGAAAAGATCCAGAGGCTAGAAAATTTGTAAATACTGCCAATGGAATAATCAAGATGAAATATAAGGCACTGAAAAAAATGGGTGCAGAGTCATCCACATTTGATTCTTTTTTTTAATTTTTATTTTTTATGTTATTTACAGTTTATATACCTTGTATCCCAGCTGTAGTTCTCTCCCTCATTCCCTCCCAATCCCACCCTCCCTCCCTCATCTCCTCCCTGCCCCTCTCTAAGTCCATTGATAGGGGAAATCCTCCTCCCCTTCTATCTGACCCTGTTTTATCAGGTCTGTTCAGGACTGGCTGCAGTGTCCTCTTCTGTGGACTATCAAGGCTGTTCCTCCCTTGGCGGGTGGGGGGGGGGAGTCAAAGAGCCTGCCATTGAGTTCATGTCAGGGACAGTCCCTGTTCCTCTTACTTGGGAAACTCACTTGGATACTGAGCTGCCATAGACTACATCTGAGCAGGGGTTCTAGTTTATCTCCATGAATGGTCCTTGGTTGGACAATGAGTCTCAGAAAGACCCCTGAGGCTATATATATATATATATATATATATATATATATAGAGAGAGAGAGAGAGAGAGAGAGAGACTATATATATATATATATATTCCTTGTGGAGTTCCTGTCCTCTCCAGGTCTTACTAACTCCCCCTTCTTTTATATGATTCCCTGCACTCTGCCCAAGGTTTGGTGATGAGTCCCAGCATCTGCTTTGATACACTGCTAGGTAGAGTCTTTCAGAGGCCCTAAGTGGTAGGCTCCTGTCCTGTTTCTTCTTTTCTTCTACTTCCAATGTCCATTCCATTTGTCTTTCTAAGTGAGGATTGATAATCTTACCCCAGGTCCTCTTTATTGTTTAGCTTCTTTGAGTGTACAGATTTTAGTAATTTTATTCTATCTTATAGGTTTGGTATCCACTTATAAGTGATTATACACTGTGTGTGTGTCTTTGTACTTCTGGGATACCTCACTCAGGATGATCTTTTCTAGGTCCCACCATTTGCCTGAAAATTTCATAATTGCCTTGGTTTTGAATTGCTGATTCCATTGTATAAATGTACCATGATTTCTGTATCTATTCCTCTGTTGAGGGACATCTGGGTTGTTTCCAGGTTCTGGCTATTACAAATATGTCTGCTAAGAACATGATTGAACAAATGTCCTTGTTGTGTACTTGAGCATATTTCAGATATATGCCTAAGAGTGGTATAACTGGATCTTGAGGAAGCACTATCCTTAGTTGTCTGAGAAAGTACCAGATTGATTTCCTTGAAAGAAAAATTCTCAACTTCATATGGAGAAACAAAAACCCCAGAATTTCCAAAAGGATCCTGTACAACAACCGATCGTCTGGAGGTATCTCCATCCCTGATCTCAAGCTGTACTACAGAGCAAATGTAATAAAAACTGCATGGTACTGGCAAAGAAAAAGAATGGTAGATCAATGGAACCAAATAGAAGACCCAGAAATAAATATACCTACCTATCTATATTTGATTTTGGACAAAGAAGCCAAAACCATACAATGGAAAAAAGACAGCATCTTCATCAAATGGTGCTGGTCAAACTGGATGTCTACATGCAGAAAAATGAAAATAAATCCATATTTATCACCCTGCACAGAACAAAAGTCCAAGAAGATCAAAGACCTCAACGTAAAACCAGACACACTAAATCGGCCAGAAGAAAAATTGGGGAAGAGCCTAGAACTCATTGACACAGGAGATAATTTTCTTAACGTAACATCAATAGCACAGGCTATAAGAGCAACAATCAATAAATGGGACCTCATGAAAGTGAGAAGCTTCTGTAAAGCAAAAGACACTGTTGTCAGAACAAAACAACAGCCTACAGACTAGGAAAGGATCTTTACCAACCCTATATCTGACAAAGGACTAATATCCAGAATATATAAAGAACTCAAGAAGTTAAAAAGCAACAAATCAAATAACTCAATTAAAAATGGGGTACAGAGCTAAACAGATAATTCTCTGTAGAGAAATATAGAATGGCAGAGAAACACCTAAAGAAATGCTCAACCTCCTCAGCCACCAGGGAAAAGGAAATCAAAATGACCCTGAGATTTCACCTTACAAACCTCTGAGTGGCTGAATGAATAAAGTGTAATTAATAATAATAAAAAAAAAACTCAAGTGACAACACATGCTGGAGAGGATGTGGAGAAAGGGGAACCCTCCTCCATTGCTGGTGGGAATGTAAATTTATATAACCACTTTGGAAATCAATCTGCCACATTTGATTCTTAGAGTTAGAATTCATGGTTGAAGATCATTAGAGGACATTAGAATAGTACAGATATCAGATTTATTTAAGAGAATCTTAATTTTATTAACAAGTTTACTTTAAATATAATTGTAAAAAGGTGAATTTTAAAATGAAACTACTTTTGACACAAAGAAATTCTGGACATTTTCTTAGGTTAATGCTACTGAAAACTAATTAGTTGATATTTCCTAATTTAACGTGATTTCCCATTCTAACACTATCTTTAAGCTCCTTTTTGTTTTGCACTAGCACACCGTCAACACTCAGGCTAAAGGATCAAACCCCAATGCCTGTAGGAACAAACACTCCATGTCATTCTTTTCCTTCATTTCCTGCATCAGCCCAGTCTGCTGGACCCATTGATTTTACCTCCTTTGTAACTCTAACAATTAATTTTATCCACCTGTTCCTGCTACTCCATTCATATTCCCAGAATCACTTCCTAGATTTTGTTTTGAACAAAACTTTCTGTCTGGGAATACCAACAGGACGCAGCCAAGTTGCTTCTTAGAGAAACAATTTCGTAGAAGAGGGATACAGCTAAGTTATTAAGGTGCCAGCCGTGCACACACAAGGACCTTAATTCCCTTTCTGAGCTCAGAGAAAAACATCTCAGACATGGAGGCAGTTCAGGTAATCACAGTGTTGGGGGAAGGATACCGATGTGTGTCTAGGGCTCCCTAGTCAGTCAGCCTGTCTCACTTGGTAAATTCCAAGCTAGAGAGAGCCTGTTTCAATAAATTGACGTATGGAAGTGGATGAATTACTCTGAGTTGCTTTCTGCATGAATGTACACACATGTACACATGCATCCCTACACATGTGCCTCTGCATTAAAGGAAACATAGGTTCATGCCCTTGCACGCATGCACAGAAATAATAGAAAGTAAACAAATGAGTGAAAGTAATGATATCATCCTCTGTACAAAACTCTGTAAAGTACAAGCTTATTTTACTATGGTTTATTTCATCAGTGATTAATTCTATTATCTCAAAGCTTAAACTTTGATCTTCTTCTCTATTTAGGATGTACTTGGTCATCCAAATATTCAGTGCTACACTCCATAGACATTACATTCTTTTTTCTGTTATTTCAGTCAGATTCCTTGTTAACTCTTCCTCTTCTAAACTGCGTGCATGTGTGTGTGTGTGTGTGTGTGTGTGTGTGTGTGTGTTTATTACAGGAAGAGCCATTATATAAATGGTTATGATCACAAAACATGAATTAAGTATATTCATTTCCTAGTCCTGCTGATCAACGTTCAAACTTGAAAGTCTTCAGCGTAGTATGCATTATTTTCGTATTTATAACTCTCCCCCATGTGGTTCCATCCCACTGTTACAAGACTCATTTCTATTTAATTACCTTTCAAAGTAGTTGTTTTGAAAGAACTAAGCCCATAGCTCAATTAATTTAAGTGAAACATATTCTTCAGATGTTGAGGAATCTAGCTCCAGGTGGTCAGCATATTTTTATAGTACTTTGCAAACAACAGCCTATAAAATCCCAGGAAAATATGAAGAGCAAAGTAACTCTGTTCTCTATAAATATTGATCTGACTGACTTAGATAATAAAAGCTGAGCCAAGAAAGCTTGATAATGTCTTATATTTGTGGCATGTGGCCTTTTACAGTAAAAGTAAAAGAAGTCAGGGACTTGTCAGACTATGTGGTAGGAAACCAAATGTTCATAAGATGCAAAAATAAGCCTCTGCAATCTCTCAAAATCAGAAGAAAAGATTAGATACCCTGGTGTCAGCTTCATTTCCATGGCTCTAATAAACTGCCCAGACAAAAACCACCTATAAGTAAACAAACAAACAAATGGGATATGTCAGCTTACAGTTCAGGTTCCTGCCCCGTTATCACAAGAATGTCAGAGCAGCAGCAGCTTGATATAGCTGCTCCTCTTACATTCACAGCCAAAGCAGGAAGAGGAAGGAGTGCATCCATGCTTACTTTTACTCGTTTGTTCTCAGCCCAATTTCTTTCAGCTTAGAGTTCAGGACATGCCTGCCTGCGTAGTGTCACAGCCTACACTGGGCTGTGTCTTCCCACATTATTTAACTTGATTAAGATAATCCCACACCGAAATGCCAGAGACCAGCTTAATGTGGGCAATCCACCAGCGAGACCTGTTCCAGGTGATTCCAGTTTGGATGACAATTAAAGCTAATACTCATCAACTCTCCATTATAAATGTTTACTTTATCTTGTTCATATTTCTCTACATAAAATCCAGGGCTATAGATTAAATGGCCTCAGTTATTATTTGAAGTTAACAAAGTTATTTGTCATACTTCTTCAGAGAACCTCCAAACAAAAAATAAATTCACAAATCTGACATCACCGGGACCACCTAGGCCTTACTTATATGCAAACCTCCAAACTCCCCCTTGCTAGAGAATCAAAGCAGCTATTTGTATTTCCTGTTCAATCCCAGCACCCCATCAGAACGGACTACTTAGTTCTACTTTAAAAACTTGTCTATTTGACTGCTCAAATCAACAACTGTCTGTTGTGTTTTGAAATTCCAACCTCAATTAATATATCCAAAAATATCCTTACTATTTATTTGTCACTAGGCAATCTACTCATAAAGAGCTGTTATTATCCTGTATACTTAGCTGCAAGTGAGCTTAGCAGAATTTGTTTTGCCTTCGTATTCCTTTCGCTTCCTCCTACACAAAGTCATTAGTATTAACCAAATAAGTTTACTTTCTTGATGATGCCTCTTTTTACCAGCCCCCTCACACTATAATGTCTATTGTTCCTTTCTTAGCACCTGTTGATTTTCATACAAGTTTTTATTCCAAACAATGATCTATTACTGCCTACAGTTTCTCCACCATAACTTAGAAGTCACATTTTCAAGATCTTTATCACACAAACACCAAACTGTCCCATGGACTATACCAGAATTCAAAGACATAGAACAGCATCTCAGTGTCACAGAAAGGGCTAGAAGACATGATACATGATCACAGCACTGTGTTATGTTGATGTGGCTACATGGGAGGTTTACAGTACCATCTACCTAGTCCTCGCTGGGGTGTGGCAAGTCCACAAAACTGAGTCGTTCATATTGTCCTCAGCTTTACAGTGCTTCCGTTAATACAGGATTCTATAAACTCCAGAGGGAACAATTATTTTACTTAAAGATTTTACCGTTATGTAGAGTATCTCTGAAATAATCATTAACTGTGAATGGTGATTGTGATCTGGTAGGGTTCAGGCCCGTTTTCACGAAAACTGTTGCCTATATGAGCATGTCGTCTTGGCAAAAAATAATGCTATGTTGTAAAAGAGTTACAACTACTCTGTATAATTCGACACATAATTTTGTAAATAGACAACTCATCGGGACACAGTCTTCTGTGAAAAACACTTTCTGACATTTCAAATATCGATTTGAGTTTGTTTCTATGTTGATTTTTTTCTCTTATGTGTTGATTCTTTCAAAGAATAATTTATTCCTTGCACTCTCCCACGGACGACTCAGTTCTCCACCAGACTGTAATACATCATGAAGAGGAGCCTCTAATTAAAATGTTCAGGACCAGATTGATGAGCCAGTGCCACTTCCTTGAGAGTCTGTTGAATTCCAAATCTGAATTGTTGTTTGTCATAAAAACACTGACATGTTGATTAAGCTTGACTAGGTATTCTATCCCAATTTAAGATAATGGCAACATGCCAGACTTTGAAATCATTCATTTATTTAGTTTCAACCATAAATATAAATATAGTCAAAAGAACTATATTATTAAAACTATGTCTAGCACTTATCTGACAGAACTATCCACTCGTGACAAATGGCCACATCGCTTATTTATGTGATTTTGGAAGTTACACTTCATCTTCCCTCCTGGAGGCTCATTGGAGAGGACTCTCTAGTTCAGGCAATTATGCCCATGAAAATTGAAAAGGAAAGAAGAAAGCACACAAATTAGTGGAGAATGAAAGGAGAAGGCTCTAAATCAGCTTTTGACCAGAAAATGAGTAACAGTCAGTCCTAGCATTTGTACCATAACTGATTTTTCTTCAGAGAAAGGACATATTTATAAAGGGCTGCTGTGTGTGAGTGTGAATGTATCGGTCTATCTCTCTTTCTCCCTCTCTTCCTGATTGCCCTCGTTCTTTCTGTGCTTTCTTTTTTAATCTTTCATAATCACCCCTTTCTCTACTCACAGTGTAGCCTTTTAGACCGTCCTGTCAGATACAGGATAGTTTTAAGTGGATGATTAAATCTCTCCTGTGGTGTCCTTGTCTTCTGAGAGGGGATTCCTTCAATAACCCTTTTTTTAGCTGAAGAGAATGTGGGTGAGTACATACACTAAATTACAAAACGCTTAACTGGCCAAGACCTACTCATAACATTCAGACTTTAAAACAGGAGTTTACATCACAATGTAAGGAAATTAAAAGAACACTGAAAATAATTTTCTTAGTATTAAAGACCATATATAAAAGCAACGTATGCTAATGAAATGTAAATCCGACAGAAATTCTTATATTAAAATTGGGATAGAAACTACAAACTACAAGTCAGGAATAGACAGCAAGAGACATATGAGTGGGGCACTGGGAAACCTGGAGAAGTAACTTGTTCATTTTTGCCCAGTGTTACCCTGATGCAGGAGAAGGAGGCTTTGTCTGGATTCTCTTAATCCAACTCTGGTTTCCAAGTGACAGGAGCTCCTCAAGAAGATCAACACAGCCAACTCTCCAGGCCTCAGAGGGGCTTGCTGAGGTTGAAGCATCAACCAAGGACCATACGTGAACTGGACCTAGGTCCCCAACAAATATGTAGCAGATGGGCAGCTTAGGTTCCATGTAGGTCCCCTGGTAAGGGAAATGGGGAGTACATATGAAACAGACTCACTTGTACTGCCTTGCCAGGCCACAGAGGAAGAGGGTGTTTTCAGTCCTGGTACAACTTGAGGAGCTGGGGTGGATGGAAAAGGGAGCTCCTCTTTTCTTCAGAAAAGGGGATAAGGGAAAGGAGGGGAGGGATTAGAAAGGAGTAGGGATGTATCTACAACCCAGGACATAAAGTGAATTTTAAAAAGAGAATAAAAAAAAAAATCAGGCAGACATGAAGGACTCGTCTTATCTGTAGTTCTGTGCTGTTTAACACAGTGTCTGCTACACAGAAAAACCACAAATACAATGTGTGCTGAGGTGTCTTCTGAAGTAAAATAGAAGGCCAATTCATTGTATTGCTGACATATTGAATTAAGTTTATTTTATCAAAATGTCTTATTGCTTCTCCTAGTAATTACAGTCTACAATATTGTACTATTTCTTCAGTATTCCAAGAGAGTACTTTCCAATAAAAACTGAAATGCTTTAGTTCTTTGAAGGTTCTTTTTAAGAATTTCAAAGGATTTAAAACTATAAGTTCAAAGTGATTTAAATGTATGCAGTAATCATTAGTTATATAAATTAAGCTTATGTGTTTATAAAATGACAAACTAGTTGTATGAAAATTCTATGTCATTCTTGGGCAAAGATGTAAATAAACATTTTATTAATATTTTATTCAACATAATTATGTGAATATTGTTGGTCATTATATTCCTGTATTTTGTCTGATAATGAGGGAACTAGATGGCTGCATCTTTTTTGTTATACGTCACAGTGACTATTCAGTATGGTTTATTTAAATTTAGCTAATTTAAGATTTGAGTTCATCTTTCTTTGCTAATACTCAGATGTGATTTAAATTAGACAGAGTAAGAATTATTTTAAAATATGCTAGAAACCAGGCATAGTGGCACATGTCTATAATTCCAGCATTTGTTAATTAGAAGCAGTGGGACCGGGAGGCTATGCCCAAAACACTGAGGTGTCCTCTGAGAAAGGGAAAGAAAGAAAGGAAAAGGAAGGAAGGAAAAAAGGAATGAAGGAAGGAAAGAAGAACAAAAGAGAAAAAAAATAAGGAAATTTAACATTACCGTCTCTAATAAAATTCCAGATATTTTTGTCTCACACAAGCTATCTTATAAACATATATAGAAATACTATATCAATTCAAATTTTCTTTATTGTGACAAAAACAGCTTTTACTAAGACCCATCCCAACAGTAAGTCTGTTCCTTCTCGATTCCTTTCAACTTCTTTTGATATATCATCACAGAGTTACTGAAAACTGTGTTTTCAAATCATTCTAAAATCATGTGATTTTAGATCCAGTCAAGCTGAAAATTAAGATTAACTATAACAAGCACTTAATACCCCCATGAAATATGAATTAGGTGAGATTAAAAGTAAACCATAAACACATATTATTTGGAGTAAAATATGTAAAATGTTCAACAGTGATGATATTTCATTAAAAGTGAAGGAGGAAAATGCTTAGACTAGTTTTATTTCCTTAGAGTACATGTATTTCCGCTCTCATTCCCCATTCTAAAATGTTATTACCCTAGTGCCTTTTTCTGTAAAAAATTTTCACTTTTAACTATCTTTTAGAATTATATTAACCTATATATTTCCGTATCTATACATATGCATCCATGTATGTATGTATTTAAGTATATGCAGACCCACACAGAAATAAAAACTTTAATTGATAGTGGCGCAAGTCTATATTTCTGGGAGACAGAAGAAAGAACAGCAAGATTTCAGGGCTTTTCTTGGCCGAATAGGAAGTTGGAGACTAACCTGGGCTACAGGAGCTACTTTTTCAAAAGAACAAACAAAATAGAAAAGGCTCATAACGTTACCGTAGGCACCACTTGGGAGTGGCTAAGTGCCACTTATGCGGTATCGTGCTTGTTTGCAGTTTTTAGTTTTATTTCAAGAAATGCCTTTTGATTTTTTTTTCAGAATAAATGTTTGTTTTCTATATACTAGTAAATGCATTTTGTCTTTGGGATAGCAAAAGAGAGGATCACATCAGCTAATTTTAATTTCATAGATGTACACGTTTCAAATAAATTTTCATAAAAATACTCTATTAAACTTATTAGATAATAGTAAATTCATAACTCTTTAAAAAAAGAGACAAATGTAAGAAGGAAAAATAAGAAAACGAGAATATATTTTAAGTGGTAATAAGCTTGTTATTAGCCCCTCACGCAGCCGGAATTTAAAATGGCAAAAACTTTCAATAGCAGCTCCTTTTGACACAGCTACTTTGATAAAGGCATGGTGAACCAGGTAAAACACTTAGAGCTTTCGACCATTTCATCATCTTGTTAATTTGCACTTTCAGAGTTGTCTGGATTAAAAAAAAATGATTATTCTTCAGCCACGTGCTAATGCATTAAAAGGCTAATGTGTGTTTTAATCACTTTCCTCTCAGCCCTGGGTGGGAGAATGTCTTGTCTTCAGTAGCACATAATGTCTGGATATAGAATAAAATAAACACTTGTGACCTTTTCGAGACAGAGGCCACTTACACTGCATTGTGTCTTCTATATATACCATGTGTAGCATGGTATAGTAGGCACATTACTGTCAATTCCAGCTCCATCACCTTAATATCACTCTAGACTTAGGGTTGCTTTTGGTTGTTAGGGGTGTCTTGTAGTCTTGAAAGAGTGTGAATTCTGCAGGTGGACCTGGGTGGAATGGGATAGAAAGAGCTATCAGATTTGAAGGTGGAGGGAGAGGCAGCTAGAAGTGGGGAGCTTTTGGGGATTGTGTGGAAACCTGGTGCCCTGGAAACTTCCTAGAATCTGTCTAGTAATGGAGGAACTGGCCATCTTTTGTAGCCAGGCAAGAGTTCCAGGGAGTGGACCTGGATTGCATTCCTTTGAATTGTTGCCAAGGGGAGTTTTGTGGAGATCCCTAAACCCAGGCTGATCCTAGGACAGAAAGTCGCTTTCTGAAAACTGACAGTGGAGCCTCTTTGCCAAGGACAACACCACAAAACAACTTGAACATAGAGAAGGAACTGGCATGAGCTTGGAGTCTTTACCTCTACATTCTAGTCTCTTTGGAGAGAGAAGATGCTCTGCAAATTACAGAAACAGAAAACTGGACATCAAAGTAGCCTCAAGACCTCCACCCTTCCTACAAGATGTACTAGGGCCATGGTACTGCAGAACTTGTGGGAGTGGCCAAACAATGTTTGGTTTAAATTGAGGCTCACACCATGAGAGGGAGCCCAAGCCTGCATTGCCCAAATGGCCAAGAACAAGACTGGATAACCCAGAGACCTAGGGTAGAACCAAACACAACTATCTCACCCCCCTCAGTGCATGTATGAGAGCATTTCCTAGAGAGATAGACATTTGTCTGTGCACTGAAGAATAGTCACCATCAAATTGTCCAAGGGCAATGTAGTAAAAAATGACCCCGTCTTTTCTAGTGCTGGATCACATGTTCTTTGCTCTGGAATGTCAGAACTCTGCACAGTAGGGATCAAGAGACTTCCAAAACTATCCTCTTAGCTATCCAGACCTTTCTTGTCTGTCTAAAGATTACAAGCTTTATATCTGTTTCTGATTCATCTATTCCTGTTTTATTCCATTGTGTCTTTTGTTAGCTGTATGCCTGCAAGATATTCTCTTTGTCTTTGGTTTCCAGAAATGTAAATGTGAGGTGCTTATGAGTATCTTACCTGACCTTACCTATTAATTGATTCATGAGTGTCCTGTTATAGAGATGCTAGGTTTAGCAAAAGATAATTTTAATTCTAAAATAATTCTGACCCACATTCCAGAAGCTCTAATGGAAACATTTCCAGCAAAGTGATGGACAAGATAACAAAATACAAAAATTTAAAAAAGAAGATGTTAATGAAAATGTGGCAACAGATATGAGCAATGTGTCTGTGTTTCCAGCAGAATTAACACAGTGAGAGGAAAGAAAATCAATTTGAATAAAGACAAGCAGAAATTACAAATAAAATGTCAAGAGCATTCTAAAAATAAATCAGAGCACTGAGGTACATGTGCTTTGACTGAAATTAAATAATCTAGCATATATGTTAAAATGATCCTTGGGGAACAGGCAAGAGAGTGGAGGAAAACAGTCAGGTTGTGTACACCTTCCACACATTCACTCAGAATGAACTCCTAATGTATTTACCTTTCCTAAAGCATGACACTCGCTAAGCTTGGTATGACCATTTTCTTTGTATGTTTGGTTTTCTCAATGTTCATTCTCACATATATTTTTATTCATTTGCCTATTTTCACATTGTAGTTCATTTGTACTTTGGGCATCTTCTTTCTCTGACTAAGAAATATGTAACTGTGGAGCCAAACGTGATTGCAGACACCTTGTTTACATTGTTTAATATTGTTCCCAGAACCATGCTTTATATTTTTGGCAACAGTCTCAGACATTTTCCTTCCTGTATCTGGTTACAATCACTGCAGACCTGAATGCTATACAGGATCGCTTCCAACAGTCCTGACTTATTATGTAGGAAATGTGGGTTAAGGCAATATTTCTGGCAGTGAACTGTGATTATCTGCGGATTGTCTGTTTGAAAGCATGAGATAGATTTTCTCAGCTTTTTCTATTACAGTACATAAGACCTAGGTTTCCATCTTAGATATCTGAAGTATAGAATTGCTACTGATCACATTACTCAAAAGGAAAGAGAAATATTTTCTCCTTTCAAGCCAGTATTATTAAAGTCACCTACATGAGCACACAAGATTGCTGTTCTGCTTGTTCCAAACACACTAGGCCAGATAAGAACTTTCTTAATCATACTGTGCCACACGTTTGGATCCAAGAGTTTTTCTTTACATGTTTATTTGTTTATAATAACAGTAGCTCCTTTAGTTGTACAGATTTTAGTATGTTTAGCCTATAAAAGCTAAACAAGAAAGAGGACCCGGGGTAAGATGATCAATCCTCACTTACGAAGACAAATGGGATGGACACTGGAAATAGGAGAAAATAAGAAACAGGACAGGAGCCTACCACAGAGGGCCTCTGAAAGACTCTACCTAGCAGTGTATCAAAGCAGATGCTGAGACTCATGGCCAAACCTTGGGCAGAGTGCAGGGAATTATATGAAAGAAGAGGAAGTTAGTAAGACCTGGAGAGGACAGGAGCTCCACAAGGACCAAATATATCTGGGCACAGGGGTCTTTTCTGAGACTGATTCTCCAACCAAGTACCATTCATGGATATAACCTAGAACCCCTGCTCAGTCATAGCCCATGGCAGCTCAGTATCCAAGTGGATTTTCTCTAGTAATGGGAACAGAAACTGTCTCTGATATGAATTCATTGGCTAGCTGTTTGACCTCCCCAACCTCATGGGAGGAGCAGCCTAGCTAGGCCACAGAAGAGGACAGTCCTGGTGAGACCTGATAAGCTAGGCTCAGATGGAAGGGAAGGAGGACCTCCCCTATCAGTGGACTTAAAGAGGGGCAGGGAGGAGATGAGGGAGTGAGAGTAGGATTGGGAGGGACAAGGGAGGATGCTACAGCTGGGATACAAAGTAAATAAACTGTAATTAATATAAAAAACAATAGTTCCATTTACATCAAGCCAAACATTTATAGTATGCTTTTATTTTTTTTTTAGGGTGTTGACCTAGATTTATGTTGAAGAACCAAAATTCAATTACTTTGTATATAAGGGTTTGCTCAAAGATGGAAAAAAAAAACCCAAATAGCAAATAATTAATTTTGCATACATATAATTATTGAAAATGTATTTACACTTTGAAATTTTGAGAATAAAAACACCTAATCTATAAAGATACCTTATCTGAATGCCATCCAGTGCATCTTTTGGTTTTAAATTACTCTGGAAACCAGCTTGTTGGTAGAACAGCTTTTCTCTCTCTCTCTCTCTCTCTCTCTCTCTCTCTCTCTCTCTCTCTTTCTTCCCTTTCTCTTCCTCCCCCTCCCTCTTCCTCTACATTTCCTTTCTTTCCTCCCTCCCACCATCTGTCTCTCACTCCCATTCCATGTACGTGTGTGTTTCAAGGGGGGAGGTCTATAATTTATACATCAGCAAAAAACTGAAAAACATAGAAGATAAAAATAACCAAATGAACAAGCTCAGGATGTGCCTTCCAGGAAAACATCAAAAATGGCTTCTGCATCATTCAGCATTATCCACTATTATTTAATTTTGTACATGTTTTCAATCTGTAAGAAACTTCTTTTCTTTACACTTTGGTAACTATGGATTGAAAAGTGGCAAACTTATTATAACAGACACTTTGGAAATTAAAATCATCTGAAACATGAGGAAAGAAAAGTACAAAGGACAAGAGAAAAGGTACAACATAAACAGCATAAACGTGACACTTGTGATTTGAACTCCTGTGGAATGTTGTACAGCCAAGAAATGTAATGATATTGATTTTGAATAGGAATGTGAAGCTTTTTTTTTTTTTTTTTGAGAGAGAAATGTCTTCTTCTGTGTTCTCTGATAAAGGAAAGCATTATCCTCTCCAGCATCTTTTGTCACTTGAGTTTTTGATCTTAGCCATTTTGATGGGTGTAAGATGAAATCACAGTGTCGTTTTGATTTGCATCTCCCTGATGACTAAGGATGTTGACCATTTCTTTAAGATGACAATGCAGCCAGTCCTGATGAGACATGATAGGCTAGGGTAGGATGGAAGGGGAGGAGGACCTCCCCTATCAGTGGACTTGGAGAGGGGAATGGGAGGAGATGAGGGAGGGAGAGTGGGATTGAGAGGCAATGAGGGAGGAGGCTACAGCAGGGATAAAATGTGAATAAACTGTAGTTAATATAAAAAATAAAAAAAATTAATTAAAAAATAAAAAAGAAAAGCATTATAAAGGAAGGATGGAGAACATGGTGATTACTTATATCAATGTGCCAAGGCAGTACTGGGAAGTACTGGGAAGTACTGAGCTAGTGTGCAAGGCATATCAAAAGCACAATCTTTCAGAAAGACTCTAATGTTAAAAATAATAAGTTAGGGTGATAAATTACATGGGTGTATAGCCCATTGCAGGCCTCACATAGGAGAAAGTGGTTAAAAAAATGGAAGCACTCTGGTTGGTGGCATTAACTTTTGGGTGGGGGGGCTATTTTTTTTTCTTTTTTTTTAATCCCAGTTCCACCCACGTCCCTCTTCTCCCCCTCTCCCTTCTCTAGTCCCATGATAGGGAGGTCCTCCTCCCCTTCTATCTGACCCTAGCTTATCAGGTCTCATCAGGGCTAGGTGCATCCTCCTCCTCTGTGGCCTGCCAAGACTGCACCCCACAGGGGTGGGGGGTGTGATCAAAGTGCCTGCCACTGAGTTCATATCAGAGACAGCCCTTACTCCCCTTACTAGGGAACCCACTTGGAAACTGAGCAGTCTATGGGCTTCCTCTGAGCAGGGGTCATCTAGGACATCTCCATGCATGGTCCTTCTCTGGAGTATCATTTTCTGTAGGCCTCCTTGGCCCATGGTTTTGTTTGTTTGTTTGCTTGTTTGTCTCTGTTGGACTCCTTTTGGAACTCCTGTCCCCTTCAGGTCTTTCTATCTCCCCCTTCTTCCATCAGGTTCCCTGAACTCTGCCCAAAGTTTGGCTATGAGTCTCAACATCTCCTTTGTTATCCTGGTGGGTAGAGTCTTTCAAAGGTAATTTATGGAAGGCTCCTGTCCTGTTCCTTGTCTTCTTCTACTTCCAATGTTTATTCTATTTTACCCTTCTGAGTGAGGTTTCAGCTCTTCCCTAGGGTCTTCCCTAAGAACCATTTGTCAACACATCAATACCGGTGAAATTTGACATCTGAAGACCTTAAGTAGGATCTTCACTTCTGTTAATATATTCGTCACTGTAGATAACAATCAGCTGACCCAAATAAAATTGCTTGGCAAGTTATATTCCAGGGAACAATTGGCATGTCCAGGAGAACATCTACTTCAACTGAAACTTACTAAAAATGTTTTTCTGAAATTAAATCATAATGGCAGCACAAGTAATGTGCTTATTTTACCATAGAGTCAGTGTAAAATAGCATAGAGTCAGGGAAAGTATATAAAGTTCAGAAGCTAAAGAATAAACATGCTAAATATGAACGAATAATACATTGTAACCATACCCTCACTGTGAGGCATTTTATACAGTTTGCTGAATTGTGCTCACGAGAACTCTATGCTTATTGAGCTTTTGGCATCTGTTGATGCTCATTCACTTCTTGTCTTTCCAACATACACATACAAGTTTCCTGTATGAAGAAAAAGGCTCATTTGTTTTAATTCATTCAATAATAATTATTTGTTAAACGCTGGGATACAATAAGTAAAATAGATAATCACCAGCTGTGTTTATATTGCCATAGACTTATCAGCAATAGCATGCATGCTTTAACACATTTAATTTTATTCCTGTAATAAGGCAGTGAGATGTTTTTATCATGTTATTTATGAAAGTTATATAGAGTAAACACAAGCAAAGGACAATAATGTGAAAATGCCAGAATGGAATCCATCATTTTGCACAATATTTATTATTAATTTATTATTAATTAATGATTTTAATTGTATTAATATTAATATAATTATTAAAATGGTAATAGAAAGTTTAAAAGAATCATTGATTTTATTTATACATATAAAATGGCCCGTAGAGTGTGGTATATTTTTTCTTGAAGCATTCCAACTTGGTTTCCTTTTTACTAGTCAGGGCTTTGCTAGATCATGAGTGAATTATATGAAGTAAGAAATATAAACGCCAGTATTCAGGGACAGAGCATTTTGAATGAATTATTTTCTATTTTTTGATGTTAATTCTTATTAATGTTTCTTTTTTCACTTTTTTATTTATTTAACTTTTATTAATTACACTTTATTCATTTTGTATCCCCCCATAAGCCCTTCCCTCCTCCCCTCCCGGTCCTACCCTCCCCCCCACCTTTCTGCATGCATGCCCCTCCCCAAGTCCACTGTTAAATTTTATTAACTCTTTATCCCAGCTGTATCCTGCTCTCTCATTCCCTCCCAATCCCGCCCTCCCTCTCTCATCTCCTCCCTGCCGCTTTCCAAGTCCACTGATAAGGGAGGACCTCCTCCCCTTTCATCTGAACCTGGTTTATCAGGTATCTTCAGGACTGGCTGTAAAGTCCTCCTCTGTGGCCTGGCAGGACTGCTCCTCTCTTGGGGGCTGGAGAGGTCAAAGAGCTTGCCATTGAGTTCCTGTCAGAAATAGTCCCTGTTCCCCTTACTAGAGAACACACTTGGATATGGAGCTACCACGGGCTACATCAGAGCAGAGGTTCTAGGTTATATCCATACATGGTCCTTGGTTGGAGAAATAGTCTCATATAAGACCCCTGTGCCCAGATATATTTGGTCCTTGTGGAGCTCCTATCCTCTCCAGGTCATACTAACTCCCCCATCTTTCATTGAATGAATTCTTGCATTAAGGGGATGGGGATGGGGATGCGTATGTATTTCTGTGTGTATAAGAAGAATAAACAAGTGTGACTTACATATATTTTATGCTGATCATGTGATTTTTTTTGTCTTTGGTCCATTTCAGTGCTGCACTGAGTAGGATAGAATAAATCTATGATGATTTTGCACAACTAGAAATACAAGAATTAGAGAGAGCCTACTGTAGGATTTTACAATTACCTGGAGTGCTTCAAAAGAGTCCCTGATAATTCAGTTCCATTAGACCTGGGATAAAACACGATTTGAAAGGAAATATATTGACGTCTGGACCAACTCTCATTCATATAGCCAAGCATGCATCTATAAGAGAAAGAAATGCTAGTATTAGAAAACTTATCACTCCTCATTCAGTTTGCTAAAGGTCTCCCCTCATGGAGACCCCTGGGGCGTCTCCCCTCACGGAGACCCCTGGGGCGTCTCCCCTCACGGAGATCCCTGGGGCGTCTCCCCTCACGGAGACCCCTGGGGCGTCTCCCCTCACGGAGATCCCTGGGGCGTCGTCCCTCACGGAGATCCCTGGGGCGTCTCCCCTCACGGAGATCCCTGTGGTGCCTGAGAGATTCTTCAGGTGGTCCTGTTCTGCCACAAGAACGTCAAGTCTGGATACTCCGAATAAAGAGGTTTTTATTCTTTTATCCCCAGGAGATTTTTTTCATCTGTAGATTTAGGAAGTTCATCCAAGTTTTACTTTCAACAGATATGTTAGAAATAGCTGCTTCTAATGTCCATTCCATTTGTCTTTTTAAATGAGAATTGATCATCTTACCCAGGGTCCTCCTTCTTGCTTACTGTCTTTAGGAGTACAGATTTTAATATGTTTATCCTATATTACATGTCAAATATCCACTTGTAAGTGAGTATATACTGTCTGTGTCTTTTGAAACAGGACAGGAGCCTACCACCAAGGGCCTTTGAAAGACTCTACCCAGCAGTATATCAAAGCAGATGCTGAGACTCATAAACAAACTTTGGGCAGAGTTCTTGGGAATGGTATGAAAGCAGGGGGTGATAGTGGGACCTGGAGAGGACAGGAGCTCTACAGGGAGAGCAACAGAACCAAAATATCTGGGCACAAGGATCTTTTCTGAGAGTGATACTCCAACCAAGGACCATTCATGGAAACAACCTAGAAACCCTATTCAGATGTATCCCATGGCAGCTCAGTCTCCAAGTGGATTCTCTAGCAAGGGGAACAGGGACTATCTCTGACATAAACTCAGTGGCTGGCTCTTTGATCACCTCCCTTTAAGGGGAGGAGCAGCCTTGCCAGGCCATAGAGGAGAACAATGCACCCAGTCCTGATGAGACCTGAAAAGCTAGAGTCAGATGGAAGGGGAGGAGGACCTCCCTTATCAGTGGTCCTGGAGAGGGGCATGGAAGGAGATGAGAAAGGGAGGTTGGGATTGGGAGGGAATGAAGGAGGGGGCTACAGCTGGGATACAAAATGAATAAACTGTAATTAATATTAAAATTTTAATAAAAAGAAATAGCTTCTTGCCATTCTTATGTATTTCCTTGTGATTATCTTTAAATGAGCGAGGTTCACAATTCACGAATGCTACCATCCTGTTATGAGTAAGGAAGAGGCAATATATTCATCCGTTCCAAACGGTTGTTTTATTGTGAATCCTCCTTAGTTATCTTACTAGTTTGTGTTCCCTCGTGGTAAGGAAGGAATAAAACAAGGCTTCAGAGATGTTTGTTTGTTTTGAGGAAATATAATTATTTCACTAAATATTGACAAGTGTCTACATTCCACTTCATATTTGCAAAAGGATTTACTCTTGCAAACAGACTTCTTGAGCGAGCATGTATACTCAAGTTTTCTGTGTTGTCTTTTCATCTCTCTTTCTATTTTTTCCTTCTTTGTTCACAATTGCTTCTTCCTTTCCCTTATTTTATAATGAAACAACAAAAGTACAAGAAAACATCCTTAGGTTCAGAGTGACTACATCGAGTAGACTGTGAGTATATAGTGTAGTGTAATTCATATTCATAAAAGTTAGCATCTTCAATTATAGTATTTCACTGAAAATAAGGTGGACATATAAGTGACTTTATTAGAAAGATGCCTGCAGAAAAGTAACACTACGGAAGTATCATTTGTATATATGGCTTCCAAATATATCACAAATGTGCACATGGAAGTGAAACACGTATACTCTACTGCCATGCTTATATACAAAAATCTGTCTGAGTGACCTAAATAGTGTTAAAATTGTTTTAATCTAATATTATATTGGTTTTTGTTTTTGTGGGGTTTTTGATGTTATTGTTTCTTTTTGTTTTCTTTGTTCCATTTTTCGAGAGAATGTCATTTATCCCAGACTGGCCTGGTACTTGCTGTGTTTCAGGGAATGACCTTAGCCTTCTGGCCACCCTGCCTTCCCTGTAATGACTGGCATAACAGCTTAGCATCATGGTGCATGATGTATGGGATACTGGGCAATTTAGGGCAATTCATCACGGGGCATTGTGAATCCTAGGTAAACATGTTCTCCAACTTACCTGCATTCCCTCTTAAAGATGTGATACTATTTCTTTTCACAACTCATTGTTAAAATCCATATAACTAATATCTTTAGAACCTTATGAATGAGAGCTCAATAATTTAACATGGATCTGCTATGTGAGATATTTTTAAAAACAGTATTGTTTTATTGCCTGAATACATGATTTACATAAATTACTATTTACTTCTGGCTTGGAGAAGTGTTAAACTTTTAAATTCTTAAAATTACACTTCAATTTTATGTATCCATAACATGAAGTTATAAGTAAACCCTTCATAGAGTTATTTTAAAGCTTAATGTGATGTCAACATGTTAGAACAGGTTCTGACACACTGTTCATAAAAAAATTATTATTATTTTACTACTTATGTTTAAAGTCTCTTTATTTTGACTGTTGTAGATGCTTGTCTAGCATACAGCAGTTTTATTAATAATTAATGTCCCTAACTACTCTACATACTCTAGCATATAAAACAGAACTTGTTGATAATTTTTTATCTTAGGTCTTCAAGAATTAAGTCCAAATCAGGATTGCCCAAAGAAAAAAGTAAATAAAAATGTTTCTGTCATAACTCTAGCGGCTAGAAGATTGAATCAAGATGACAGCAAAGTCTTTCAAATAACAGTCATTTTCTCTTGCCAGTGTCTTCATGTGGCCTTCTCTCTGTATTTGTCAATTGTCTTCTAGTCCACCAAAATTCATACCCTACCCTCATTGCTTGATGTTGACCCAAGGTTTTCGCCATGATAGGTAAATGAGATATATTCGCTTGGTGTTCTTTTTTTGAATGTACTGGATTAAAATCTAGTCAAGTGCAGCAAATGTTATGGTTCATAGCATTAATCCTATCATCTAGAATGCAGAGGTGAATTTTCAGCCCTACCTCAGGAGCTATTTGCAATTGTGAGCTGCTGGGAGATAGTCTTCATTAATTGTGTGTCCCTGGTAGTTGACCAGACTGCAGTGGGTAGCCACACATTCAAAAGAAATTAGTAGTGGTGGGCTTAAAAACAAAAACAAAATGTAGCTGTATGGGGAAGCAGGTTTGAGGTTGGAGGATTTGAGGAAAGATGTGAATATGATCAAAAAACATTGTACCAAATTCTCAAAGAATGAATATAATGTAAAAAAATCAAAGTAAACATAATGAATTTATGTTGACTTAGTGTCCATTTAAAAATTATTTTAATACCTCACTCAGGATGATCTTTTCTAGATCCCACCATTTGCCTGCAAATTTCAAGATTTCCTTGTTTTTAATTGCTGAGTATTAAAAAAAAAAAAAAAGAAAGAAAGAAAGAAAGAAAAAAAATACTGAGTAGTATTCCACTGTGTAAATGTACCACAATTTCTGTATCCATTCCTCCATTGAGGGACATTTGGGTTGTTTCCAGCTTCTGGCTATTACAAATAAAGCTGCTATGAATATGGTTAAACAAATGTCCTTGAGTACTCGGGCAAATTTTGGAAGTATGCCTAGGAGTGGTATAGCTGGATCTTGCGGACAATTAGGACTATTCCTAATTGTCTGAGAAAGTGCCAGATTGATTTCTAAAGTGGTTGTACAAGTTTATATTCCCACCAGCAATGGACGACAGTTCCACATTCTCCACAACCTCTCCACTAAGTGCTATCACTTGAGTTTTTGATCTTAGCCATTCTGATGGGTATAATGGTAAATCTCAGAGTCGTTTCTTTTTGCATCTCTCTGATGGCTAAGGACCTTGAGTGTTTCTTTAAGTGTTTCGCTGCCATTCTATATTCCTCTATAGAGAATTCTCTGTTTAGCTCTGTACTCCGTAGATACTGAGATTCTTTTTTATAATATTTATCTTTTATATTAATTACAGCTTATTTACTTTGTATCCCAGCTGTAGCCCCCTTTCTCATTCCCTCCCTCATCTCCTCCCTGCCCCTTGCTAAGTCTAATGATAGAGGAGGTTCTCCTGCCCTTTCCTCTGACCCTAGTTTTCCAGGTCTCATCAGGACTTGCTGTAATATCCTTCTCTGAGACCTAACAAGGCTGTTCCTCCCTCGGGGGAGAGGGGTGGTCAAAGAGCCAGCTACTGAGTTCATGTTAGGGACAGTCCCTGTTCCCCTTACTAGGGTATCCACTTGGATGCTGAGCTGCCATGGGCTACATCTGAGCCAAGGACTGGAGAATCAGTCTCAGAAAAGACCCCTGTGCCTAGATATATTTGGTCCTTATGGAGATGCTGTCCTTTCCAGGTCTTACTAACTCTCCCTTCTTTTATATGATTTCCTGCACTCTGCCCAAGGTTTGGTTATGAGTCTCAGCATCTGCTTTGATAACACTGCTAGGTAGAGTCTTTCAGAGTCCCTCTGTGGTAGGCTCCTGTCCTGTTTTGTTTCTCCTACTTCCAATGTCCATCCCTTTTGTCTTTGTAAGTGATGATTGATCATCTTACCCCAGAACCTCTTCTTGTTTAGCTTCTTTGGGTGTACAGATTTTAGTATGTTTGTCCTATTTATAGGCATAGTACCTACTTATAAGTGAGTATATACCATGTGTGTCTTTCTGCTTCTGGGATATCTCACTCAGGATGATCTTTTAACCAAACTTTGGGCAGAGTGTAGGGAATCCTGTGAAAGAAGGAAAAGTAAGACCTGGAGAGGACAGGAGTTCCAGAAAGACCAAATATATCTGGGCACAGGGGTCTTTTCTTACTGATTATCCAATCAAGGGCCATGCATGGAGATAACCTAGAACCCCTGCTCAGATGTAGCCCATGGCAGCTCACTATCCAAGTGGGTTTTCTAGTAAGGGAACAGGGACTGTCTTTGACATGAACTCAGTGGCTGGCTCTTTGACCACTCCTCTCCCCAAGAGGGTAACAGCCTTACCAGGCCACAGACGAGTACAATGCAGCCAGTCCTGATGAGACCTGATAGGCTAGGGTCAGGTGGAGGGGAGCAGGACCTCCCCTATCAGTGGACTTGGATACAGGAATGGGAGGAGATGAGGGAGGGAGTGTGGGATTGGGAGGTAATGAGGGAGGGGGCTACAGCTGGGATACAAAGTGAATAAACTCCAATTAATATGAAGAATAAAAATTTAATTAAAAATAAAATAAAAAATAAATATTTTAATAAGAAGTAAATTTTAACAATGTGGTAAATGTACACAATAGGAGTGTGTTCAGGTGCAAAGAAAAAGTCAGTTATGGAATTTGCAGGAGACGTGACGGAACTGCAAGCAGTATACAAAGTCATGTTGCAAAGGCACTTGCCACGTGTTCTTTCTCGGATGTGAATCACTCTTTTTCGGTTGACATTTAGAACCAGATGTTAAGACCCTGTTGCTGAAGAGATGACACATCTTGAAGGACATGGAGAAATCAAGCTGGAACTGACATAAAAACGTCCCCTATTCTGACGAGTTTTCACAGCTCCAGCAACTGCTTACACAGGAGGCTGAAGAAGAAAAACCATCAATGAATATTACCCACTTGCCTCTTAAGCAAGATGTCCTTGCTGATACAATAATGGCCAGAAGATTATGTGTGTAACCAATAAGTTTTGAATTGGCTTTAGGACTGCTCCACAGGAGGAAATTCATTCCTGATACTGGAAATATAATGAGAAGATCATGGCTGTGGATTTTGTAGATCCTAGGGGAAAGCATACTACTGTTTTCTTGTTATATGTTCATGTTGTTAAGCAACTTTCTCAGTCTTTGTGTTTGTGCACATAGATTAGTGCTGCCATTGGCCTTGAGCAGAGAATCATATCTATGCCATTTATGCAGTTAATTCATAATGGGTCAAAGTAGTGGGAATAAGTGACTAATGTTTGAAAAGCCTTACATGAGACATATAGTATCACCGTATCACTACAGACCTCCTCCCGACCAAGGTTCGGAAGAAAACTATGAAATGGAGGTTACCACAAGATGAAGCCAGCAACATCAGTCAATATTTCAACAAACAACACTAATTGGACTTTTAGCTTCCTTATCAGTGGATTTGGAGAGGGGCGTGGGAAGAGATGAGGGAGGAAGGGTGAGATTGGGAAGGACTGAGGGATGGGGCTACAGCTGGGATACAAAGTGAATAAGCTGTAATTAATATAAAAACATTAAAATAAAAAAACTTTTAAGGATAAAAAATAAAGAGTACAGGGAGTCATATGAAAGAAGGGGAGTTTGATGTGGAAAGGATAGGACCTCCACAAGGACCAAACATATCTGGGCACAGGGTCTTTGCTGAGACTGACACTCAACCAAAGACCATGAGTGGATATAACCTAGAACCTCTGCTCGGATGTGACCCATGATAGCTCAGTAACCAATTGGTTTCCTATAGTAAGAGGAACAAGGACTATTTCTAACAGGAAATCAATGGCAGGCTCTTTGACCTCCACACATCCCAAGGAAGGAGCAGTCTTGTTAGGCCACAGAGGAGGACTTTGCAGCCAGTCCTGAAGACACCTGATAAAACAGAGTCATATGAAAGGGGCCTCCTCCCCTATCAGTGGACTTGGAAAGGGGCAGGGAGGAGATGAGGGAGGGAAGGTGGGATTGGGGAGGGAATGAGGGAGGTGGATACATCTGGGATACAGAATTAACAAAATGTAACTAGTAAGAAAAATAAAATAAAATAAAAGACATGGAGAGCAAAGGAGGACATGTTACGGTGTCTCTGGGAAATGTCTCAGAGAATTTGGAGCGCATATAATTAAAGTATATTGTTTACATGCATTATATCATCAAAGTATTCATAAACTATTCTAAAAATATATTAAAAGTATATGAATTAAGACTGAAGATAAAAAGAATGTTAAAGGCTCCAGTTTAGTCCTTAAATCATATTTTAAATCTTTATTATCTCTTCTTGTGAAGCATTATTCTTTTTTAAAATTATTATATTATTATTATTTACAATTTATTTATTTTGTATCCCAGTTGTAGCCCCCTCCCTACTCTCCTCTCAGTCCCACACTCCCTCCCTCTTCTTCCTTATCCCTCTCCCCTAGTCCACTGATAGGGGAAGTCCTTCTCCCCTATTGTCTGGCCCTAGCCTATCAGGTCCCATCAGGACTGCCTGGATCCTCTTCTTCTGTGGGCTGGTTCATGTAAAAGACTGTCTCTTCTCTTCTTACTAGGGAAATTACATGGAGATTGAGCTGTTTATGTGCTATATTTGAGCACTTGGTATAGATCTTCTCTATGCATGGTCTTTGGTTGATGCATCAGTTTCTGCAGTCCTCCTTGGAGCCTGCTTTTTTCTTTTTTCTTCGTTATTTTTCTGGCGGGGGGAGGGGCTTTGTTGGTCTCCTTGTGTGGAGCTCCTGTCCCCTTCCAGGTACTTTTATATCCCTCTTCTTCCATAAGACTCCCTGTGCTCTCTCTAAAGTTTGACTGTGAGTATCTGCATCTGATTCACATTATCAGAAATTTTCATTGACCTCTACTTAAAAAAAATATATATATACACTTGAATATAATTGAGGACATATATATTTATATATGTCTTAAAAACAGTGATACTTTGTAAGAAGTATATTATTATGAGATTTTTTTTTTTTTTTTACTGTGAGTACATCCTAGGACATACTTAGGAGAATATAGATGGAACATGCCAATCCTTTGATTACATTAAGAAAGGTTACAAAGGCAAGTGTCATAATAATATGCTATTTAACAGTGAAGTTTTATATATGTAAATGGACTCTAAAACAATGATTAAGATTATAACAGTAATAAATACCCCAGATACAGCCCATTTGCCATCATTATCAGGTGTCATACACTGTATAAAATTGCATGTTTATACTCTCATATGTCTGGAAGTACAGCAGCTTCTTGCTGACATACTATGATCAACAGGTGACAGAGATTGTTCAGCTCCTTTTCAATCTTTTATGACAACAGGCATAAATACTGTATGCCTTTGAAGGAAACAAGTTATGCAACCTGACCATGTTTCCTAAAAGACTCTATTTGCTTTTCCATAAAAGAAGAGAGAAGGGTAATCAGTGATTTCAACCCTGAATATCTCATCATTATTCTAAACAATAATGAAATAAATGACTTGCAATTGGTTAGGCAAAATACAGCAGCTATTGTAGCATTTATTATTACTGGTATAATATTATTATATATTGCTGCACTATATATTGTGCTATTACCATACTATTACATCATATCATATTATTAAATATATTTCACTTCACCATAAATTTGCTTTAGTTTTCGTGTTGTTGCTGCTGTTTGTGAAGGATCAGTCCTGAACTCACAGTGTATCTTAAGCTGTCTTGTAAGTCATTATTCTTCTACCTCTGCCTCAATCATCTCAGTCTGGAGATAACAGCTGTTCATCAATGTATCCAGTTTGTCTATCCATTCAACAATCTTAGAAACAAATTTTTGATAACCAAAAAATTAGTAATAAAAAGAATAAAGTAGTATTTAATTTGCAATAATGCTAACTTTATTATCTTTTAAAAAGTAATAATTACGAATTTTACTATTTTTTCTAAGACATTCACATTTTATGTGCCCAACAAAGGCCTCCTAATTTCTTTCTCTGTAATGAAGTTAAAGTTTGTATTATAGAGTAGAGATGTTTCATTTTTCAGAATAATTCAAATCAATTAGATGATGTCCTCCAGATTTACTGAATAAGTAATCTGGTAGAAATTTTATTTTTTTCAAGAGTCTTGCAGAACTCTAAAACAGGCAGAGAGCAAACGTTCTTATCTTATTTTGCAGGTAAGTCAAGGGCACTATTTAGAATTGCATGAAAAGCATACAGTAACAGAAAGAACTTCTCAAATCCTCTATGCCTTTAGAATTGAAATGAGGGTTTTTTGGGTTTTTTTTTTTTCACTCTCCTCCCTTTTGCCAGCAAAAAGTCTTTCTTTGCCAAGTTGCTTCCAGGTGCAATGCACTATGGACTGGTATCAAAGAGGCTTAGTGCAACAGACTCAGTTCTAGGAGAAATTGAAAACTACCAGGGTTTATGTTTGAACATTATCAGCCCTTGGCTGCAGGAACTTTTCCTATCTCTATAGGCACCAGACCATCAGAATTTGCTAAGCCAACTTATTGAAAAGTGGCATTTTAATAATTTTTCATAACTCTTTGATAACTTCATAAGAATATTAGTAACATGTCAAAATGTGTTAGGATAATTGACATGCTATCATTGGAAATTAAAGGGATTAAGAAATTATCAAAACTAAAGCTGTACTGAAGTCGACTTTAAACTTGTGGAAAGATTCAACTGGGAGGCATTGGCTTGAAAACATTCCCCAAGACTCTGGCTTAAAATAAAAAGCAAAGTATTAGACGAAATGGTTTATGTAACCACATCTTACAATCCAACCCACTTGCCAGGCGTATCGATATTGCACTAGCTTTTGGTTTCACCATAGCGAATAATGGTTTGTGAAGTAAAATTATTGATAAACTATTACTATAATTGATTGAGGTACTGGGCAGTGAAGAATTGATATGTATTATTATTAATCAAAGTTGTATACTGGTAGGTCCTTTGTCATGGATGCCAAACGCCTTACATAGGTTATGTTAAAATATTTTACATTCTATTCAGTCATTGTAATAGCAGCCTTCATATATGAACAAGACTATTCCCAAGGTCAATCAATCAGTAATAAAAACTCGAGGATGGTAAATCAAGAAAAGTGTGAATACCAAGACAATAAAATACTCTATTCACTTTTGTAGTTAACCAGGTTAGAGCACATTGTCCTTCAAAATTAGCTGACAATTGTCTTATTTTATTTTATATTTTACTTCCAAGGTGGATATTTATTTATATTTAGTTAACCTTGGCACTGTTCACATTTTGACACTGACCTTTAGCTAAAGCAAGTCTTGAGAAAAAAACAGGAACTGAAAAGCCAAATGTGGAATATATATTTATATAATCAACGTACGCAATAAAAGCCAAATGGATTATACCAAAGGGCCACAGATTTCTAGAAAGTTTGGTAAAAAGAGTTGCTCGTCCGTAAAAGTTCTTAGAATTTATTTAAATATTCTTTACCCAATGTCAAGGAGATAGGCTTTAAATATTAACTGTTAGGTTTAAAAGATCATAAAATTTAATTTTCTATCCCACCCACTAGTATAAGTTGTTGAGTTTAAACCAGCGGCTTAAACTCATCACTGTGTTGACTAAAAAATTCATCTGTATGAGAGATTAGCTTCATCAATTATTACACATATAAATCAAGAACATTATTTGTACTTTACTCAAAACCATCTGCATACTTCTCTTTGACTTAAAAATTAGAAAACCTAAATGGCAATATTGACTAACTACAGTGAATAGTTAACTTAAAATACTATTATGATCTCAAAACATGTCTGGGAAATGTCATAGGGCAACAAACTACTTGAACCCAGAAGGAAGATGGCACGGTCAAGAAAACTGAGCAAAGTTGATCCACTGTGACAGAGAACTGACAGGATGGAGTCAAGGTACATGTGGCTGCCATGAAATCTAACGTGTGAATTGGAAAATTGGCATTCCATCTTCAAACATTCTTATTAGCCTGGCCTCTCATGTATTATATGTAAACTATTGCTATGACTAGAAATGTTGAATGGTTTGCTCTCTTCTTTTAATTTACACTGTTTTAAATGTGGAAATTTTGTATAGGCTATGTGAATTGAACTGTTCTTTCTTCAGTTGTGCTAAGACTGTCATTGAGCTTGTCCCAGTCACTCCTCATCATTTTGCCACTTTTATCTGACATTTCAACCTCATGGTTTCATTTGGTGTTCATGTTTTCATACAGTTCTTCATGTTAGTGCACACCCTTTTTTCTTTTTTTTTTTTAGATATGATGAAATCCTTTATTGATAGGTTGCTCTTAAGAATTTCTTTAGACCCTTACCTGGCAGGGGAAATACCATGATCACAAAGGAACTGAAAAAAGATAGGAACATAGAGGCAGGAGCTGGTGCCCTGGAGAGGTACTACTTACTGCATTGTTCATCATGGCAAAGCCTGCTCTCTAATAGAACGTAGAACTACCAGCCTAGTAAAACAGCACCCACAACAGGCGTGGCACTTCCCATCACTTACTATTTAAGGAATGTTCTACATATAGAACTTATTTTTTTCTTTTATATTATTTTATTTTTATCAGTTACATTTTATTAATTCTGTATCTCAGCCATGCCCCGAACCCTCATTCCCTCCCAGTCCCTCCCTCCCTCCCTCATCACCACTGTGCCCCTTTGAAGTCCACTGATAGGGGGGGACCTCCCCCCACTCATCTGATCCTGTTTTATCAGGTATCTTCATTGAGTTCCTGTTAGAAATAGTCCTTGTTCCCCTCACTTTGGGAAACCAAT
>REGO01000092.1:3187700-3207924 GCA_010120015.1 Rhombomys opimus | reverse complement strand
AATGCATAAATTAATTAGTGTCCATTTGACCTTTAATGAATGCCAACTGAATTTTGTAACATTTTAACTAAGTTTGCTAAACTGAAATTTCAGTGAGTAGATATTTTGAGTTTCCAATTAACTTTGGATGAGTGTATTCATTTACATTTATCTTCCTTGAATAATACATATTATCTATATGAAGTTCTAACATTTCCTAACATATTTTCCTTAAAAAAATAATACCCCCCAAAATTATACTTAACAAAGGTTTTCTGTAGGTGTAGTTTATGATCATCAAGTATAGTTTATATTTTCTTTCTTATAAGGGAGTTATAACTTAGGGGTGAAATTTCCTGTTTATCATCCCTTCTCTTAGTCCTGATTATCTGTTTTTTTTTTTTTTTTCAGCATATGCTTTTAGTGTCTCATTTATAAGATCAGCTCAATAGAACCCTTTTTTTCTTATATCTATCTATTTTACATATCATTGTGATGATGATTTATTACAATTTATTCAATTTTTATCCTGGCTGTGGCTCCCTCCCTCCCTCTTCTCCCAGTATGCCCCTCGCCTAGTCCACTGATAAGGGTGGTCCTCCTCCCCTTCTATTTGACCGTAGCTTATCAGGTCTCCTCAGGGCTGGCTGCATTGTCTTCCTCTGTGGCATGGCAAGGTTGCACACCCCCAAGGGGAAGGTGATTAGAGAGTTGGCCACTGAGTTCATGTCATAGACAGCCCTTGCTCCCCTTAGTAGGGAACCCAGTTGGAAACTGAGTCTATGGGTTGCTTCTGAGCAGGTACCCAGAAGCAGAAAGACATACATGTTATAAACTCACTCATAAGTGGATATTAGCCATATAATATAGGATAAACATACTAAAATCTACACTCCTAAAGAAGCTAAACAACAAGGAAGATCCTGGGGAAGAGGTTCAATCCTCATTCAGTAGGGCAAACGTGATAGATATCAGAAGCAGGAGAAGACAGGGAACAGGACAGGAGCCTACTACAGAGGACCTCTAAAAGACTACTGATGGAGGAATCAAAGCAGAGGTTGAGACTCAGCCAATTTTTAGGCAGAGTTCAGGGAACCTTATGAAAGAAGGGGAAGATAGAAAGACCTGGAGGGGACAGGAGCTCCAAGAGGAGAACAACAGAGCCATCAAAACTGAGCCTTGGGTGTCCTAAAGAGAATGACACCCCAACCAAGGACAATGCATGGAGAGGACTCACCCTCCTTTTTTAATGAAGCATTTTCTAGATTGCTTTTGTTATATTCAACCCTAATAATTTCAGCATGGAACTTATGCTGGATACCAGTTTATCATATTGTTTTAAAAGATGAGCTATTTTTTTCTATGTATTTTTTAACATCACATATTTGTTTGTCATTGAGGAAAGAAGAACGAGGTAAACATTAGTCCAGCTATGATTCCACCATGGTTGCTGTGGCCGTCTCACTCAAAGTAATTAGAAGTAAATCCTTACTTGTTTGTTTTTGTTCTGTGTTACTAACGCTTAGTATGACAAAGGGTTTCAGTTCCTCCAGGGCACTTCCCAATTGCTGCAGCCTTCAGAAGTATATTTCAAAAATACACTTCTTTAGCTTTAAGCCTTTTCTTTGCTCTTATACTTCAGAAGAGGCCTTACTATTTGCCCTTTCCAGTTGGTGTTAATTAGACTGGTGTCTCTACCAAGTGCTTACTATTTTGTGGAATGTAACCCTTATTTTTTTAATTTATTTTCATTTTAATACCGTTTTATGTCTCTGCATCTTAGATGCTTCCTTAATAGTTGCACCTTTTGCATATCCAGGAATCTCTTACAGTCTAAATCAGGAATTTCAAATTTTTTTCTTTCACTGTAAAGAGGATTTCGATTCTTTGCTTCTTCATTAGATAGTCCTTATGTGCACCTTGAAAATAACATGGTTTTTAGCCTGTCCTGCACATAAAGGGTATGTGTGAATATAGGATTCTGCCCTCCTGGCAGCTTCCTGTAACAAGGATGCAGACAAAAGGAAACACTTACTTAAGGTCACTAGTCCACTATGAAGATCAGTATGGAAGTCCATGTCAAAGCTCAATAAACAGTATCAATCACAGGACAAATCTGCACCACATCTGGGTTTACTTGAAGCCTTGCAAGTCAGCATGCCATTGAAGTGAGCGCACATCCATGTTTGCTGCAGCTCTTTCCACACCTAAGTTATGGAACGAACCATCAGCACAGGATGGAGAAAGAAAATATGGTTCATAAGCACAGGATCCAGTAGTCAGTTTTTCTAGGAGCCACTTGTGTGCTAGACTGTGATAAAGGATTAACTAATCTGACCTGCCCAGAAATTTTGTTTTCCTATTTCTGACATAGACACACAAATCTGATTGTCTTTTAGTTTATTCTTTTGAAGTCTCATTAACCAGCATCTGCAGCTGCTGTCAGTTGAGGACCACATGGCTTTGCTTTGCCCAGAAGGCTTTTTACATTCTCTTCCCCTCCATGATGCTCCCTAAGCCTTAGGGTCCTACCTCCACTGCTGGACCATTTGCGGCTGATCAGTTCATGAAGGGGGGAAACTGTGTGCTTCAGTTGTATACCCACTGGTGACTCCAACAGGCTTCAGTGGACACTGGAGTCTCCCCGGTTACACAACACATCCAAAGTGATGAATCTGAAAGGAGAATTCGTAGTGATCAGGTGAAAGGTTAGTAGGGATGGGATATGGATAAAATATTATGGAGAGAAGAAAGTAAATATAGATTGCACACATATGTAAACTGTAAAATAATAATATGATATAATAACAACAACAAAGAGTGAGGGTTAAGATTCTGTGTACAACATAGCGGAACTGATATGTTTATGATATGTTTAAGTATTGAATGTTGAGATGGAAGCCACAGGTGGTTTTAGAAAGCCAATTTCATGACTCTATTAACATATAATTAAACATTTATGGTTAAACTATTTTTTCATGTCATTACACAAAACAGTAAATGCATCAAAATATTGGAAATAGTAATTTAAGTGATGCTGTGTCTTAGTTAGGGTTCTATTGCTGTGAAGAGACACCATGACCACAACAGCCTCTATAAAGAAACACATTTAACTGGGGTTGTCTTACAGTTTCATAGGTTTAGTCCATTATCATCATGGAACAAATCATGGCAGTGTGCAGGCAGGCATGGTGCTGGAGGAGCTGAGAGTTTGGGGTTGTTTGTTTGGAATTTTTTTTTTTTGCATTTTTTTCAGTTTTCTTTAGTTTTTCTTTTTTATTAACTTTACATCCTGAGGGTACCCCTTCCCTCCTCTTCTCCCAGTCTTCTCCCTTCTCTTTTTCCTTTTCCCCAATTAATGGGGATCCACGGTCTCCTCATATCAAACTTTCCCAGCACATGAAGTCACATGAGGACTGAGCATATTATCATGCCCTGAAGCCAGGCAAGGCAGCCCTACCAGGGGGAAATTATCCAAAATCAGGCAATAGAGTCCATGTTAGAAACAACCCTCCTCCCACCTCCACTCACCAAGCACCCAGTATGAAAACCAGGCCATCCATCTGCTACATGTGTGCAGGGGTCCTAGGTCCAGATCATCCATCCTCTTTAGTTTATGTCTCAGTCTCTGGCAGTCCCCAGGGGACTGGATGAGTTTTCTCTATTGGTCTTCTTGTGAATTTCCTGACCCTTCCAGGTCCTTCCATTTTTTCCCAAACACTTCCACAAGACCCCAGAGCCACACTCCATGCTTGGCTGCAAGTCTTAGCATCTGTCCTGATCCACTGCTGGCTGGAACCTTCCAGAAAACAGTCAACCTAAGCTCCTGTATGCAAGCATAACAGAGTACCATTAATAGTGTCAGGGGCTGGCTCTCTACATGGGGTGCTTCTAAGGTTAGGCCAATTATTGGTTGGACTTTTCCTCAATCTTTGTTCCCTCTTTATCCCTGCACTTCTTTTAGGCAGGGTAATTTTTGGATCACAGGTTTTATTCGATAGATTGTTGTTCCCCACCTTCCACTAGTCCTGCCTGGCTAGGAGGTGGTCACTTCTGTGTTCATGTCCCTCCCTGTTAGGAGTCTCAGCTAGCGTCACACCCATGTCCTCCCAGTTACCTACCCTGTAGCAACCTCCCAGCTTGACAGAGAGATGCCTCCCTCAGTTCCCCTTCTTATTCCTAGCCCTCTCACCTCCCACCCCTGTTCTCCCCACATCTGCTCTCCATCCTTGTTTCTCTCCCCATTCCATCTCCTGCTCAGGTTTCTCTCTTCATCCATTCTGCTGTCTATTCTAGTTCCCCTTCTGAGTGACACTCCAGCACCCTCTCTTGGGATATCCTTGTCACTTAGCTTCTTTGGGTCTGGATTGTAGTACAGTTACCCTGTACTATGGGTCTAATATTTGCTTATAAGTGAGTACATACCATGTACGTCTTCATAGCTCTACGTTACCTCACTTAGAACGATCTTTTCTGGTTCCCACGATTTGCATGCAAATTTCATGATTTCTTTGTTTTTAATAGGCGAGTAGCATTCCATTGTATAAATGTACTACAATTTCTGTATGCATTCCTCAGCTGAGGGACATCTAGGTTGTTTCCAGTTTCTGGCTATTAAGAATAAAGCCACTATGAACACTGTTGAGCAAAAATCTGTGTTGTCCACCGAAGAATCTTTTGGGTATATGCCCAGTAATGGTATAGCTGAGTCTTCAGGAAGAAGTATTTCCAATTTTTTGAGAAAGTGCAAGATTTATTTCCAGAGAGGTTGTACAAGTTTGCACTCAGACCACTAATGGAGCAGGGTTCCCCTTTCTCCACATCCTTGCCTGGTGTAAGATGGAATCTTAAAGTCATTTGGATTTTTATTTCTCTGATGGCTAAAGACACTGGGCATTTCTTTCAGTACTTCTCAGCCTTTCAAAATTCCTCTGTTGTAAATTCTCAGTTTAGCTCTGTACCCCATTTTTAATTGGATAATTTGATTTGTTGATGTTTAATTTCTTAAGTTCTTTGTGTATTTTAGGTATTATTTCTCTGTGGGTTGTTGGAGATTTTTTCCTAATATGTAGGCTGTTGTTTTGTTCCATTGACAATGTCCTTTGCCTTGCATAAGAGTCTCAGTTTCATCAGACGCCATATATTATTTGTCGATCTCAGAGCCTGTGCTGTGGTGTTCTGTTCAGGAAATTGTCCCCAATGCCAATGAGTTCCAGACTTTTCCCCATTTTACCTAAATCCCTGGTTTTCATGTCAAGTGGTTTGATCCATTTAGACTTTTGATTTGGGCTGGGTGATAAATACATGGCCATTTGCATCTACATACAGAAATCCACTTAGACCAGCACCATTTGTTGAAGCTGCTTTCTTTTTTCCATTGCATGGTTTTGGCTTCTTTGTCAAACATCAAGTGCCAGAGAAACACGAGTTTATTCCTGGGTCTTCATTCCAGTTTGATTGATCAACTTGTCTGTTTCTATGCCAATACCATCAAGTTTTTATTACTATTGCTCTGTAGTAAACTTGAGATCATGGATGTTGGTACCACCAGAAGTTGTTTCATCATATAGAACTGATCTTTCTAAGACTTTAAACATGAAGGGATGTTGAATTTTGTCAAAGGCCTTTTCAGCATCTAAGGAGATGATTATGTGTTTTTGTTTTTGTTTTCTTTCACTTTGTTTATGTGATGGCTTACCTTGATGGAGTATTCTACAGCTTGATCTGCAGGCAGTAGAAGAAGACTATTGATTACGTCGGGCATAGCTTGAGCATTAGAGCTATCAGAGCCCACCCCCACAGTGTCACACTTTCTCCAACAAGGCTGCACCTACTCTAACAAGACCATACCTCTTAATAGTATCACTCCCTATGGGCATATCGGGGCCAGTTACATTCAAATTACCACATGAAGTAATCTGAGATCTAAAATATTTAAAGCATGTTTTTATGCAGGACAAATGCTTTGGTGTACATGAGTGATTTGATAAAGACATAACATCATTAGCATTAGAGTCTTCAAATATGATAAATAAGGTTGGATTCATTCTCACTATCATCAGAAACACATTCTGACACAGCTAGTTAAACAAAGATCTACCAATATGGGTCAGGCTGACCAGTTCAAACAGCAATATAGGAGTCAACAATAGAGTAACAGTTATAAAAACTGCATGGTACTGCATAGAAACAGAATGGTGGATCAATGGAACTGAACAGAAAACCCAGAAATAAACCCACACACTGATGGACACCTGATCTTTGACAAAGATGCCAAAATCATACAATGGAAAAAAGATGGTGTTAGTCTAACTGGATGTCTACATGTAGAAAAATGCAAATAAATCCATACTTATCACCCTGCACAAAACTAAAATCGAGGTGGATCAAAGACCTCAACATAAAACCAGACACATTAAATCGGTTAGAAGAAAAAGTGGGGAAAACCCTAGAACTCATTGGTAGGGGAGAAAACTTCCAGAACAGAACACCAACAGCCCAGGCTCTAAGAGCAACAATCAGTAAATGGGACCTCATGAAACCGAAAAGCTTCTGTAAAGCAAAGGACACCGTCACCAAAACAAAACAACCGCCTACAGATTGGGAAAGAATCTTCACCAACCCTTTATCTGGCAAGAGGACTAACATCCAGTAGATATAAAGAACTAAAGAAGCTGAAAAGCAGCAAAACAAGTAATCCAATTAAAAAATGGGGAACAGAGCTAAACAGAGAACTCTCTGTAGAGGAATATCGAATGGCAGAGAAACACTTAAAGAAATGCTCAATCTCATTAGCCATTAGGGAAATTCAAATCAAAACAACCCTGAGATTTCACCTTACACCCATCAGAATGGCCAAGATTAAAAACTCCAGTGACAACACATGCTGGAGAGGTTGTGGAGAAAGGGGAACCCTTCTCCACTGCTGGTGGGAGTGTAAACTTGTACAACCACTCTGGAACTCAATCTGTTGCTTTCTCAGACAACAAGGAGTAGTGCTTCCTCAAGATCCAGTAATACCACTCCTAGGCATATATCCAAAAGAGGCTCAAGTACACAGTAAGGACGTTTGCTCAACCATGTTTGTAGCAGCCTTATTTGTAATAGCCAGAAGCTGGAAATAGCCCAGATGCCCCTTAACTGAAGAATGGATGCAGAAATTGTGATACATCCACACAATGGAGTATTACTCTGCAATGAAAAATAGGGAAATCATGAAATTTGCTGGTAAATGGTGGGACCTGGAAAGGATCATCCTGAGTGAGCTATCCCAGAAGCAGAAAGAAACACACAGTATATACTCACTCATATAGACATATCACATAGGATAAACCTACTAAAATCTGTACACCTAAAGAAACTAATCAAGAGGGAGGACTCTGACTAAAATGCTCAATCCCAAAGAGGATGGAGATCAGAAGAAGAAAACAGGAAACAACCTAGGAACCTGCCACAGAGGGCCTCTGAAAGGCTCTGCCCTTCAGACTATCAAAGCAGTTGCTGAGAATTATGGCCAACTGTTGGGCAGAGTGCATGGAATTTTATGTAAGAAGTGGGAAATAGTAAGAGCTGGAGAGGACAGGAACCTCACAAGAAGAGCAACAGAACCAGAAAATGTGAACACATGGTTCTTTCCAGAGACTCATACTCCAACCAAGTACCCGGCATGGAGATAACCTAGAACCCCTGCACAGATGTAGCCCATGGCAGTTTAGGGTCCAAGTGGTTTCCATAGTAATGGGAAGAGGGACTGCCTCTGACATAATCTGATTGGCCTGCTCTTTGATCACCTTCCCCTGAGGGGAGAGCAGCCTTACCAGGTCACAGAAGATGGCAATGCAGCCACTCCTGATGTGATCTAACAGACTAAGATCAGAAGGAAGGAGAGGAGGACTGCCCCTAACAGTGGACTTGGGGAGGGGCATGCATGCAGAAAGGGGAGGAAGGGTGGAACCGGAAGTGGAGGAGGGAGGGGCTAATGGGGGAATCAAAGTGAATAAAGTGTAAGTAATAAAAACAAATAAATAAAATTATACATCAAAAATAAAATAATTATAAATAAAAAAAGATAAAAAACTATACTGATGGGTTACCTACAATACAATACCTATAATATAACTTTTACAATTACTTTTTAACATTTTAAGATCAAGGTTTAAAATAAAATTTCAATATATTCTCTTATTTTTTTTTTAGCCTGCTACAATACAAATAACATTCAACTGAATTTTAATGCATTTGGATATTTTTTTATTTGTAAGACCTCTATAAAATTCCAGAATGATTCATGGCATATTTTCATGTGCATGCACCACTAGTTTTTCTCTTATTATTTTTTAACCACAAAATTCTTTTATAATTGACAAATATGCTAGCAAGCAAACTAGCCTTTGCCCCATCTGCAGTACCCTCACAAATGGCTTCCCTCCTTCGTCTTCCACTAGCCTCTACTTTTTTTCCTGATGTTGACATACTGACTTCCTAGCACTTGACTAACATTTGATGCTCTGAAAGTCCTTGTTATAAATGTTTCTTCCGGATAGAATGCAATAATCATCTCTAGATATTTGTTTGGCTTCCATAACTTTTCTTATACTAAATTACCTTGACCCTGGCTTCCTATCTAAAATGCTTCATTAGACTTCGTCTCTTTCATTTCCTTAATTTTTGCTTTTATTTTACATTTTAGTTTGCACCAATCAATGTCCAAAAGAGTTGGATAACATATATAATATATATTATACAGTATCTAGAGCCTTTCCCAAAATGCATATTCTAGAATATATTCTTTAAGGGTAAGTATCATTGCCTTTGTGTACCTAATGCACAGATATTTATTAGGTCATTTTGTGTGTCATTAAATCATATGTGTGTCATGTATGAATGTATATGTAATTGTACATGCTCACGGGTGAGATTGTGGAGGTCATAGGTCATATCTAATATATTAAAAGGAGTCTCTTATTGAACCTGGAACCAATCACATGTTGAGACTGGTAGGCCAGTAACCTCCACAGATGCATTTGTCTCATGTCCCAGCAGTAGGTACACCCTGCCACACCTGGATTTCTGAATTCAACTCATTCACTTTGCTTAAACAAGCAATTTCCTACATAGCCTTTTCTACAGCCTGAAGACTTTAATAAAATAAGAACTACCATAAAATTAACCCTTTAGGACCCGTTTCTAGGAAATGGTGATCATTGTTATCATAATTTATTGACTTTAAGAGTTGTACCTAGAACTTCCGCTCAGATGTAGCCTGTGGTAGCTCAGTAACCAATTGGTTTCCCAAAGTGAGGGGAACAAGGACTATTTCTAACAGGAACTCAATGAAGATACCTGATAAAACAGGATCAGATGAATGGGGGGAGGTCCCCCCTATCAGTGGACTTAGAAAGGGGCACAGTGGTGATGAGGGAGGGAGGGAGGGACTGGGAGGGATCGAGGGTTCGGGGCACGGCGGGGATACAGAATTAATAAAATGTAACTGATAAAAATAAAAATTAAAAAAAAGAGTTGTAATTATCTATAAACACTTAACTGTAAGCATAGCAGCTACAGATGTCATATTAAAACTTATCAAACTGATAATGAGTAAGTTTATTCTTTATCAAAAAGAAGCCGGTAAAAACATGCCACTTACATTGGGGTTTCAATATGAATAAATGTATTTAAGGTATTATAAATTAATCAAGCTCATAATATGACAATTCACTTCCAGTCTATTTTATATTTACTCTCTATCAGGCCTTTTTCCTATGATAAAGATGTAGGAATTCAACTCTGCATTTGCACATTGGGAGCAAAACCAAAATGAAAACAGAATAATCTTCTTTTTCTTACATTAGAGTTAAATGATATGAAAAACACTCTTCTATGGATAGTAGGCATGGTACATTGATTTATGCTAATGACACTACTGCAAAGTATTATATTAAAATGAAAGATAGGACTCAGCTATCTCTTCCATGGATAAACACCATCATAAATTCTGAAACTTTTTGTTCATAGAAAGTATGAGTCCATTTTAAACCATCCACTTTCAAAAAATTTAGTAGCTTCTCTCTGTCAATAAACTCATTTTGTGTCAAAACAACTTAGCAAACACAGCTTCTCTATTTCATGTCATACATAATGTCTATGCTTCTTGTGGCCCAGGAAACCACATATGGACAGACATAGGGTGATTCTTGTTACTCTCCGAATCACCAGGGCCAACCATCAAAGAGTCCAGTACATTCTCTTTATGTTAAAACAGAAACCATCTTAACCTTTTATGGACATTAAATATAGTACTTATTAACATTTATTACATGTACAATGAGAGTAGAGGCATGAATGGGATGGGTGAAATGATAAGTATAAAAGAAAAGCAGGAAATAGCAAACAGTAATCAGCTCTTAATTTTGTCAATTCAGTGACTTAGACATAATAATATCATTTTATAAACTATATTAAAAGCTAGACAGAATAAGATTTTTTGTATTTTCATATAAAATTGTTGAAATACATTTTATGAAAACCAGAACATTTTTATTACTTTTAATTTTTATTATTTTTCACAATTTATTCATTATAAATCCCCATTGAAGGCCCTCCTTCAACTTCCCCCGCGTCCTACCTTACCTCCCTCTTGCCCCCTACTCCACTGAAAGGGGGAGGTCTCCACCATTGCCATCTGCCCATAGCTTGTAGAGTCTCATCAGGACTGCCTCGAACCTCTTTCTCCGTGGCCTAGCAAGGCTGCATCACCAGCTGCGAGTTATCAAAGAGCAGTCAACCTCGTCATGATAGAGGCAGCCCCTGCTCCCCTTACTCAGAAATCCATATGGCGACTGAGCTACCAATAAGCCACATCTGAGCGGGGGGTCTAGGTCCTCGCCATGAATAGTCCTCAATCACTGCATCAGTCTCTGCAGGACCCCCTAGACTCAGATGCTTTAGCTTTGTTGGTCTTCTTGTGGGGCTCCTGTCCCCTCCATGTCCCTCTATTCCCACCCCCTCTTCCACACGACTCCCTGCGCTCTGCCCAAAGTTTGACCCTGAGTCTAAGCATCTGCTTAGATCCTCTGTTGGGTGGATCCTTTCAGGGAACCTCCTAGAGTGGACTACCATCCCGTTTCCTCTCGTCCACGCTTCTGGTGTCTATCCTGTTTCTGAACGAGATATAAACATCCTCCTTAGGGTTCTCCTTAGTGTTTAGCTTTTTTAGGTCTGTAGATGGCTATCTTATATAATACAGCTAATATCCGCTTATAAGCGAATGTATACCATGCACGCCTTCTGTTTCTGGGTTACGTCACTCACGATCTTTTCTAGTTCCATCTATTTGCCTGCAAATTTCATCATATCCTTGTTTTTAATAGCTGAGTAGTATTCCATTGTGTAAATGTACCACAATTTCTGTATCCATTCCTCAGTTGAGGGGCATCTATGTTGTTTCCAGATTCTTGCTATTACAAATAAAGCTGTTATGGACATAGTTGAGCAAATGTCCTCATTGAATGGTGGGGCATAGTTGGATGTTCTCATTGAATGGTGGTATAGTTGCATCTTGAAGTAACGCTATTCCCAGTTTTCTGAGAAAGCACCAGATTGATTCCCAAAGTAGCTGTACCTGTATGCACTCCCACCAACAATGGAGGAGGTTCCGCATTCTCCACATCCTCTACAGCATGTGTTTTCACTTGAGCTTTTGATCTTGGCCTTTCTGATCCCTGTAAGATGGAATCTCAAAGTTGTTTTGATTTGCATTTCCCTGATGACTAAGTGTGTTGAGCATTTCTTTAAATGTTCCTTTGCCATTCGATATTCCTCTGTTGAGAATTTTTTGATTAGCTCTGTACCCCATTTTTGATTGGATTATTTTGTTTATTTCTTGAGTCTAGATATTAGCCTTCTTTCACTTGTAAGCTTGGTGAAGAACTTTTCCCAGTCTGTAGGCTGTTTTGTTCTGATGACAGTGTCCTTTGCTTTACAGAAGCTTTTCAGTTTCATGGGATCTCATTCATTACTTGTTGATCATAGAGCCTGAGCTGTTGGTGTTATGTTAAGAAAATTACCTCCTGTGCCAATGGGTTCTAGGCTTTTCTCCACTTTTTCTTCCAACAGATTTAGTGTGTCTGGTTTTATGTTGAAGCCTTTGATCCACTTGGACTTTCATTTTGTGCAGGGTGATTTTTGTGCAGTTGCATTTTTCTACACGTGGACTTCCAGTTAGACGAGCACCATCTGTTGAAGATGCTGTCTTTTTTTCATTGTATAGTTTTGGCTTCTTTGGCAAAAATCAGGTGTCCATAGGTGTATGGGTTTATTTCTGGGTCTTCAGTTCGATTCCATTGATCCACCATTCTGTTTCTATGCCAATACCATGCAGTTTTTATTACAGTTGCTCTGTAGTACAACTTGAGATCAGGGATAGAGATATCTCCAGAAGATCTTTTGTTGTAGATGATTGTTTTAGCTATTCTGGTTTTCTTGTTGTTCCATATGAAGTTGGGAATTTTTCTTTCCAGGTATGTACAGAATTGTGTTGGTATTTTTTTTTTTTTGAGATAAGGAGCTCCTTTGAGCCTAGAGCATTTTAAGTTTAAATTATAAATTTGGACAGAATGAATGGAATTTTATGAAATAAGGGGGCGATAGAAAGACCTCGAGGGGACTGGATCTCTAAAAGAAGACAACAGAGCAAATAACCTGGGCCTTTGGGGTCCTGCAGAGACTGATACCCAAACCATGGAACATGCATGAAGTGGGCCTAAACCCCTGCTCAGATGTAGCCCATGGACTCAGTCTCCAAGTGGGTACCCTAGTAATGGGAACAGGGACTGTCTCTGGCATTAACTCAGTGGCAAGCTCTTTGATCACCTCCCACTGGGGGGTGCAGCCTCACCAGGCCACAGAGGAGGACAATGCAGACAGTCCTGATGAGACCTGATAGGCTAGGGTCAGATAGAAGGGGAGGAGAACTTCCTGTATTAGTGGACTTAGGGGAGGGCCATAAGGGGTGAAGAGAGGATGGGATTGAGAAGAGACAAGGTAGGAATCCTCAGCCATGATACAAAGTGAATAAATTATAATAAATAAAGAAAAATATTGTTAAAAAATAAGAAGAAACAAAATAAATAAATAACTTCTGGCTTTACTGGTAATTACTTAACATTGAGACTCTAGATTAATAATTATTTCCTAAAATTGTCAGTGTGCTGTTAAGGAATACATACTACATAGAATATTATGTTTCTAGTTGATAAATCACAAGATTGCACATTCATGTATATGACTAATTTTATAGATGGGAAACACTCATGCAAAACCATTTCCAAATATTATTTTGTGGTATTAAGGGCATGAATATGAAAAGGAAATAACATCACTTCAAAAATTAATTTAATTTGGGTGATTTCATATGAATTTTGAGGCACTCTTTTGATTTTATATGTGTGCCAGAGCACAAAATTCTACAAAGGTCAAACAAAATCAGCAACACTTGAGTCAATAGGACTCAGTCCTGAGGAAGGAGAAAGGGGCCATGAGTAGTGGTGAACATTTTAAGTTTTCACCGTAAAGAAGAAATAAAAACCAGTCCTGAAGAGACTGATAGGCTAGGGTCAGCTGGAAGGGGAGAAAGACCACCCCCATCAGTGGAATTAGAGAGGGGCATGGGAGGAAATGAGAGAGGGAGAGTGGGATTGGGAGGGAATGAGGGAGGGGGCTACAGCTGGGATACAAAGTAAATAAACTGTAACTAATATAAAAATAAAAATTTAATCAGAAAAAGAATGGATAAAAACAAATAATTTTATAGATTGACTAATAAGAACTATTTCAGTCATCTCCGAAGAGCTGAGACTCTGCCTTGTCTGTTGAATTGATAGATATATTTATTATAATAGTGTGCTGCTACGTTTTATGTCAGTCCGACATAAACTAGAGTTATCTGTGGATCCCCAATGGAGAAAAACATTTCCTTAGAATCATAAGTCTGTAGGGCGTTTTCCTAATTAGTGATTGTTGGTGGGAGGCCTCATCCACTGTGGTTGGGGATCTTTCTGGGTTATACAAAAAGAAAGGAGTCTGAGCAAGCCAGTAAGAAGGACCTCTCCATGGCCTCTGCATCAGCGCCTGCCTCCAGATTCGTGCCCCGACTGCCTTTCATAATGAATTGTGTTTATGGAAATGTAAGTAAAATAAATCCTTCCCTTTCCAAGCTGAAAAACATATGTTGTTGTAATTCCTTATTTACTTTTAAAACGTGAATAATGAAGGAAACTAAAGAATGTTTGAAGTTAAGCTGGGCACGGTGGCACATGCCTGTAATCCCAACACTCTGGGAGGCAGAGGCAGCCGTATGTATCTCTGTGAGTTCAAGGCTAACTTGGTCTACAATGTGAGTCCAGGGCAGTCAAGGTTACACAGAGAAACCCTATCTCGAAAAAAAAAATACATAAAGTTAAAACGTTGTGAACAACTTGTCAAATAATATAGACAAAAGAATCCCTAAAAAATCACTGATTACAGATAAGAGTTATTTTAAATTAATATGACCTGGTGGTTTGTGTGTTGTGGTTGTGTGTCTGCCTGTCTGTCAGTGTACTGAATATGCAGATGCCCACATGTGTGCATATTGTAGTTGATTATCTAGTACAGGCATAGAAACTCTAAGAGAGAGAGTTGAACTATTCTAAGAGCTATTTATAGTTTTCCTGTTACTTACAAATATACCGGCTTAGGAAATATATATCTATTGTAACTTTATTGGTATAAAGAGCCAATTTTTGGAATAACTATTTAATATTTTCTCTATCGAATAACATGTGATATTACCCCAAAGTAACCCCAAAACCAAGCAAAAGGATCAAAAAGTAAAAGAATTATAATAAGAGATGGAGATATTAGAGATACTGGAAGAATATTTGTGATATTATTTTTGAAAATTTAGCATGGATTCCATGTACATTGAAAATAGTTACAATAAAAGATGTCAGACAAATAGGTTATTTTCTAGAAAGGATAACCAAATATGTCATGAAAATTATAATTTCTGAAGAAAGTCATTATTTGATTCCATAATGACTAGGTGGGAGAACTTTTACATATCAAAACACAAAACTACAAGAAGAAAGAATAATTGTTAAGCAAATTCTGGAATACTATAATTTTAGTTTGTGGAATAGCCTGCATGTCAGTTTGCATTTGTGTGAAGAACCAAATTTAAATCACCTTTGTTCCTGTAACGGCTTCAGAATTCACCCAACCTCTCAAACAAGTTGAAATATTAAAACATAAGTACAGGTACAGGCAGTACTTATTTCTTTGTATTCATGTTCCTTTTTTTTGAAAATGACAAATTAATATTCTAATTCCCATTGCCCTCTGTGAAAACAAAGAACTGTGGGAGAAAATTAAGAAGCCTTTTGCTGTTATGGCACTGGAAACCATTGACTGCTTATTATTTCTGCCTTCTTATTTTTATTGAAACATAAGGTCTTTAGGCTATGCCCAGGAGGGGGACAGCTAGGTCCTGATGCCCGAGAAATCTTCAGATTGCTCTTATATGGCTGCTCTGTCCCATACTCTCAACAACTATGGCAAACAGTGTTCTCTTTCCCGAAATTCAGGACATTATTTTTTGTCATTTATATTCTTGTTTATGGTCACTCTGACAAAAATATAAAGGAATTTTAAAATAGTTTTTTTTTTTAGAACTGACTTTTTAAAACTTTTATTAGTTACACTTTATTCACTTTGTATCACCCCATAACCCCCTCCCTCCTCACCTCCTAATCCCATCTTCCCTCTTCCTACTTCACACATGCACCTCCCCAAGTCCACTTATAGGGGAGGTCCTCCTCTCCTTCCTTCTGATCCTAGTCTATCAGATCTCATCAGGAGTGGCTATATTGTCATCTTCTTTGGCCTGGTAAGGCTGCTCCCCCTTCAGGGGGAGGTGATCAAAGAGCAGGCCAATCAGTTCATGTCAGAGGCAGTCTCTGTTTTTATTACTATGGAACCCCCTTAGACACTTAACTGCCATGGGCTATATCTGTGCAGGGGTTCTAGGTTATCTCCATGCCTGGTACTTGGTTGGAGTATCAGTATCAGGAAAGCCCCCTGTGCTTAGATTTTTTGGTTCTGTTGCTCTCCTTGTGGAGCTCCTGTCCTCTCCAGATCTTACTATTTCCCACTTCTTTCATATGATTCCATGCACTCTGCCCAACACTTAGCCATAAGTCTCAGCATCTGCTTTGATAGTCTGCAGGGCAGAGCCTTTCAGAGGCCCTCTGTGGCAGGCTCCTAACTTGTTTCCTGTTTTCTTCTTCTTCTGACGCCCATCCTCTTTGCCTTTCGGGATGGAAATTGAGCATTTTAGTCAGAGTCCTCCCTCTTGATTAGTTTCTTTAGGTGTACAGATTTTAGTAGATTTATCCTATATTTCATGTCTATATGAGTGAGTATATACTGTGTGTGTCTTTCTGCTTCTGGGATAGCTCACTCAGGATGATCCTTTCCAGGTCCCATCATTTACCTGCAAATTTCATGATTTCCTTGTTTTTCATTGCTGAGTAATATTCCATTGTGTAGATGTACCACAATTTCTGTATTCATTCTTCAGTTGAGGGGCATTTGGGTTGTTTCCAGCTTCTAGCTATTAGGGGCAACTCATTTTTATTTCCATTCCCCCTTTTAGCTAAAGATGCTGAGCATATTTTAGGTGTCTGCTATGCACTGCATTTCCTCTTTTGAGAACACTCCATGCTGTTCCATAACTCACTTTTTTTCATTTTTTAATTATTTTAATTTTTATTAATTTACACTTTATTCACTTTGTATCTCCCCTGTACCTTGCTTTCTTCTCCCCTCCAATCCCACCCTCCCTCATCCCCACCCGTGTCCCTCTCCCAGTCCACTGAAAAAGAAGTTCCTCCTCTCCTTCCTTCTGACCCTAGTCTATCAGGTCTCATCAGGAGTGGCTGCATTGTCTTCTTCTGTAGCCTGGCAAGGCTGCTCCCTCGTCATGGGGAGTTGATCAGAGAGCAGGCCAAATAGCTCATGTCAGAAACAGTCCCTGTCACCATTACTATGGAGGCCACATGGATACTGAACTGCCATAGTCTACCTCTGTGCAGGGGTTCCATGCGATCTCCATGAGTGGTCCTTGGCTGGAGTATCAGTTTCAGAAAAGACTCCCGTGCCCAGAATTTTAGGATCTGTCGCTGTCCTTGTGGAGCTCCTGTCCTCTCCAGGTCTTACTATCTTCCACTTCTTTCATAAGATTCCCTGTACTCTGCCCAAAGCTTGGCTATGAGTCTCAACATTTGCCTCGATACCCATCGGGGTAGAGCCTTACGTGAGGTACCCCTGAAGCAGAAAGACACACACGTTATATACTCACTCATAAGTGGATACTAGACATATAATATAGGATAAACATACTATAATCTGTACACCTAAAGAAGCTAAGCAAGAAGGAGGACTCTGGCTAAGGTGCTCAATCCCCATTCAGAAAGGCAAAAAGGATGAACATTGGAGGAGGGAGAAAACAGTGAAGAGGACAAGAGCCTACCACAGTGGGCCTCCATAACCCATTTTAATTGTATTGTTCATTCTTAACATATTTATCCTTTGAGTTAATTGTATACATAAACATAAATCTACCATAATTTGGATATTGCCATATATGTATCCTAATACAGAGATTCCTGACATCTGGACTTATTTCTGATGTTCAGAACAATTAGAACATGGAGTTAGCCTAGATATGCACCAACTGATGAAGCACAAATGAAATTCAAAGAGAATTTCATTCAACTAAAAAAAAATGAAATTTGAAAGTAAACGAATAGAACAGGAAAAATTTACCAAGTGGGGAAACCCAATTTCAGAAAGACAAATACCACATGACATGTCTCATATATGTATCCCAACTTTGAATTTTTATATTTGTATGTTAAAACTTAAGTGCCTTAAACATCAAGAAACTACAAAGGGGCCATTTGGGAAGGGTCATTATAAGAGAGGGAAACTAGTTGAGCATGATGGAGCATACCTTTAAATCAAGTCCAGCACATCCAAGACTACACAGAGAAGCCCTGTCTCTAAAAGGAGGCAAAACATAATAAGTAAGAAGGCAGTAAGGAAGGACACTGGATGTAGAATGTTTTAAACAGGGATGGAGAGAGAGATTGAGGGAAATAAGGAGTCAGGGAAGAGGATTACACAAAACAAAGGATAAAGAAAAGCCCTGTTGAAACCTACTATTTCACAACCCAATTAAAAATATAATTTGAAATAAAGGGTTGGAAGATATCCTGCAGAGCTAGTCAAAGCTGCGCATGGAAGCCACAAGTTAACAAGCAAAACCACAAGTGCCAAGTGTGGGATAACACCAAGAGGAACAGGTTTTGCCGTTCCTTGTGGTTCCCCGTTATAACTAGATTACAAGTCTGGATTGCCTAAGACAGCACAAACGTTGGAGAAAATATAGATAGAATTCAGGCTGATAGTAACGCGGAAACTTTTCCTGGCAGCCTTCATCGTGCAGGAAGGTTCTAGGTGGGCTACTGTGGGAGGAAAGTTAGCAGCAGTCTTAATTAGGGGTGAATCCCCTGAACTTCAATGCCAAGACGTGCCCACTAATGAAATGACCAAGGTGGGTAAAATGAGTTGCTTTCTGGTTGGATTTGAGTTATCCCCACAAAGAGAAACAAATTCCCAGCACTTTAAACCCTGTCGAAAACACTTGGCCCTACTGTTATACAGTAAAATTGATATTCCCCAGTCTGCCTTCTAAATAGAAAAATAGAAAATTTACTCACAGTTTTTCTTCTCAGTGACTGGTGGAGAATATGGTTATGAAAAGATGTTGAGAATAAATGATATTTGAATGCTCATATCTGAAAAAAAAACCATACGTATATAATCACCTTAGGGTTCAGAGAATATTGTAGCAGGCAGAAAGAATTTTAGAGCCAGAAGATGAGGAGAAGGTCTGCATGACTGTATCTTACGAGCAAAACACAGCCACAGCAAGCATAAACTCATGGCAGTGATGGTTTCATGCAGCATGAGCTGATTTTTAGGTATGATGTAGGGTAAGATTTAGTGTTGTATTTTAAGGTTTAGTTTGTCATCATCTCTATTGTTAAGATTATGTTTCTCTATACTCTTGGGTATCCTCTGTACCAGTGTTGAAGATTAGCTAGCTCTATGTGTGTAAGTTTTAAGCTGTTGTGTGCCAATTGTTTGTGTACAACTTTATAGAAGGGGTGGAACAGGATGAGCTGCAGTAACGTTTCCTGCAAAACAAAGTCAGCTGGCTTCACGACTCGCCCACTATCACATCCAACTTTATGTCCATGTCATTCCAGTTTAATTACTGTAAGTGTATATGTTGAAATAAGGAAAACAGACACTGCTACCCTTCTGATTGCTCAAGATACTTTTAGCTGTTTCGGTTCTTTTGTGGTCCTCCATGCATGTTAGTCTTTCCTTTATGATATCTCTACCATTGCCATTGCAGCTGTTGCTTTTGACTGGAGAATTAAGTACAGAACTTCTTGGCAGTGTCCAAGGCCAACTAAATCACTGAATCACTGTTCCATGCTCCCTATACTGCTAGAAGTGCATATCTTTTATTTATCAAAGCAATAAACCAACTAAAGCAGTTGGAAATGCATATGTGGTACAACAATTTTCATAAGCAAAAATTATGTATATATATATATATATATGTGGGATAAAGAAATTGAAGAGGATCAGAAGTGATTCCTTCTCAAACTAACAACATCCAAACCATACGAAGAGAATAAGGAGTTATATTTCATGTCCTTGAGGTACAAAAATAAATAAATGAGTAAATAAATAAATAAATAAATAGCCTAATAAAGAAAAGAGCAGAAACAAGTACTTGCACTGTTTTGTTCCCTATTGTGCATATTTATTCAGTGTATTTAATCATTACATTAGTATAAACTTGTATTAGCTTCATAATTAGATTTATAATGGAAAACTTTATTTGTTGCCAGAATATCTGTGTCATAGGCCTTTGGTGGTCTTTCTGAGTGATTTCTTTAACCCTTGACATATTCTTGTCATTTCAGGTAACTGTACCTTTTTAGTTGTGGTTTTCATTGTTGTTTTTTTTTTAAATTTTTTATTTAACTTTTATTAAATACACTTTATTCCCTTTGCATCCCCCCATAAGTCCCTCCCTCCTCCCCTCCCGGTCCCACCCTCCCCC
>REGO01000092.1:3137122-3180055 GCA_010120015.1 Rhombomys opimus | reverse complement strand
TCCCCCCGCGACTGGGACTCCCAGCCTCAGGCACCCTTGTGCCCACGGATCAGCCTGTGGAACTGATGGGGACAGGCAGGCTGGCGGCTCCAGCCCGGGACCCAAAGTCCGCGTCACCCAGGGACTCTTCTGGGTTCTGGCTGGGCAGCTGAGAGTGGACCCGACCGATTCCCATGCTGTGGGAGCCTCCCCTCACCTGGGAAACACGACCGCTGTGGTTTCGGGGCCCAGAGTTCAGTCTCCTGGTCGCTGCACGGAGAGTGCTGTCCTGCTTCTTATACAAGGTGCTCTCCCGGCGCCGCCATCTTGGCTCCCTTTATTGTTGTTTTAATTACATTTATTTTGCTTTGCTTCTCCCATTAGTCTGGATTTGACCCAGGGCTTTATGCTTTTAAACAAGGTTCTATATCACTGGGTTATATGCTCACATATATTTTTACTTTCCATTTTTTTTTTTATTTTCAGAAAGAATATTCTTCAATTATCCAGGCTGACCTTAAACACAGCCAATAGCCAACAATGAAGGTGGACGCCTCCTGCTTCAGCTTCCTAGACAGCTAGGAGTACAACACTGCAGAGAGGTCTGGCACAGTTTTTCTTATTTATGTTGCTTTTTCTTTATTAATTAAAAGCCAAAATCGACAGAGACACTAAAAGAATTCCTCATAATTTCTTTATGACTATCAAATTTATAATTAACCAACCAAGCATTGCTTTAATTTATCTGCATCTATTGATATCACTTTGAAATTTATAGTATAATCTGTACCATACAAAAAGATGACATATACACATGTAACTAATGTCACTGCTTTTTATATTATATAGATAAAATAATTAGTAAAATGGAAAGTTTAGTAAAATGTTTAACTAATGAGACTACGCTACAGAACATATATTTTCCATTGCACATACATTTTTAAAAATGAACACACTTTGCAAAGCTATTTTAGTGCTAATGACTCTTTTCTTCTGATCTTTCTCTCTCTCTCTCTTCTTTTCCCCCTCTCTCCCCACATGCACACATGAACATACACGTATATGCACACACTTTTTTTTTTTTTTAAATAGGGACATGCCCAAATTGATTCAGAAAGAACAAATTAGAATATTTGAGGGAAGCAATGTTATTAAAAGGCTCTAAACCAAGAAAAAAAAAAAAACCCTGCATTTCTTGTTTAATTTGAACTCTTTCTAGTGTTGACACTGGAAGTATTTTACCTAGAATAATCACTGTAAGAAAAAGAAATGTTCAAATTCTAATGCTAAGCTCTATGACAGAAGTTCTACCTTTGTGCAGCTATCAAAAAATTTCTAAAACTCCAAAGTAATTCATGTTGGCTAGTCAGGATTCAGCTGTGATCTTGTTAATTCCCTGAGAGTATTGCCCTAGGCATTCACATCTCTGAAAACATCTTTATAACCACACTTCAAATCTACTGCTGCTTGAAAGCACTAATGGCTTTCTTTAAAAGATGCTAGTGATTTAAAAATTTCCTCCATTAGAAATGAATTAATTGGTAAAAATTCTCCAGGGACATGGCTGAGAAAAACTGTCAGCAGTAATAGTAAGGAATTTCATTTAAGATGTTAGTCAATGTCTGACTGATAGAAGTGATAGTAATTGAGGCATAATCTCAGTGTAGATTGATAACTGCCTGACAGGGAATCCCAATGCCCAAAAAGCTTTCCAAAAACATAAAATAGTCCCATGCTTCCAGAATGCCGCTTTAGTACAGATAACAGATAATCACCATTACATACCTATTAGAGAGAAATAAAAGTAACTTTTATTTCCTCAGAAGAGAGTATGATTTGAGGGCCTTACCCAAGCTGTGTGAACACATGGCTTGGGATGAGCCCAGAGAGGTTTTTTGTTTGTTTGTTTGTTTGTTTGTTTTCTCTATTTTACCCATCACTAGGCTCAGGCCTGGAAGATTCTGGCCTCCATACAATCTAATCTGCTAACCCATATCTTGAATTCTTCAGCTTCCAGCATTCATCTGCTAACCTAGGCCTAGAAAGTTTCATCCTCAGAGACTTACTGCTGAATAAGCTCACCCTTTCTAGTTCTTTCCGATGTCTTGGTGGCTGGTTCAACTCAGCTGTTCTGGTCAAAATTCCTCTCCAAGCTGACTGATTCAATTTGGCTTCTCTTAGCTTCTCACTGGAGTGCTCTGCTTGGAAAACTGTCCCTGGATTCTACAATCTGATCTGCATAAAACTGAACTTCATTGCACTCACACTCTATGCAGCTGAACTGCCAAAACTAACTAATTCAACTCTCCCTCTCTCTGCCTTCTCTCTCTCTGTGTACTGTACCCTACCCTATTTCCTGTCTATTTACATGAGAGTTGGGCATATCCTATCTCTGACTACTTCAGTCAATCTTTCTCTAATTTGTCACTTTGTCTGTCCCTCAATTAGACATCACTTTCAAATCTGGTTACCTGTTTTCACTAACTACCTTCACCTTCCTTATTTGGAATTAAAGGTGTCTAGCATTCTAGCCAGATCACTTAGATCTAGGAAGTCTTTGGATGTGATCCCTTGCCAGAGTAACTATATTGCTGGATTAAAATCTCTCTACAGAGAAAGATTAGAGAAGTTGCTTGTGGAGTGGTTATATCTGGATGTCCTTGAAATCTCTTCCCAGTGAAAGAACCTTACCTAATGAAATTCATTAAAATGTCTGAATATTTGGAGTTCTGAAAAGTGTAATAGTACAAGAAATTGACACATGGTTATTTTCATGAAATAAAAAGCCATGTTAATAAAAAGAAAGGAGTATAGTATTTCAGCTGTGACCTACCTAACTTTCCCTATGTCCATAATGTTATACATGCTAAAATATCTAATTTACTTCATTCAATACTATGTACTTCTAAGTTCCAAATATAGGGTTATTCAAAGATAAACATTCCAAAATAATTTCTAGGTTATAACTGTGCAGGATATAATCCATGCCTTTTCCTCTACCCAACTCATACAAGCAACGTGGATAAAAGTTGTATCAAGAAAGAAAGTTGTTGAATATTAATATTTACTATTGATTTATCTTTAGTTATTTGGTGGTTATTCCTAAACCAGCTCTACATCTAAATCACCTAGATTTAATTAATCTAGAGCACAATGCTTGGCAATAGTTACTCCATCCTAACCTCCAAGCCTGCATAGTTTCCTAGAGAGCCCAGAGATTCAGATTTCACCCATTATACTTGCTTTTTGTCATATCTTGTGTCCAGTTCATCTCTCCTCGTGGTACAAAGTCCTCTCCTGCCAATCTTGATCTCTCTCTCTCCTCCTATCCCCACTTGCTTCCTTTTCCTCCTCTCCAGACCAGGATGTCCCACCCTATTCTCTCCAATGCACAGCTCTGGTTTGTGGTTTAACTACAATTAAAGAGAACAAATGATGACATCTGTACACAAACTTGAGACAGTTGATGCTTAAAATAATCATCACATTACAATGTCTGGATTGAAACTGGATAGTGGGGTAGAGAAATTAGCATTTGAATGGACAAGGGTAAATGGTATACATTCCATAAGAACATTAGACCAACAGAAAATTAAAGACTCATTCATCCAGTGTATCATGGAGAGGTCTTTATATCTAAAAGGACTGAGATTACTGAGCATGCAAGGCAGAGGACAAGGACACTTTGCCTTTCCAATGGTGAGAGACTGCTAACCTAACATAGGATTCTACACCTGAAAATAATTTTTCAAGCAAAAATAAGTTCCTCTATAATTAAAAAAATCTTCCAAAATTATATATATAAATATAGAGAGAGACTGATTTGTACTCTACGGGAGAAGATCTTGGAGTATTTTCAGATAGAAGGGAACTAACTGACTGCTGACTCCAGACAAATTTTGAATTTATATACATGAATGAAGACCACAGAGAAAAGTTAATGTGAATGCATGTGGTATAACTCATCTCTCAAAAGAGAATAATGAGATTTTGATCCCTTTCAATTATGATAATTTGCTTTCTGACTGCAACAAGTATGATTATGGATCAACTGGAAATGAAACATAGAAAGCAAAATGTAGCTAAAGGATACACCTCTGAGGTCAGAGCAATCCTTAAATATGGGCCTTAAGGATGACCAGCAAAAGTTCCTAAATTCAGGCCCAGAATTTGCTTGAAAACAATTGTACAATCAGCTGATAACAAGTGGGAATGAATGAAAGAAAGGTGGAAATCTAGGAGTAGAACAGGGTAGCCAAATAGAGAAGCAGCCAAATAGAGTAGAGCTCATATTAATGAATCCTCATCTCTGGGGTGAGGGTGAGGAGGAGCATGATGTGTGCTCAAGATTCAACCCTTGGCAGAGCTCACTGTTACCGAGGCAGTCAAGTCAGCACACACAAAAAATAGCAGACAGCATAAATGCGGAGATGAAGTGAAAACAAATCTTCAGTGTTTCTACAGTGTTACCTAGAATTTCCATGTCTCAGCCAAAAATTCTGAGGCATGCAAAGAATCGTGAAAATGTCTCACACACACGGATAAAAAAAGCAAACAGAAGATGAAATTCTCTTTAAGGGAACTTAACAACAGACTTGGCAGATACTGTGAAACAGGGGAAAGGAATTATGTAAGGACCACAAGATAGTATGAAGGGCTGAGAAATAGCATTCTCTAGTCTTAATACAACCATTGTAGTCATTAATTCACAGAAGTTACAGCTGGCTACAATGGGCCTACATAACACTGGTCCATGGGAATTCTTCCCTTATTTCTGAACCATTTTCTGTTTATATAGTGTGAGAGAGGGGTAAAGCGGTGTCTTTCATTGTACACCCACTATGGAGCATTCCAGGTTTCAAAATAGAATACCAAAATTTATGTACATACAGGCAGCCCTGATGAAACTCCAAGGTTCAAAAAACAAAACCAATAGTCATGATTGTGATCAAGAGATGTTGGTGAGGGGGAGCTGCGGACTGAGAGTATTGTATATGCGCATGCTTTGTGAAATTGTCTGAAACATATTTAATTATTTAAATTCTTTTCAAAAATGTTACTGTAAATATTTAAAATAAAGAAAACATGCGTGAAATAAAGGAAAGTGTGGATATTATGACTTATTGATATAAAATACCAACACATAAATAGAAATTACAGAGTAAAACTAGTTGAAATTCTGAGGTTGAAAAGAACAATCACCTAAAAGGTAAAAGTTTACTTCAAGATCTACAAGCATGAAGAATTGGTACAGGTGAAAAGAATTAAGTGGAGATTATTTAATTTGGGAAACAGAGAGGACAAATAGAAAAAAAATGCATAGATAGAGAAAATAGGGAAGTCATCAATTACTAGAGATAAACAAACTGATAATACAGAAGAAAATAAAAGACTCAAAATAATTTGAAATATATGGTGACTTGCAAACTTGCTTAAGTAAACCATTTATTTGTGCACTGAAGTTCAGTCAACTCTTTGCTATGATGCAAAGAGAACCATTCCCAGCCACATAAATGTCAAAAGTAGAAGGACAACCAGGAAAAAAAATTATAGCAGCAAGAAAGGAAAACTAAATCAACCAACCAACTAAAAACAACAAAAAGTCTTAAGATTAGCATTTGAATTTACTTCTGATAAAAAAAAAATAGAAAACCCATAGGCGATGGTAGACACATTCAAAATACTGAAAGCTTTTGTAACTGAAAAATTGCTGCTGTTTAACTTCTTAAGTCCTTTATATATTCTGGATATTAGCCTCTGTCAGATATAGTGTTGGTGAAGATTCTCTCTCAATCTGTAGGCTGTGGTTTTGTTCTGATGACAGTGTCCTTTGCTTTTCAGAAGCTTTTCAGTTTTATGAGGTCCCATTTATTGATTGTTGACCTTAGAGCCTGAGCTGTTGGTGTTCTATTTAGGAAGTGGTCTCCTGACAGAGGTCCTCCCCTCTCAGTTGACTAAGGGAGGGGCATAAGGGAAGAAGAGGGAAGGAGGCTGGGATTGGGAGGAGATGAGAGGGGGCCACAGCCAGATCCAAAGTGAATAAATTGTAATAAATAATAATAATTAATAAAAGAAGAAAAAAAGAAAAGAAAAATAGGAAACTAAAAAGAAATGTAAAAGGATGAGGTGCAACAATTTATAAGGGCCAACTTACATGATTTGGTATTCCCAAATATGTGTAGAGAGTTAAACTGAAAATAAAATATTACTTTCAAAAGACAAAATAAAAAGAAAAAAAATAGTTGTATCCACCAAAACCACTTTCAAGATTTAAGGTTAAATATAAAAATTCCTATGAATAATGAGTTACATTATAATCCTTAAGTATACGGTATAAACAAAAGTTTCTGAAAATAAACAAAAGGTAACATTAACCTTTCTTAAGGCTGATTACCTGATTAGACTTCAATTATTGTGGAGTGATTGAATGTGTCAGGTTAAGTGCCTAATTACAATTTATCTTGGGCTTCCCATTGCTGCCTTCAAGCTGATTCTTGATTTCCTCAGTGTCTGAACTAGCATCTTTGTGACTATTAGCTGAAGTCTTTGGAATTTGTTAATATAGATGACCCCTAGCTTCCATCAACAAAGACCTAAGATTGTGATCAGATACATTTGGGGCCAATCATAGAGGATTTCCTACTTTGCTGTAACCTACATACCTGATGTTTCTACAAATGGTTTTAATGTGTGATGATTTATGATTCTCTTTACTCTGTTTCTATAAAACAGAGAAACTGATCATGAAACTGATGACATGTTGGAGTGTGGAATTTGTGGTGACCTGAATGGTTCATGGGTCATGATAACTCCAATCTCTCATCCACTTTGGGGTGACAGGTATGTTCTGTGTCTCCAGGTAGAAAGCACATTACAGCATAGTACACTATAACCCTATATGTGAGCCCTAAAAAAACAATCACTTTAGACCATTATTTTTCAACAAACCCCACAAGCCTGGCTTATAGCAATACAAATATATGAATGCCTAACAATGAGCATTACCAAGGCCATAGTGTCATTAATTAGAGTCTAGCATTTGTTACATGGAGAGTTTCAGGCTAGCCTGGATTTCACAAATGTCCGTTTTCAAAAGCAAAACTAGATTCTAAGGTAACTATTTTATACAACTCTTACCATTCTTTACATATCAGCATTTTTAGTATCTAATTATTTAAAAATTTTCCAAGACAGAGTTTTATTATTATTATTATTGTTGTTGTTGTTGTTGTTGTTGTTGTTATTGTTGTTGTTGTTTTATGTAGCCTTGACTGTCATGAATTTGTTTTGCAGACCAGACTGGCTTCAAACTCTTAGGGCTCTTCCTACTCCTCCTACCCTGAGTTCTGGGATTGGATTACAGGCATGCAACACTGCACCCAGCCAGTACCTGATTTTTTTTTTCATATTTTTAAAAAATATTTTATTTTTTATTTTTTTGTTTTTTATTTTAATTATTTCACAATTTATTCATTAGATATCCCGAGTGAAGCATCCTCCCTCAACTTAGTATCTGAATTTATAAGTGGCATATTCCATTTAGTAAAAATATCTTTATGGTGTCATAACATATTAATGATAGATATGAGTGTATGAAATCTTGGTGTTGATGGCAGTTGGGAAGCTAACACAGGAAGAAAGTTTGAGGAAAGCATACGCTATATACGCACAGGTATGGAAAGAAAGATCTAAAATCAGCATTTTTCAATATAAGTTATGGAGGATTCGAGAATAGAATGATGCATTTTGTAGCAATCATATAGAAGTAACTATTCCTCAGTATTCATAGAGGTGATGCGGTCTCAGAAAGGGCATTTTCTTCGCGTTCTGTGTGCTTTCTGTGTCCTGTTGGATTCATCCTTTCATCCACACTGATGAAAGAAAACCAATGCGAAGCATGAAACTAATGTTTTTTTTTTTTTTTCGTTAGATTCAAAACAAAAGTTGGAATACCTCCCTAAAATGTTTATAGTAATAATCTTATGAAGCTGAATTAAAATCAAGTTATAATACCAAATGTTAATTTTTAAAACTTATTATTGGGTTGGGTGTAAGTGGCACAGTTATGAGTACACAGGAGGATACTTACGAGGAGAAAGTGATCTCCTTCCACCTTTCTGTGGGTTGCAGGACTGAACTCATATCATAAGGCTTGAACAAAATCACCTTTACAAATTATTTTTAAAATACAAGTGGTTCCATGTAAATACAGAACCTCCTAGGAACTTAACCCTTTCATAAAAGTCAACTGCAGGAGGACTCTCCCATGTCAAAGGGAAATTGCTACTACAGAAAGCATAACTTAATGTGATGTTTTGTGCCTTTAAAGACGTTCAAATTAACGTTAATGAAGGCTTGGTATTCTAAGCCTAACAAAATGCTTCTCTAAGAGCAATCAGTTGCTGAAACAAATTTAAAACAAACAAATACACTCTAAAGCTATTAAAATAAAATGTGGTAAAAATTTCAATAGTAACTAAACAGAACAGAGCAGTATAAATTTTATTAACATGTACAATGCACAAATAAATAGGAGACAACAGTAATTTTACATATAAACTTATTCCAGCTGTAACCTTGTGTTTCTTATTTCACAGTTTCCTGAAGAGATTTCACTGCAACCATTCAGATAAAACATTTTAATATTCTTTTGTTCTTTAACACTAAAAATTAGCCTTGATAAAACAACTATTTTTACAAGACTTTGAAAAGGTTTAGATTAATTTGTTTTCCTACACATGTAAAGATCAGTAAGATACGGATTGGCATTGGTTGCCAATTTCTTCACTGAATAATCCCTTTATTTGGAGCTAAAACAAGAACTATAATTGTAAGATCAGACGTTTTATAGCTAAATAAATTCTCAAAATGTACCATTCTAGGAAAGACAATATAAAAGGTGGAAGGTCAGCGAATTAAAAAGAGAAGATGTGTTCTAGTGTATGCTTCAGTTAGTGAGTTTACCAATAATCAGTCTAATTTTCCTTATTCTTCTTTAATCACCATCCTTCTGTGTGGTAGGCAATGGATTTCCCATCCATAGACTCTTATCTGCAGTGTTAAAAACCTATCTGACTCCCACTTATTTTTTTTTTATCACTACAGCAGTCATGCAAAAACCGACCAAAGTCAATTTCTATTTAATCTGCCCTGCTGTAAATAAAAACCCTTGCTTGACAAGCAAGCTAGACTTTGTTATATTTCCAGACACTATAAAATCCCCACATATAACAGCTTACAGGGATCAAAACAGAAATAGCATAGAAAAATTGCATACAAGAAGATATGGTTCAATTACATTAAATGTGCATCAACTAGCTAAAATAGAAAATATAAACAGAAAACTATGACCCAGGAAAATAGTATCTAGGAGCCAGTGTATAACAGCTACAGTAAAAATAGGAAGAAGTACTATGAAGAACAACAAAGGAGCAATCTTGAATTAACTTTCATACAACGCAACAAAAATAATCAGTTCTGATTTCAGTTCTACAGAAAGAGACTCCTTTGCCATAACCTATGTAAATATTACATGGAAAGTATTTGACAATAATAGCTGCCAAACAATCTAATTTTTTATACCAATATACACAAACTTCACCGTCAGTTAACATAATAGAATTGCATATTGATATGATTAATAGTGAATACTATTTTTCTGGTGAGAGTAATGGGCATACCGTAATTGATACATTTTGAAAAATCCGACCTTTTCTAATGTTTCTCCAAAGCTTATTTTGGAGAGATTTTTGCCCATCCATAAAACATATGTTTATGTAGAAGCAGTTCTACTTCATGACAGAAGTTAATAAGCGAAACATTTGGCCTAATAACAATGTTTGAATTAAGTCTCGCAGCATTCAGTTCTACTTTCTGCCAAGCCATAGACACCGGTCCTAAAGACATTGCTAGCAACTCTCTAGCTAAATTGTCTAACTCCCAGGGACTCCAATGCCTGACTTCAGAGATTCTTTACAAAAATAAAGCATGGCAGTACAAGATTTCCAGTAAGAAACTGAAATATAACTGCAGTAAATTAATTTTCTAAATTACTTAAAAATGTCCAAAGATGTATTGAGGTTAAATTACTCATAATATTTTCATTGTCAACATATTTAAAATAAGATAACTGACACTCTTGTCCTTATCTACATTATAATTAAATAACTGTTAGAGTTATAATAGATATATCTTCTATGTAACTCATTGAGTTAATGAAATCCATGTAACCTATAAAAATATGATAAAACAAAACTCCTGTTTTCTCTTTATTATTATTATTATTATTATTATTATCATTTACAATTTATTCACTTTGTATCCCAGTAATAGCCCCCTCTCGCATCTCCTCCTGGTCCCATCCTCCTTCCCCTTCCTCCCCTATCCCTCTTCCCTAGTCCACTAATAGAGGAAGTCCTCCTCCCCTACTGTCTGAACCTAGCCCATCAGGTCCCATCAGGACTGCCTGGATCCTCTTCCTCTGTGGACTGGCTAGGTTGCCCCACCTGGGAGAAGTGATCAAGGATCAGGCAACTGAGTTCAAGTCAGAGACTCTCTTATCCTCTTACTAGGAACTCACTTGGAAAAAGTTGTCTATGGGCTACATTTGGGCAGGGATTCCAAGTCCTCTCCATGCATAGTCTTTGGTGTATGCATCAGTCTCTGCAGCCAGCCCGGGGACCTGCTTTTTATTTTTTTTTTAGCATTTTGTTAAGATTTGAACATTAATTTATTGCATAATTTTGTTCTCTGACAATTTCATATGTATACGTAATATAATTATATAATTTCATTACTCCCAATTCTTTTAAATAATTTTCCTATCCCTATCAACAGTGTCCCTCCATCTCCAACAGACTCTTTTCCAGCAAGTTCAAGTTTTTTCATTTTGTTTCATGGACCATTTAGTTCAAACAAGACAGTCTGTTTGACCAATGGCTTGTAAGTTGGTCACTGGAGCCTGGTGGGTTCATCAGTGAGTACCTGAATGGAGGCAATCCTTTCCCCTTTTCCTGATAAAGTGAGGGGAGCAGAAGTTGTCTCCAACATGGAATCAGTGGCTGGCTCTTTGATCACCTCCCCCTTGGGGGTGCAGCCTTGCTAGGCCACAGAGGAAGTGATGCAGCCAGCCTTGATGTGACCTGATAGGCTAGGGTCAGATAGAAGGGAGGAGGTCCTCCCCTCTCAGTGCATTAGGGTAGAGGCATAGGGGGAGAATAGGGAGGGAGAGTGGGATTGAGAGGAGATGAGGGAGAAGGATACAGTGGGGATACAAAGTGAATAAATTGTAATAAATAAGAAAGAAAGAGAAAAAGAAAGGAAGGAAAGAAGGAAGAAAGGAAGGGAGAGAGGGAGAGAGGGAGGGAGGGAGGAAGGGAGGGGGGGAGGGAAGGAGGAAGGAAGGAAGGAAGGAAGGAAGGAAGGAAGGAAGGAAGGAAGGAAGGAAAAAAGGAAGGAAGGAAGGAAAAAAGAAAAGGAAGGAAGAAGAAAATAGAAATTTTCTTTTTTTCTTTTTTTTTTTTTCCTTTGGTAGTCTCTTTGTCTCCTGTGCTTATCCTGTCTCCTCTTGGTCCTTTTTCATCCCCCTTCTTCCATGAGACTCTCTGTGCTCTGTCCAAAGCTTGGCAGTGAGTCTCTGCATCTGCTTGAATCTCCTGCTGGTTAGAGTGTTTAAGAGGACATCGGTGGTAGGCTCCAGTCCTGTTTCCTCTCTTCTAGTGCTTCTTGTGTTTACCTTGGTTTCCCTTCTGAATGAGGTTCCCTCTTCCTTAGGATCCTCCTTATCATTTAGCTTCTTTTGCCCTGTAGATTATAGAATGTTTATCCTATATAATATGACTAATATCCACTTATAAGTGAGTATATACCATATAGATCTCTCAGCTTCTGGGATACCTCACTCAGGACGATCTTTTCTAGTTCCAACCATTAGCCTGCAAATTTCATCATGTCCTTGTTTTTAATAGCTGAGTAGTATTCCATTACATAAATGTGCCACAATTTCTGTATTCATTTTTCAGTTGAGGGCCATCTAGGTTGTTTCCAGATTCTGGCTATTATGAATAAAGCTGCTATGAACATAGTTGAGCAAATGTCCTTGTTGTATTGTTGAGCATATTTCAGATATATGCCTAGGAATGGTACAGCTGGGTGTTGAGGTAGCACTATTTCCCATTTTCTGAGAAAGTGCCAGATTGATTTCCAAGTTGTTGTGCAAGTTTGCACCAGCAATGGAGGAGGGTTCCCTTTCTCCACATCCTCTCCAGCATAAGCTGTTATTTAAGCCATTCTGATGGGTATGAGAAGGAATCTCAGAGTCATTTTGATTTTCATTTCCCTGATGATTAAGGACATTGAGCATTTCTTTATGTGTTTCTCTGCCATTCTATATTCCCCTGATGAGAGTTCTCTGTTTAGCTCTGTATCATTTTTAAAATAATTATTAATTATTTATTACAACTTATTCACTTTGTATCTCCACTGTAGCCCCCTCAGTCATCTCCTTCCACTCCCAAACTCCCTCCCACTTCTCCCTTTATGCCCCTCCCTTAGTCCACTGATAGGGGAGGAACTTCCCTTCTATATCACCCTAGCCTATCAGGTCTCATGGCTGCATTGTTTTCTTCTGTGGCCTGGCAAGGCTGCACCCCCCTCAGGGGAAGGTGATCAGAGAGCCTGCCACTGAGGGCATATGGAGGGGACAGAAGCTCCCAAAGGAGACCAACAGAGGAAAAAGAAATCCTGGGGCCTGGAGGACCTGCAGAGACTGATACCCCAACCAAGGACCATGCATGGAGAGGACTTGAAACTCCTGCTCAGATAGATGTAGCCCATTGACTCAGTCTCTGAGTGGGTTCCCTAGCAAGGGGAGCAGGGGCTGTCTCTGGCATGTACCCCATTTTTTAATTAGATTACTTGGTTTGTTGTTGTTTAATTTATTGAATTCTTTATATATTTGGGATATTAGCCCTCTCTCAAATGTAGGGTTTGGTGAAGATCTTTTTCCAGTCTGTAGGTTGTCCTTTTGTTCTGTTGACCATGTACTTTGCTTTACAGAAAGTCTTCTTTTGTGTGTGTATGTGTGTTTTTATTGATTAAACAAGTGAGGTTAGGGATAATTGACAGCCTTTGAACAGACTAGACCCAGTCACTGGGTGCAATTTAATGTGCTAAAAATATTTTTCTTTTTTTTTTTTTAGAATTAGCAATTTGAATAATTTTATAATTTAAGGATCATAAATATATTTTATGTTTATGTAATCTTTGTAGAATGCTATTCCTTTTTAAAATAAACCCTATTTTCACATGCTAATCTACTTTTTACCACTTTGGAAAATCTAAAATTAACTATTTTCTACATAGGTTTAGGTATATCTGTGTGTGCCTATGTGGAAATTATTATGGAAAAAAATGGATATATAAAATGGATAAATCCTATATATAATATAAGCTAATCATAGTATAATTCACAGCCCCAAAGAAGCTAATTAACAAGGAGGGCCCAAGGGTGGAAAAGTAAATCTCATTAAATAGGGGAAATAGAAAAGACAGAGAAAGTGCTAAAAGAGAGGGAACAGGATAGGAGAAGGAGCACTGAGGGAAATGAGGATGGGAATCTGAGGTGGGGAGGTTAGAGGAAATGGGGAAAGTAGAGAAGAGAGAAGCTTCTTCAGAGAGAAGAGAACTGTGGCCTGAAGCACCTCTGAGACAGGCTGGAGGACCTATGACAGGGCAGGCTTCTGGGAAGATATGGGTATGTCTCTAGCAGACACCCCTGCCAGTGGGGGACATGGAGACTGAAGAGGTGACCCTCTAACCAGACAGGATTTCAGGTAGAGGGAAGGAAACACCAAACCACCTACAAAAACTTCAACCCAAAATTCACCCTGCCTACAAGATGTGCAGGGATAAAGATAGAGCTCAGATGGAGGGAATGTCCAACCACTGCCTGGCCATGCCACAGGAAAGAGCCAACCGATAACACTATTAGGGACATTCTTCCATGCTCTCAGACAGGAGCCCAGCATAGCTGTCCTTCAAAAGGCTGCACTCTGCAGCATATTGAAGCTGATGCTGAGACTCACATCCAAACATTGGGCAGAACACAGAACATGGGGAGCCTTGTGGAAGAGTAGGAAGTAGCAAAGAAGGACCTGAGGGGGAAAAAATATCTCCACAGGAAGACCAACAGAGCCAAATAATCTGGGCCCAGGGTGGGGATTGCAGAAACTGAAACTACTACCAAAGATCAGGTATAGACTGGACCTAGGCCCCGACACTTTTGGATATGATGGAGAACCTGCTCTTCATGTGAATTCCCCAGTATGGGGAACATGGGCTGTCTCTGTCAGGACTCAACTGAATACTTTTTGGTCACTTGCCCCTGGCAGGGCTGCCTTGCCAGGCTCCATCAGGGAGGATGCACTCAGTCCTGATAGACTTGATGTCCTAGGATGGGTAAGTAGTGGAGGCTTCCCTTTTTGAAGGGGAAAGAAAGGGGGAACAGGGAAGAGGAAAGGAAGGTGGGACTGGGAAGAATGGAGGGAGGGGCCTATGATTGGAATGTAAATAAATAAATAAATAAATAAAATTTTATTCAAATATATGAGAAAAGATACTTGTGGAATAAACATGGTAAAATAAAGTTGTACAATGGCAGAATCAGAACAGCTCAGGCAAGTCTTTTAAACTCAGGGTGCTCATACCATAATACTCTCCAGTGAACAGACCTCTCTTTATTTATCATTTTAATTTTAATAGCACTTAGAGCAGAATCATTTACTGACATACACTGTATTTTTCGATGTCCACAATTTTATCCATGTCCTAAATTTTAATTTATCATGAATTTGTTACATGGTGCATTATAGTCAAATGCTACCTGTTTTAAATAAGGCAAAAGTTTGACAAATTGAGTTGTTTTGCTTTTTGCATAATACTTGGAACAACAATGCTGTGTATGTTTGATAAGATGAAAATGGAGTTGACAGACTTTCTAAATTTGTGAAGTATCTTTCTCAGATTGAATGACTAAGATATGATATTAACAACAGTAAAAATAATTAATATTTATCACATAACTTTTTAAAATTTTAGATCACCAAAGAAAATAGAAAAGATTTTCCATGAGTTCTTCCTATATTTTATTTATTTTTTATTTATTATAATTTATTCACTTTGTATCCCAGCTGTGGCCCCCCTCTCTCATGTCCTCCCTCTTCTCCTCTATGCCCCTCCCCTAGTCGACTGATAGGGAAGGACCTCCTTCCCTTCTATCTGATCCTAGCCTATCAGGTCCCAGCAAGACTGGCTTCATTGTCTTCCTCTGTGGCCTGGCAAGGCTGCCCCCCCCCGTCCTGGGGGGGGACAGTGATCAGAGAGCTAGACACAAAATTCATGCCAGAGATAGTCCCTCCTCCTCTTACTAGGGAACCCACTTGGAGAATGAGTCTATGGGCTACATCTGAGTGGGGGTTTTAGGTCTTCTCCATACATGGTCCTTTGTTGGGGTATCATTCTTTTCAGAGACTCCAGGGCCCAGTTTTTTAACTCTGGTCTCCTTTTGGAGCTCCTGTCCCCTCCAGGTCTTTCTATCTTCTCCTTCCTTCAAAAAATTCTGCACAAAGTTTGGCTATGAGTCTCAGCCAGTGCTTTGATACCTCGATCATTAGAGTCTTTTAGAGTCTGTCTGGTAGGCTCCTGTCCTGTTTTCTATCTTCTCCTGCTTCCAAAGTCAATCACGTTTTCCCTTCTGAATGAAGATTGAAGATCTTCCATAGGGTCCTTCTTGTTGTTTACCTTCTTTGGGAGTACAAATTTTAGCATGTTTGTCCTATATTGTGTGGCTAATATCCACTCATAAGTGAGAATATACCATGTCTGTCTTTCTGCTTCTGGGTTACCTCACTCAGGATGATCTTTTCTAGTTCCCACCATTTGCCTGCAAATTTCATGATTAACTTGTTTTTAATTGCTGAGTAGTATTCCATTGTGTAAATGTACCACAATTTCTGCATCCATTCTTCCATTGAGGGATATCTAGGTTGTTTCCAGATTCTGGCTATTATTAGAAGAGCTGGAACAAACGTGGTTGAGCAAAAGTCCTTGTTGTGTGCTTGAGCATATTTTGGATACATGCATAGGAGTGGTATAGCTGGATCTTGAGGTAGCACTATTCCTAATTGTCTGAGAAAGCACCTGATTGATTTCCATGGTGGTTGTACAAGTTTATATTCCCACCAGCAATGGAGGAGGGTTCCCTTTCTCCACATCCTCTCCAGCATGTGTTGTCATTTGAATTTTTGATTTTAGCCATCCTGATGGGTGTAAGGTGAAATCTCAGGGTCTTTTTGATTTGCATCTCCCCGATGACTAAAAATGTTGACCATTTCTTTAAGTGTTTCTCTGCCATTTGATATTCCTCTATTGAGAATTCTCTGTTTAACTCTGAACCGCATTGTTTAATTGGATTACTTGATTTGCTGCTGTTTAACTTCTTAAGTTCTTTATATATTCTGAAGATTAGCCCTCTGTCTGATATCTGATATAGGTTTGATGAAGGTCTTTTCCCATTCTGTAGGCTGTCATTATGCTTTTATGACAGTGTCCCTTGCTTTACAGTAGCATTTCAGTTTCATGATGTCACCATTTTTTACAGAACTTGAAAAAACAACTATCATTTCATATGGAAAAACACAAAACTCAGATTTGCGAAAACAATCCTGCACAATAACAGGTCTTCTGGGGGTATCTCCGTCACCGATTTCAAGCTATGCTATAGAGCAACAGTAATAAAACCTGCATGGTAATTGCAGGAAAACAGTCTGGAGAATCAATGGAATTGAATAGAAGACCCAGAAACAAACCCACACACCTATGGATACATGATTTTTGACAAAGAAGCCAAAGCAATACAATGGAAAAAAAAGGATAACATATTCAAAAATGGTGCTGGTCTAAATGGAAGCCTGTATGTAGAAAACTGCTAATAGAGCCATATTTATCACCCTACACAAAACTAAAGTCCAAGTGGATCAAAGACCTCAACATAAAACCAGAAACACTTCACCTGTTAGAAGAAAAAGTGGGGAAGAGCCTGGGACTCATTCGCACAGGAAACAACTTCCTAAACAGACCACCAACAGCTCAGGCTCTAAGATCAACAATCATTAAATGAGACCGCATGAAACATCTTATTTTTTTTCTTTTTTCTTTTTATAATTTGTGATTTTTTTATTTATGGTGGCATAATTAAATCACATGCTATTATCTCACATACAAATTAGTTTTCTAATGTTTAAAACATCTATTCTTTTTTTAACTTTTATTAATTATACTTTATTCCTTTTGTATCCCCCCATAAGCCCCTCCCTCCTCCCCTCCCGGTCCCACCCTCCCCCCCCTTTCTGCATGCATGCCTCTCCCCAAGTCCACTGATAGGGGAGGTCCTCCTCTCCTTCTTTCTGATCTTTTTTTTTTTTTCTTCTCAATGCAGTTTATTCAGGAACCTTGAGCAATCTTCTGACATTGGGAAAAGCCAGCCCACAGCTTAAAATAGCCTCTGGGTAGCCAACCCCAGCGTGCCTCGTGGGCAATGCAGATAGGTCCACATACAAGGAAGCAAACCAGATCCTCAGCCTTAGCCAAATGTGGAGTTGTTTGTGACAGAGAGCACTCACCATCGGGAAGGTGGAAGGTGGAAACCAGCTCCATCTTTAAGGCGCGGCATTATGCAGCTCTCTGCAGTTCCCCCGTTTTGTTTTAGACGCGTCAGGCAAGAGTAGAGTTCTGACCTCTGATATTAGAAATAAATTGGGACTTTGTACCAATGTTCATTTAGGTGTCATCCACCCAAAGAGCATCAGACCCGTCCGATACCTTTTTCTCAGAGGCGGCATCCTATATTTTTTTTAAGAGATAGCCAATCATTTTTCTAAGTTCCTGCTTAGTGGGTTCACACTAATAAAGTTTCCTTGTAACTGAAAATCAATGCTCACTGTATGCCACTGGTCCTTCACAGCCATCTGGATGAGGACGGACAATCCCTTGTCACCACTATGTGCATGGTTACAGCTGAGGTCAAACCAACCCATATTCTAGCCTTTGGTTTCAGCTGCAACCTGTGAACAGGTCAGCTATTTCCAACCTGTTGAGTATCTTGTTTTCATGTTTTTGTGTGAGTTTGTATCTGTGATTTTACTGTTCATGCTTGCTCACTGATCCCAGTGTTAAAGCACTGTTCTGCATTCCTTGACTTTAAAAAGTTATGCTGTGCCACAGAAAGAAAATGCATGTGCCTGAAGGTTTGTTTTAAGGATGTGTTGTGTTGCCATCAACTGTGAGGTCCATCATATTAATCAATAAGATGTAATGAGTAAGGTGTTTACGAACAGGGATGTGTATATATTGATCAGAGGCCATGTGTTGATGGTTCAGGAGAAATGTCTCACCAAAGAACAATGGCTTAACATTGGCTAATTCAAAATTATGCTGGCTACAGGGCAAAGCACCTGTGAGTAATGACCACTGACAGAGATTTGGTGGGATGGCCCAAGGTTTAACACAAAAGGGAAGGTGATAAAGGACTAATAAATAGAACTGAGGGGTACTTTGCATATAGCTCTGTGCTTGTGACAATACCAGACGAGGAATAATGAGCTGCTTCTGCATGACACAGATTAGAAACTTAAGCTTATCTCACGGGAAAGGAGAAGAAGCATTTAGAGCTAAGTTGTATGACTTGCTGCTGCAGAGTAACGGAATATGTGCGCTCTCCTCTCCTAATGCAGTCATCGTGTGAAAGAGTCCCATGCAGACAGGTTGCATTTCCTCAGTGTGCCATCTGTGAGAAGAGGAAAAACTTTACAGTCATCTTCAGCTAACTGCCAGAAAGAAATGCCAGATTTTGTTAATGAGGAGCTTGATGAGGGCTAGGGGAGGTCAAAGGAAGGTCTGATAATTTCAGCATCTGAGAATCTGAGAATTTGTTTTTACTGTTTTTCTCTGTTTACAAGAGAATTTTTGGTCCTTTCACTTGTTTTGTAATTTTGGCTCTTGTGCCTGCATTTGAAATTAGGGGACCATAGATATTGAGCTAAACCGCATTGGCCTTAGAAAAGTGTCTCCTCCAGTGCTCTGAATGTTTGATAAGCATTTAGTAGTGATCACTCTTCCTAGGGTCTTGGCTTAGTTCTCACCTAAACTATCCCCAGGACCAGTGATTGGGGCGAGGGGGAGTAGCAACACTGATTCCAATTCAAGACATCCAAAGTCTGAACCCTAGTGAGTTTCAACCATTTATTTTTGCCATTTGCATTGTCCTAGGAATTTGACAAATCTCTCCAGGTTCCTGGGTCATAGGACATGGAATGTCCCTAGGTCTCCCTCTCTTCACTAAATAATACATTTTTCCCAGATGCTTCTTCCCTAGCTACCTCTTGCTGAGGCATTTGGAACCACTTTGCCATTGTCTATCATCATTCCTCCCTCTGTCTTCAAGCTTGGTAATAAAAACTCCAGAATGACTAAGAAGAAGAGAATCCTTCCAACTTTCAAGATTTCTCTTCTCCAGGAAGAATCTAAGAAATAAACAAGATGCACAATAGATATTCTTTTGTTTCTTGTATCCTTCATTGTTGTGGAGGAAAGAATATCTTGCATATTTATAGAACTCAACATGCCTTATGAGTATGTATCTGGGAAAACCTTTGCTGTTGCTTTAGACATGCCTTCATCCAAAAACATGTAACGATCCATGAAAAGACAGGAGGAGCACCTCTATGTCCTACGGATAGGTTAGCATGTAGAGGGCTTTAAGGATTAGTAATATGTTTCCACATCCCTTTAAAGCCTCCCTCACCTGGACCCAAAACAGAACTTCCTTTTGCATTTCATCAAACCTAGTAGCCTTGTCTTTTTATGACAATATTGTCATTTTCTGAACTTTTGAGATTTAAGAATATTTGTGGCCTTAATGAACTTATATTTTCGTATGCACATTATAGTGACCATTGGTGACAATTACTTGGTGGAATATAACAGTCTTTGTAAGTCTGTATTTCCAAACATGGAACAAAAAAATGTTCTTTGTTTTGAACATCAAGAACTTTATTTTTAGGAGGGTTTGATAATGTAAATGTCTTTAGACTCTACAGAGGGATGTTTGTAGCTATTCCTTCACATTCTTTCCTTAGTCTCTGCTTTTACGGTTGCTTTTCCTTGTTCATTTTTCTGTTGGTACAGATTTCTAGTTCTTGGCTTGAAAATGGAACCATGACAGAAATAGCCTCCAAGGTTTCCCTTGGCTATCTAGTGGGCAATGTGTCATACACAACACCCACAGCAGCTCTTTAAACATTATTATTTCAGGTTCACAACTCATAAGAGTTTACGACTGATCCTCACTCCAGTATGAAACAAAAATACAGTACTCACAGGCTCTGGAAATCTGAGAGTAGAGATCACAGTGATAGGTTCTTCCTTCACCACTGTATGTGTTTCCTCTAGCTATAAGGAAAAAAAAAGTATAGAAATTGGTGGGGTGGAGGAGTTGAACCTTGGAACTCAACACTTTAATTTACCAGCAGCTAGCAATGAAGAAGTCCTATTATTTTTAGAGACTGAATAAAGGCCCTGGCACCTCCAGTCTGTCTCTGTCACGTATGTGTAGGGGCTAGGGGTTGCTCATTCCTAGGTCTCTGCTGGACTGAAGAGAAGACATGCAGGCCTCTCCCATTCCTGTATATTCACCTGCTGGGTGGTAGCTGGGGGTCCCAGCAGCACTGAGCTTTGTAGGAAGGTACGAGTACTGCCGCATGCTGTTCAGGGGATCACTGAAGAATAGAATCTGCCACCTGTTATACAAATTTACTCATCTCTGAGAAGCTATTCTAAAAGTATGAAACTCTGTATATGACATTTTGTCCACAAGTCTGAAGAAACAGAATTATAGCAGGAGCTTCTAAAAGTTTCAACATGAGGATTTTTTATGTTTATGATATATTATGATAAAGTGTGGCACTTAATTATTGGCTCCTCGTTTTTCTAATGCTTCCAGAAATATGGACATCTAGGAAAGACAGGATGCAGTACATGTTTTCTGAAAATACAGAAACAGATTTTCTTCGACATAATTAAATTTACCATAGATGATTGCTGTGCGTAATTCTTCTGCAGGGTGCCACTTTGTAATTCTCTCCACGCGGAGTGTGACAGTGGGCTCCAAATACTAACTGCTTTACATCCCTTTGTAGCTTCACATCCCTTCGCAGCCACAGAATTGCACACCATACACAGGTGAGACTTCACTCTGCAAGTTCTTCCTGAAACATGAGGAACTGAGCAAGCTGGAGACAGCAATGCTAACGTTATTTGAGTAAAAGCGTCTTTGTTTCTCGGTCTCTCAAATGGATATCACACAAATAATTGAGACTCTATTATATTTGTTTAATAATAAGCTTCACAACAATAACTGAGCAGTCATTTCTCTCTTCTTAACCCTCTAAGTTAATTTGGTTTCCTCCCAGTGTACATCCCAGATATACTCTCTTTGTGGCTTTATTCGCTGTGCTTCCTCTCCTGAAGTTTGTTGGAGCTGTCCTACAGCTAAATCTCCTATTTCTTCCTCTAACTCTTCCGCCCCTGGCAGGCAGGAAGTCCAGCCATATTCTTTCTCCTGCTCAGTGATTGGCTGTAAGCTGCTTTATTGGCATATCAGGAGACTATTGGGGAGCAGAGTTCACACAACATTGAGATAGGTGATTCTCATAATAAGGATTACAATGAGTTATGTGAGGTACGAAGATCAGCATTTGATTTACACAATAACCTTTTGCATAGACAACAAAGAACTGTTGACTTTATACCAGCATATTTAGAATCAAGGGCACTTCCTAGAAAAAGACTCCTTACCAGAAAAAGAAATTGGCAGGAAGAACCAGTTTTGTTGAAAAGCTTAAGGAGACAAATGTTTTTGGTTCATGAGTCCTCCTATAATCAAATGCTCTTTATTAAGCTTTTGGGTTTTCCTAGTTATTTTCCAAAAGCAGTGATCTCCTAAGGCCTATCATGACCATATCACATTTCTATAACTATATTCTTAAGAATCCCTTCTACCTTCCACCTTATCGTTCGTAATTATTCTAAGAATTCTCAAAAGTTGTGCTGTTCACAGTTCATAACAAGAGACAGGTGTCTAAAAGGACTCCATCACCTTTTCTTTTTTATTTTTTTTCTTTCTTTTAATTTCCGTTTATTTACTTTATATCCCAAGGGTGCCACTTCCCTCCTCTCCTGTCAGTCCCCTCTCTTCATCTCATTTCTCTCCCCCTTCCCCGATACATTGGGACTCCCCTCCCCCATATCAACCCTCCCCAGCACATCAAGTCATATCAGGACTGAGTATATCCTCATCCTCTGAGACCAGGCAGCATTGCCAGGGGGAAGAAGCAATAGAGTCCTTGTTAAATACCGTGCCTCCCCACTCCATTCACCAGGAGTCTCATATGAAGACCAAGCTGCTCGTAGGCCACATATGTGCAGGAGACCTAGGTCCAGATCATGAAGGCTCCTTAGTTGATGTCTCGGTCTCTGTAAGATCCATGGGACTGGGTTAGTTGTCTCTGTTGGTCTTCTTGTGAGGTTCCTGAAGGACCCTCCAGGTCCTTCCATCTTTCCCCCAACACTTCCACAGGGCTCCCTGAGATCTACCTCACGCAAGTCCCAGCATCTGTTCTCCTTCCACTGCTGGCTACAGTCTTCCAGATGACAGTCAAATTAGGCTCTTGGCTGCAAATATAGCAGAGCATCATTAACAGCATCAGGGGCTCTCTACAGTGGAGTGGGTCTCAGGTTGTCAGCCAATCGTTGATTGGACATTCCTTCAATCTTTGTTCCCTCTTTATCCCTGCACTTCTTTTAGGCAGGGTAGTTTTTGGGTCAAAGGTTTTGTCAGTGGTTTATTGTTCTCCTCCTTCCACTATTCCTGCCTGGCTAGGAGGTGGTCACTTCAGTCTTCATGCCCTCCCCCCCCCATTAGGAGTCTCAGCTAGAGTCACACCCACATCCTGCCAAAAGTTGGAAACTTTCTCAGAAAGTTGGGAATAGTTTTACCTCAAGACACAACTATAGCACTTCTGGGAATACAAAAAAAAATGCTCTACCATACAAAAACATTTGCTCAACTATGTTCATAGCAGCTTTATTCATAATAGCCAAAAACTGGAAACAACCTAGATGTCCCTCAACAGAAGAAGGGATACAGATATTGTGGTACATTTACACAATGGAATGCTACTTGGCTATTAAAAACAAAGAAATCAGCTAAACAGAGAATTCTCAAAAGAGGAACATCAAATGGCAGAGAAACACTTAAAGAAATGCTCAACCTCATTAGCCATTAGGGAAATGCAAATCAAAACGACCCTGAGATTTCACCTTACACCCATCAGAATGGCCAGATCAAAAACTCAAGTGACAACACATGCTGGAGAGGTTGTGGTGGAAGAGGAACCCTCCTCCATTGCTGGTGGGAATGTAAACTGGTGCAACCACTCTGGAAAGCAATCTGGTGCTTTCTCAGACAATTAGGAGTAGTGCTACCTCAAGACCCAGCTATACCACTCCTAGGTATATACCCAAAATTTGCTCAAGTACACAACAAGGATATTTGTTCAACCATGTTTGTAGCAGCTTTATTTGTAATAGCCAGAACTTGAAAGCAACCCAGATGTCCATCAACGGAGGAATGGATACAGAAATTGTGGTATTTTTACACAATGGAATACTACTCAGCAATCAAAAAGGAGGAAATCATAAAATTTGCAGGCAAATGGTGGGATCTAGAAAAGATCATTCTGAGTGAAGTATCCCAGAAGGAGAAAGACAAACATGGTATATACTCGCTTATATAGACCTACAAGATATGATAAACATAATGAAATCTACACACCTAAAGAAGATAATCAAGAAAGTGGACACGGGCAAAGATGATCAATCCTCACTTAGAAAGACAAATGGGATGTACATTGAATATATGACAGGAATCTACCGCAAAAGGCATCTGAAAGACTCTACCTAGCAGTGTCCCAAAGTAGATACTAAGACTCATAACCAAACCTTTGGCAGAGTGCAGGGAATCATATGAAAGAAGGGGAGTTTGATGTGAAAGGATAGGAACTCCACAAGGACCAAACATATGTGGGTACAGGGTCTTTTCTGAGATGGACACTCAACCAAAGACCATGAGTGGATAAAACCTAGAACCTCTGCTCGGATGTGACCTGTGATAGCTCAGTAATCAATTGGTCTCCTATAGTAAGGGGAACAAGGACTATTTCTAACAGGAACTCGATGACTGGCTCTTTGGCCTCCCCACCGCACAAGGAAGGAGCAGTACTGTTAGGCCACAGAGGAGGACTTTGCAGCCAGTCCTGAAAATACCTGACAAAACGGAGTCATATGAAAGGGGAGGAGGTCCTCCCTTATCAGTGAACTTGGAAAGGGGCAGGGAAGAGAGGAGAGAGGGAGGGTGGGACTGGAGAGGGAATGAGGGAGCGGGATACAGCTGGGATACAGAATTTAACAAAATGTAACTAATAAGAAAAATAAAATTTAAAAAAAAATCATGAAATTTGTGGACAAATGGATGGAACTTGAAAAGATCATTCTGAGTGAGGTATCCCAGACCCAGAAAGACTCATGTGGTACGTACTCATTTATAAGTGGATATTAGAACTATAGTGAAGGATAACCTCACTACAATCCACACACCCAAACAACCTAAATAACAAGGCGGGCCCAAGGGAGGGTGCCGGAATGTCATGCAGAAGAAAAAATAGAATAGACAGCAGAAATGGATGAAAAGAGGAAACTGGGCAGGAGATGGAATGGGGAGGGAAACAAGGGTAGGGATCAAATATGGGGAGAACAGAGGTGGGAGGTGAGAAGGCTGGGAATAAGAAGGGAAACTGAGGGGGCATCTCTTTGTCAAGGTGGAGGCCTGTGACAGGGTAGGCTACTGGGGGATATGGGGGAATCACCTTTTCATTTCATAGTTTTAACAGTCATCCCTAGCCAAAAGTCTCTTTCCTCCCTAAACACAAGGATTGCACATCTTGCTATCAATCATCCGATTTTCTCTCTTCCTACAATAATTCTATACTTCTCTCTAATGTCCTTTGTCACTATTGTGTGATATATGTCTCTACAGAGTTAGATTTCAAGTGAAAGCAGAAATTTCATTAATGTGGAAGAACATACTAACAAATAAGCAGAAGTATTTACTGTCAGCAATTTATGTGCCAAATGAAAGTTATCAAGTCTTTTATCAATGCTGTCTGAATCAAACATTTGCTGGAAGTTATTTTGTTACATGGATGTATTTACTTCAGGATTGTATCCATGTGTTACTCATAGACAGGGCTTATTAATTCTTATAACCATACATATATTTCATATAAAATTTAATTATATAATTATTTTCTCTTCTTTGGCTATTCATAAAATGATCAGGGGCTCATGGGATACTATTCCTCCCTTCTGAAAAGTTACGTAGTAGTGGACAGGAGAACAATCAGTATCTTCAGATATCTACACACTACGTGGGCTGGAAGCCTCTGTGGATAGCACCATAACCAGTCACACAGGTGAACTTAGTTAAACTTGGTGGGGCATAAGACAAAATAAAAAGATGGACAGACAGTAAAAAGACCATTAGGGGAGGTAAGTTCATTGGCGTTGAGAGCAGTGAGCACGTTAGAATGCCTTACATTGTATGCAAAACAAAGAATAAATTTAATTTAAAAAGCTTTAAGGGACATGGTCACCTTTAAAATCACATTTAAGACAAATTAATTTATTAAGGTAAATCATGTTGAAGGGAAAAATTAGAAAAGGAAGAAATACCCAGGATGAAGAAGAGAGAAAAATAAATGAATGAATCAGAAATAATGCCAGCTGGGTTAAACAAAAAGGCAAAGCAAGTTTTCATAATACTTTCAAAAAATCCCAAGACTTATATTAGTATTTTAAGAAGAAAGTTAACTGTTAATGCCTATAACGCAGCACTGTAAGTAATGGAACATTTGTTATCAAAGTAAAAACTTTCCACTTGTAAAATTAAATGTCACAGCAGAAAGCAATACAGCTTAAGAGTTAGGGCAAGAAAGAAGAGAGAGATCTTTAAAAAGAGAATCAATAAGACAAAAACCTGCCAGTCTGTCAGATTTAGATCATCCATTAACAGATAAGTGAACAAAATGTTGTCTTCCATCTCCTGTCCCCTCGATCTGCTAACATTTAATAATTCAACCTGAAACATGGTGACACATTATAAAAGTTATTAAAGCTAAAAGCAAAACAGATGGGAGACTGTGTATGGGTGTGCTTTGAACCCAACATACAGTCTTGTTATTTCTTAACTTTACTGTTTTAAAATCAATTTGTCAGCACATTAAATGATTAGTAAATAACCTATTGAGTGATTAAATCCACCCTCTACCCATCCACAGGCCTGTGCTTTCCTTGACAATAAATAGTTCATCCCTTTGGCAACATTAAGTAGCTAAAGGCTATTACTTTACCAATAGTCTAGAACAGTCTCTGTGTCCACAGCAAAACAAAAATCCTGTCTCTTGAAATCATTCACTACTCCAAAGCTGCTTTCGTGAATCCCTCTTTGATATGCCTGGCATCACAATTACCTACCTTACAGTTAACATTTCTGTTAAGCTCACCAATGCCCACAATTCAGCAGTTAGATGAGCTCTGCTTTCTAAACAGTAGCTAGTGATTGCTTGTGAGTATATTTTCAGTGTGTGAAGTTTAGCTCAACCCCAGCTGAGTATACTAAACCCAAGAAATGGCAAATCTGTGATCTGTTAGACTATGACTCTTAAAAACATAGATCAGGCTAAAGAAAGCTCAATAAAACATGCGTTTATCTGTAGTTACAAACCTTCAAGACCAACAGCAGTTGTTTAATTCTGTATTGTGCTCTTCAAAAATACAGATAGCATAATCAGAAAAGGATTAAAACAGACGTCAGAGAATTGCCCTTCTCTTACCTTCCCGCCATGCGGTGTTGGATGCTTTTTCTCTGTTGTATTAAAAATTACTCTTACACACACGTAGAAGTCCACGTGAAACATCACAATCAGGGAAAAGGGAGATGTTTCTTCAGCAATAGTTGGGCATTATCAGAATAAGTCCTGTTCAGGGATGGTCTCTTACATTACAATGCAGAACATTGTGTCAACCACTTAAAAAGGACAGACAATCCGACTACTTAAGATTTCATTTTGAAAGCACTCTTGCTACTGTAATGAGGAATATAGCGTAGATTTACTCAAGTGTATAGCAGTTGGGAAGGCCAGAGGGAAGACATCAAAATAAATGAGAGTACACAAAGTAAGCATTGTTTTTTTACTAGAGGCTTTATGAATTATAAAAGCACACACACACACATATATTATTTCTCAAAATAAAATATTCACTATTTTATTGGAATCATCCACTGCTTCCAGCTCTTGCAATCTTGCTACCTCCTCATCCATATAGTTCCCTGATCAATGAGGGGAAGGGGTTGATAAAGCATCTCATTTATAGCTGATTGCTTTAAAGTTTCTCACTCTATGAACATTGTCCAGTTGTGGATCTATTACAGGATATTTGATTGATCACATTGTGAAACCCAGAACTGTGAACTGGAAAAACCTGTTTCTTGCTATGCTGTGTCTCAGACCTAGCACACACCTTTAACCAAATACCTTTCTGTCCACTGTAAACAAGCAGTTGTTTTGTGGCTCACACCACACCTTTAATCCAAGAGCTTTCTATAAAGAAGAACTAAATAATGTCAACCTTAGGTCAAGTGTCAGAGCAAGCAACCAGTTGACAAGAAAATGGGGTTGGCAGGGAGAACATAGAGAGTGAGAGAAAGTGCAGAGAATGGATAGAGAGATGGAAGGAAGCAGAAAGCAGGGACATTCTGTTTGAAGCATAGTTAAGGCAGAGTTGAGAAGGAAAAGGAATTTTCATTCAGGGAGGCTGGCAGAGTAGGAAGGTCAGCTGGGTGCTTTATCTGCCTCTCTGAGCTTTCACCTCAGCATCTTGCTTCTGAGATTTTATTGCTAAAATTGAGCATTTAGGATTTTATTTTAAAAAAACATGTATCCCTTCCTTAACTACTATGGAATATAAGAAGACGCTTGCCAGACAATGTTGTTGTAAAAGATTGTTTTAGGAATAATGAGTTTTTTATTTTTCCATATGTAATTAAGAAATGTTCTTTCAAATTCTGTAAAGAGTTGTGTTGGCTTAAAGAATACTCAGAATCATTAGTCATCAGAGAAATGCAAATCAAAACAACCATGAGGTTTAACCTTACACCATCAGAATGGCTAAGATCAAAAAGTCAAGTGACAATACATGCTGGAGAGGATGTGGAGAAAGGGGAACCCTCCTCCATTGCTGGTGGGGATGTAAACTTGTACAACCACTTTGGAAATCAATCTGGTGCTTTCTCAGACAATTAGGAATAGTGCTTCCTCAAGACCCAGCTATACCACTCCTCGGCATATACCCAAAAGAGTCTCAAGTACACGATAAGGACATTTGCTCAACCATGTTTGTAACAGCCTTATTTGTAATAGACAGAAGCTGGAAACAGCTCCTCAGTGGAGAAATAGATCCAGAAATTGTGGTATATCTACACAATGGAATGTTACTCAGCAATAAAACACAAGAAAATCATGAAATTTGCAGGTAAATGGTGGTATCTGGAAAAGATCATCCTGAGTGAGCTATCCCAAAAGCAGAAAGACACACATGGTATATACTCACTCATATAGACATGAAATATAGGATAAATCTACTAAAATCTGCACACCTAAAGAAACTAATCAAGAGGGAGGACTCTTGCTAAAATGCTCAATTCCTATCCAGAAAGGCAAAGAGGATGGAGATCAGAAGAAGGAGAAATGAGGGAACAAGTCAGGAGCCTGAAATAGAGGACCTCTGAAAGGCTTTGCCCTGCAGACTATCAAAGCAGATGCTGAGACTTATGGGCAACCTTTGAGCAGAATGCAGGAAATCTTATGAAAGAAGTGGGAAACAGTAAGATCTGGAGAGGACAGGAACTCCACAAGGAAAGCAACAGAACCAAAAATTCTGAGCACAGGGGTCTTTTCTGAGACTGATACTCCAACCAAGGACTATGCATGGAAATAACCTAAGACCCCTGCACAGATGTAGCCCATGCCAGTTCAGTATCCAAGTGGGTTCCATTGTAATAGGAACAGGGACTGGCTCTGACATAAACTGGTTGGCCTGCTCTTTAATTACCTCCCCCTGAGGGGGAAGCAGCCTTAGCAGGCCACAGAAGAAGACACTGAAGCCACTCCTGATAAGACGTCATTGACTAGGATCAGAAGAAAGGAAAAGAAGACTTCTCCTATCACTGGACTTGGGGAGGGACATGCATGCAGAGGATGGAACAAGGGAGGAAGGGATTGGGAGGGGAGGAGGGAGGGAACCACAGGGGGGATACATAGTGAGTGAAGTGTAATTAATAAAGAATTTAAAAAATGCTCAACAAAATACTTGCAAACCAAATACAAGAACACATCAAAGGTATCATCCCCTATTACCAATTAGGCTTCATCTGAGTTATGCAGGAGTGGTTCAATATATGGAAATCCATCAATGTGATCCACCATATTAACAAAGTGAAAGAAAAAATAACCACATGATAATCTCCCTAGATGCTGAAAAAGCATTTGACAAAATCCAACATCCATTCATTTTTAAAGTACTGGAGAAATCAGGCATACAAGGCACATACCTGAACATAGTAAAGGCAATATACAGCAAACCTACAGCCAACATCAACCTAAATGGAGAGAAACTTAAAGCAATCCCACTAAAATCAGGGACAAGGCAAGGCTGTCCACTCTCTCCATATCTCTTTCATATAGTTCTTGAAGTCCTAGCTAGAGCAATAAGACAATTAAAGGAGATCAAGGGGATTCAAATTGGAAAAGAAGTCAAAATATCACTATTTGCAGATCATATGAAAGCATAACTGAGCGACCCACAAAACTCTACCTGAGAGGTCCTACAGCTGATAAACACCTTCAGCAAAGTGGCTAGATACAAAATTAACTAAAAAAAAATCAGTAGCCTCCTGTATATAAAAGACAAAAGGGCTGAGAAAAAATTAGGGAAACAATACCCTTCACAATAGCCACAAATGACATAAAGTACCTTGGTATGACCCTAACCAAGCAAGTCAAAGACTTGTATGAAAAAAAAAATTCCAGTCTCTGAAGAAAGAATTAGAAGAAGATATCAGAAGATGGAAAGATCTCCCATGCTCATGCCATGGCAGGATTAACATAGTAAGAATGGCCATCTTACCAAAAGCAATCTACAGAATCAATGCAATTCCTATCGAATTACCAACATAATTCTTTACAGATTTGAAAGAAAAATTCTAAACTTCATATAGAATAACAATAAACTCAGAATTGCTAAAACAATTCTCTACAATAAAAGGTCTTCTGGATGTATTTCCATCTGTGATCTCCAGGTGTACTATAGAGTAACAATATTAAAACTGCATGGTACTGGCATAGAAACAGACGGGTGGATCAATGGAATCAAACAGAAGACCCTGAAATAAACCCACACACTTATGGACACCGGATATTTGACAAAGATGCCAAAATCATACAATGGACAAAAGATAGCATCTTCAACAAATGGTGCTGGGATAACTGGATATTACATGTAGAAAAATGCAAATAGATCCATACTTATCACCCTGCAGAAAAATAAAGTCTAAGTCAATCAAAGACCTCAATATAAAACCAGACACACTGAATTGGTTAGAAGAAAATGTGGGGAAGAGCCTAGAACTCATTGGCACAGGAGACAACTTTCTGAACAGAATACCAACAGCACAGGTTCTAAGAACAACAATCAATAAATGGGACCTCATGAAACTGAAAATTTTCTGTAAAGCAAAGGACACTGATGTCAGAACAAAATGACTACCTACAGATTAGCAAAGGATCCTTACCAACCCTGTATCTAACAGAGTGGTAATATCCAGAATATATGAAGAACTCAAGAAGTTAAACAGTAACAAATCAAGTAATCCAATTAAAAAATGGGGTACAGAGCTAAACAGAGAATTCTCAATAGAGGAATATCAAACGGCCAAAAACCACTTCAAGAAATGCTCAGTTTCCTTAGTCATGATGGAAATGCAAATCAAAATGACCCTGAGATTTCACCTTACACCCATCAGAATGGCCAAGATCAAAAACTCAAGTGACACCAAATGCTGGAGAGGTTGTGGAGAAAGGGGAACCCTCCTCCACTGCTGGTGGGAATGTAAACTTGTACAACCACTTTGGAAATCACTCTGGTGCTTTCTCAGACAATTAGGAATAGTGCTTCCTCAAGATCCAGGTAAAGCACTCCTAGGCATATATCCAAAACATGCTCAAGTACACAACAAGGATTATTGGCTCAACCATGTTTGTAGCAGCTTCATTTGTAACAGCCAGAAGCTGGAAACAATCCAGATGCTCCTCAACTGAGGAATGAATATAGAAATTGTGGTACATCTACACAGTGGACTATTACTAAGCAATAAAAAACAAGGAAATCATGAAATTTGCAGGTAAATGGTGGGAACTGGAAACGATTGTCCTGAGTGAGCTCTCCCAGAAGCAGAAAGACACACAGGGTATATATTCACTTATAAGTGGATATTAGACATATAATATAGGATAAACCTACTAAAATCTGTACACCTAAAGAAACTAATCAAGAAGGAGAACTCTGGCTAAAATGCTCAATCCCCATTCAGAAAGGCAAGGAGGATCGACATCAGAAGAAGGAGAAAACAAGGAACAAGACAGGAGCATTCCACAGAGGGTCTCTGAAAGACTCTACCATGCAAGGTATCAAAGCAGATGCTGAGACCTTTGAGCAGAGTACAGGGAACCCTGTGACAGAAGTTGGAGATATTAAGACCTAGAGAGGACAGGAGCTCCATAATGAGAGCAATAGAACCAAAAATCTGGGCCCAGGGGTCTTTTCTGAGACTGATACTCCAACCAAGGACCATTCATGGAGATAACCTAGAACCCCTGCACTGATGAAGCCCATGGCAGTTCAGTGTCTAAGTGGGTTCCGTAGTAATGGAAACAGGGACTGTCTCTGACATGAACTGATTTGCCTACTCTTTGATCGCCTCCCCGTGAGGGGGGAGCAGCCTTATCATGACACAGAGGAAGACAATGCAGCTACACCTGATGAGACCTGATAGATTAGGATCAGAAGGAAGGAGAGGAAGACCTCACTTATAAGTGGACTTGGGAAGGGCATGCGTGTTATCAATTCCAAAATGCCATTGTCTTTTCTCATGACATTTACCTTGACCTTGTGTCTTGGTCCTGCAAGATACTTTACATAGTGAGGCTCTGGAACATGTCTTGTACTTAATAGAATTCCTATGACACTCTGAATGCTCCTGGAATCCTTATAGTCATCCTGACTCAGCTGAGGGTTAACAAAGTTTCTTTGCCTGTTTATTTCATAGCACATAAAGGACAGTTCATTACATTTTCTCCCAGACATCAGATGAATTTAAGTCAGTAAGTACAGCATCAGAGCAATGAATGTTGTTGGTGCTGGGAAATAAAGAAAAGCAAAAGATAATCAATTTTCTCCAATCTTTAGTTTGCTCAACCACTTGATGTGAAACCACATATTGCTTCACTGGAATTAACAGTTAAGACATCCTGTTGCAACTCAATGTGCATTAAAACACACACTCAATTTTGATCATATTGAAAAAGCCCATCCTAAGAGATCTTCTGAGACATTTATATTTACAATTATTGCCTTTATAGTTAAGCTAGCAAATTTAAACATAGAGACAAAGAAGATTCCTGTGAATTAGCTGTATCTTATAGGCTCTGGTTAACTATGTGCATACTTATTTATGTCTTTAACACATTCTGCCCATTTGTTTCAAAGGCAGGCAGTCCGGTTTCAGTGTTCATTGTAAGCTCAATTTGGTTTTACTTCCTCACTATGTTTTCTTGGCATCTGTTTTTATGGAAATATAGCTGGTCATTAACACAGCTTTGCATGCCTTGTAACTGGATTGTTTTTCATGCAAAATAGACATTTGTAAAATAATTACAGATGGGAAATTACACCCCATGGATTCTTTTCTTCATTATAAAAGTATCCCATTCTGATAATTTTATATACACTTCATTACATAGGGAGCACACAGGGAAAATAAAAACTCCATTTATGATAACAGTCTTGAGAATACTTACCCTTTCCAAGCGAGAAGTGGTGTTCTATGTACAAGAGTAATCATTGTGAGAAAATTGTGTAAGGAAATTATTTCTGATTTCTCTACTCACCATCCTCTTCAAAGGTCTCTAAACCATGCTATGAGGCCCTGGACAGAACTTTCGGGTGCCATGGAGTGCCTGAGCAGCTGAAACACAGAAGAAGAGAGCACTTTCTGAGTATTATGGGGCTTTGTGATGTTGTTTTAGGAAGGAGATCTTCCTTTAGTGAACACTGGCCCTGAATGTGCTGAACAGCATAGTCGGCCTTGAACTGTCATCCTTCTGACAGACTTTAAAGTAATAAGTCATAAGTATCCCCCCTGCATAGCTGGAAAACATTTATGTATCATTGAACCCAGAGATAGATGCTTCTCTTGTCTTACTCTATGTTCATTTCCTACCTTTCCCCATTTGTTTGGTTCCCAGAACCTAGGACAGTCTCATTAAAACCTCTTAACTTGGAATTCCTTCTTAAGTTTAACAAATAGAAATCACTAATAGATTCCTTCAGAGGGACAGAAAACAGGGGTATGTCTAGGACATACACCCTCTCTGTGTTTGCTTTTCCTAAACTGGCAGCTCCTGCCACCTAGTCTTTAAGCAATACAGTTTGACAGCTTTCATTCCTTGCAGATTTAGGTAGCTGAAACTTCTTGTCACCCCTGTTTGTCTTTAGCCAAGCCTACGTGCTGTAAGGGTCTCAAGTTGGAGCTCTTTGTAGAATAGGTCTCCATCATTCTTTTTTGGCTTTGTTAATGTGCTTACACACAGTACCTGAGAGGGGTTCCAACATTTCTGTTCAATGTGGCAGCTCTTCAATCAACTACCCCTGACAATACTTGGCTTCTGTGCAAATGGAGGCATAGAAAGACAGAATCTTTGAGTTATGGAATAATAAAACATTAGAACATGAAACGAATTTCATATACAAAATCATGATGAAAATGGTATTCATCAGCATAAAGTTTTCTGTGTGGATCTTGCAGGGGATTAGTTGAAGAGATAAAACTTTGCAGTCTTTTAACTCACCATCAAAGTCAAATGCTTCTGTTGCTGATGATGTTTACCTTAATGACTGCCATACTGTTTCAGACAGTAAATATAGAAACTTCTTAATTATTTGCCCAAAGGTATTTGTTTTTAGAGATATTCATAAAGTTGAGAAAAACAGTGGAGATAAAAACATATTAACAGAGTAGAATGATGAAAGACTTTAGTACATAGAATACTTTTCAGAGCTATTGACAGGTAATACCTTGTTCCAGAGTTTCTGGTTTCCTTCATAACTGTTACCAGAAGAAACTCTTTTGAAAGTGTCGTTTAATTTCCTACAACTTGGTGTAAGTCGATCTTTATCTTTAAATACTTATTCAGTTAACTGTTGTATCTTGATAAAAATATACTTCCCCTTACTTTTTGATAGCCATGTTTCATCATCTTAAAACTTAAAAAAAATCAGAATAAAAACTGAGCATGTTGCCTCTGCAATTATGTTTTACTGTGTAACATATGCCTAAAGTTGTAATCTTTTTTTGCTGTATTTTTATATATTTTCTCTTGAATCACATTCAGAGGAAGGAGAATACATATTACTGATTTTGTTTGTTTATTTTAAAAAGGAAACATTTCAAAAATAGAATGAAAATACTGAATCAGAATCAACTTCACTTGATACATCTTTTAACCAACCTGTAAATAATTGTCAGGCCCACAGATAATGCGGTCACTGAATTAGCTTACTCTAGAAGGAAAAGAGATTTCTAAAAGTAATAGAAAAATGATTCAGAAAACTAATAGTAAACATAGTAATGACATTCCATAGCATATCAATATCAGTTTGTTGTTTTGATGCGACCGTTAACATTAAATTGTTCTGAACAGGGATTTTTTTTTTTTTTTTTTTTTTTTTTTTTTTTTTTTTTTTTTTTTTTTTTTTTTTTTTTTTTTTTTTTTTTTTTGTTCTTCTCAATGCAGTTTATTCAGGAACCTTGGACAATCTTCTGACCCTGGGGAAAGCCAGCCCACAGCTTAAAATAGCCTCTGGGTAATGGAAATCTCACAATGTGAATGTGTAACTTATGGTTTTCTTAGGAAACGTTATCTTTCCTCAACTGGAATGAATAAATAAAACTAGTATGAACTACAATAGATCTGAAACAAAAGGATGTTATGATACTGGACCTAACTCACAACAATTTTATTAATTCCAACTAATAGCTCCAAATGTTATTTACCACTTAACAAATCCAGTTTTGTTATTTTACACTTAGCCGTCTATTATGTCAATATAGATTACAGATTTCTATTGTACTACTGAAGCAAAGATAACGACAGGTTTCTGTGGCCTGTGTTTAAACCTAAATGTGAAGATAATAGTGAGGGTTCCAAAACTGCAAAGGTGAGTAAGTATTCAAGATAAATGGTTAAACAAGAGGAACAAAACTCTGCAACACTCGCTTGACTCCCATATAGACGAAAGTCACTTCAAGAACTTGTTCATGGAGACATTTCGTTAAAATCACTCTTTGTCAAGGGCAAAATTTCTCTTCTGAGGTTTTCTGTAAACATTACACAGTAGCCCTTTTCTCATAGTGTCTTTCTGACTACAAACGCTTGAATCTGTCCTATCTATTCTACTGCTGCCTAAGTTCCTTCTTGACCATAATGCTACCCTGATGATGGCCCCCGAGGCCTTTCCAAGATCAATGCTAACCCTTCCCCCACTGCTTGTTCTTCAGCTGGTGGTGCCAGCCAGCATGTGCGTAAGCATGGAGCTGTGTTCTGTGTGCTCCACTATTAGTCACAACGTCAGTTCCTTCACAGCAGCATCACCTTCGCTTGTTTCTGGAGCCTTTCTGAGAAAATAGCATGTCTTCCTAGCATGCTTCTTATCGTTAGCTGCAACACTAGCATTGTGTACTCTTTCACTTTGACTTTGGTTTTCGTGAACACACGAATCTCAAGCAAAAGCCGTCTATACAATGCCATTATTGAAATAGGTAAATTCCATCCCTCATTTATAGATTAGCAGAATCTAATGAGTGGTCCTTGTTACACTTAATAATTTTTGACACAAATACTGTGCCATGTAAGATGTGACCTGAATATATAGAAAGTATACAATATGTGTCATGAAGACTTGTATATGTGAAATTTCACATAGTGCCATCTGTATAAGACAGAGATCAGACTGGCACTTAAAATGAAACTCTACTTACAAAATCCATTTCTGACTGTGTATATCAATATCAGGTCTCGCCAGATTTACTTCTTGTTCTTCTGGAGTTTGTGGAACTTTTATAAGCATCAGGGTCAAACATATAAGCAAAATCATGCAAAAAACCACAGTGTTGGAAATTACTTTATTGCTGATACTTGAACATGAGAGTTCAATTTCTTCTTAATTAAAAAAAACACTTTTTCTGTACATGCAACTATCTCAAAACCTTTATTTAATATATATAATATATTTGTATGAGGGAATCTGCTACTCAATTTGGGAATAAACCACAAGCAGCAAAAACCATTAATTTTTGAAAAAATGATTGTTGGTATTTTTGATTGTGATATGTTTGAATTTCTGTGAATGTGTTAATACTACAATGAAGTATTATGGAGTATCATAGTTTGGAAGTATAATAGTTTCTCTATGTCATTAAAATATCATCATAAAATGGATTAAATATTTAACAGAATATTCTTGCTCCAGTACTTTGATATGTACTTTTTGTATTGTCTAAAAACACTGCTTTTCACAAAATATTTTACATAAATAACAGTCATTATCTTATCTCCAAAACATCTTCCTTTCCTCAGACCCTATTTGTCTTTGTTATGACAAGCATTTCAACATCTACTGGCCTCACACATCCTCCTCAGAATTGATTGTTCTGACTTTGTATTCAAGAAGACACTGACTACCTTCGAAATTCACCTGAAATGTCTTCTATTTGCCTTTCTCTCTTTTTATTCCTGTTATAATTTTAACTTTGCCATATTGTTTCGTTGTTTGAAATCTAGCATATCTGTCTACATACGGATATGTCTACACTGTATGCAGGCACGCTGGGTATACGCTGCTGCTGCCTGCCACACATTAGACAATGCCTTATTTTCTGCAAAAAGAAAACAAATGCTATTTAACTGATTTCTTTTTATTCAATTTCCTCCATCTTTTCCTTTGCCTCTACAAATTTCAAATTCACTTAATGACCTACGAAAACTTTGACTCCAAGTTTATCCTGCCTACAAGAAGTGCAGGGATAAAGACAGAGCAGAAATTGAGGGAATGTTCAAACAATGCCTGGCTCAACCTAGCACCCACCCCATGGGAGAGAGCCAACCCCTGACACTGTTAAGGACACTCTGCTCTTCTTGCAGATAGGAGCCTAGCATAGCTATCCTGAGAGCTTCCACCCAACAGTGGATAGAAACTGATGCTGAGACTCACTGTGGAGCGTTAGGAGGACCGCATGGAGCTTGGTGGGGAGCAGGGGAAGGACAGAAGGACCCAGACCCGAAGGGAACAGGAGCCCCATAGGAAGACCAACAGACCCAAGTGGGGGGGCGGGGACTTGTAGAAACTAAAGCACCAACCAAGAACAATGCATGAGCTGACCTAGGTTGCCTACACATAATTACACAATGGCAGCTTGTTCTTCGTGTGGGTTCCCTACTAAGTGGGCCAGGGCTTTCTGTGACATGCGGTCTGGAGGGGCTGCCTTGCCAGACCATTTTGGAAGATGGTGCACTAAATCCTGATGCAATTTGATGTGTGGGGTGGGTTGGGGGTGGGAGGGTGCTTCCCTTTTCTGAGTGGTAAGGGAGAGGGGAGAGGTGGAAGAGGGAGAGAGGGTGGGACCAGGAGGAGGTGAATAAATAAATAATTTTTTAAAAAGAAAAAATACATTAAAATCTATTTAAATTCAAGCAGTCTGTTATTGACAGATTGTTTTCACTGTGGTTTCATTATATCATTACTTTTAAAGCAATGATTAGTAACTTCCTATTGCCTATGAAAAAACTCTAGATTTTTCTACAAAGTCTTCGTGTTGACAAAGCAAGGCCCTAGACTGCCAAAGGAAACCGTTTTCACGCTTCAAAGCTCCATCAAAGGCAATCCCAACATGTCCATGTTAAACTCCATTCCCTTTTGTTAAATATTTCATTCTTTAAGAACAGCTTAGGTTCAGATTTCTACATGTGAACTACAACGGTTACTTCCGATTTTTTTCGTTGGGAGAATCACACTTATATTTGCGCTATGCTGTATGAATTTTTACCATTTGATCCTCCACAAAATGTGTAAAATATATAGTGATACATTCAGTCCTGCATACATAGCCCTCACCACACAAATACACATATACAAACACACACATAACACACACTCAGACAGAGCACACAAACATATAAGTAGGCAAATTACATAAAATAAAATCTAAACTAGTACCCCCTCTCAAAATAATCAAACCAAATCAAACCAAACAAAGTGAACAAGGATAAAGAGAGCCCTATGGAAACATGGGAGAATTATGGCTCAGGTATTGAAATGCTAAATGCTGAGCGCTACAATACCTTTTCCCTCCCAGTCACTTGAGAGCATGTTGAAGAAGTTAGTCGTTTTTTGAAAGCTTTGGAAATGTAATAAAAATAAAGGTGCACTAATTCAAAATATCAAAGATAAAAGAGAAATGGGTCAATCTTGGGACCCATTTGAATCTTTTAAATTAGTTATTTGTCTTCTTTTCAATATTAACTCAACCCTAGTTTAGCTAAAATGACAATTGTAAAAATTAAATATTTTTGGATCTAGTATATCTTCCGAATATAAAGAAATATTTTCAATAATTGAAGAAAAAAATCTTATTGATCAAGAAAAATGGGAGTAAAAATTACATGTGCTGAATGAAGTAAGAAATTTTAAAATAAAACTTTGATTTTGGCACAGTGTTTTCAGACAGTTTTAATGAATCATAGAAAGGTACTTTAGCTGATGAGCATAATTAAGATGTAGTATAAACATTTCAAAATGTTAACTACAGGAGGCAATCTTTATCCCAATTAATTCCAATATATTCCTTATCCAATCAAACAGTACCCACTGATTGTAAAGTCCTGACTGGTTAGTCCTTAATACAATTTTTTTTTTAAGGAAAATGAAATGAATGGACACATTTATTTTAGTGGGTAGCTTATACAAGCAAAAGATTAAAAGATATATCCAAAAATCTAGAAATTTCTATTGCTGAGGCTGTGTAAATACAGGTTTTAAGGTGATGGCACAAATGAGGCTCTGAGGAAAGTCACTGGAACCGCTGACACTTCCCCCGTGCACCACAAAATGATGTGTTTTTAAGACTACGGTGAACATATTCATCACTTAATCCTTTATCAAAGTTTGTGATTCCCAATAAAGCGATACTATAAAATGTTCTAGTCTGTGAAATATTCATAGTTCAAGGCATTTGTCTATTTGCAAAAAGCTAAATGCTTAAAAGTATGTATTTTGTCCAATGTTGGTATATTTTAATCACTTAAAATGCAATATATTATTTTGCTCTTTTCACTTTAAGTAATTTACTATAAATTCAGCGCCTATAAACAATCATTTATTAGCTTACAGCTCTACAGATTAGAAGCTCAAATCGCCCATACCTGGCTAAAACATTCCAACTAGGCCAGAAATGTATGCTTACACTATTTTATAAGCCCTGTGTGTGGGCTGGAGTGCTGGGGATTGTCGCCACGGCTGTGAGGGATCTTGACTGTTGTTTGTTTAAAGATTTATCTATTTATTTATTTATACAGCGTTCTGCCTGCACGTGTGCCTGCACTCGGGCATCCGATCACATTACATGATGGTTGAGAGTCACCATGTGGTTGCTGGGAATCGAACCCGGGACCTTTGGAAGAGCAGCCAGTGCTGTTAACTCCCGGGCAGAAATGTAACTGGAGCCTTTAGCGAGAATCACTTGCTTTGGGTCCGGGTCCCTGCTGCTCGAGGCCCCACGTCCAGCTTGCAAAGCCAGCCAGTGAGCATCGCAGCCCATCTCATTCTCCCAGTTCACTCCGCCTCATAACTCAGCAACTCTGTGACACTGACACTATCCCGGATGAAATCATTGACCAGCAGGTTAAACTTCACCTGAAAACCGAATTTTCCTCTGCTTTGTCATGTGACACCATTCACAGATTTTAGGGGTGAACATGGCCATGGCCATCTTCTGGATCCTCCCGAAGTCTCTATAAAGTATTCATGGTGCGTTTTTCAGGCTGATGCCTCACAGAATGCTTCCATGCCTAGAGGCTTATGGGAAAGATTCAATATGTAATAGAACTGAATCCCTGTTGCTGTTGTTAAATTTTCCTCAATATCTTGTAAATTTGAGAGGGTTGTGTCTGATATTCGAAAGCTTGGATTTGTGTTCACTGGTCACCTCAGAAGAGTGCCAAGTACGCCCCTGTAAGATTCTATGACAAGTGGGCATCCAATAGGGACCCATTCTTCCTCCACCTGCTCCACCCGTGGGGCTACACAAATCACGCTGTAAATGTCAGAATCTGCTTGGTGCAATTCATTTTTTAAAGTTTCCTTTCCAGGGTACTGAAGTTTAACAGCCACTGGGCCAAACAATAAACCTAAACCTTATAGACAAAGTAGCTTTCAAAATAATGAAATTTTGGTATTGACATAATAAAACACCACTATACTGTAGGAAGTTTTTATGATATTTTTGTAATACTGTATTTCATATTTGACATTTACAACTTATAAGCAGAAGAACAAATTCATTTAAGTTTCACCTAACATTGAATTTATATTATAGTTCAATTATGCCTAAAATCAGACATTATTCTGCAAACTCAACTGACAAAATAACTTTTACAATCATTTATTAAATCTAGAAGGAATACTACATAATAAATATTTTATATGCTAATCTTGAAAAAACACCTATTTGTGAATGATTGAGGCTAAAAATATGTTTGAACGCTGATTTACCTAACCTTGTTTTGGTTCTAAGGAGACACAACAGCATTTTTTTTTTTTTTAATATTCTGATGTGTATTCTTCTGGTGTAATATCAGGAAGCTGACTTGATACAATTTTAACTCTAGTTCTGGTAAATGAATGAGCTTTCAAAACAGAAAAACACTATAAATATTATAAGAGTTGCTATGATTTCTTGCATGTTATAGCCATGAAAATCCATCAATGTAATCTTCTGTATGCTACTGTTAAATACACGGGTAGTTTATTAGTTACTTTCCTTATGTGTAATGGCAAGAGTCATTGAGAATTAGCCATACCTGTGAGTATTTGGCTTGCACCTCTATTTTACTTGACTCAAATACATGTAGCAAATAATTAAATCAAAAGTTCTATCCATATTTTTCTGGTGTCAGTTGCTAGTGAGTGAGAATAAATGACACAGTTGGACTCTCTTCCTTGTCTAAGAGGGGGAAACTAGACCCAGACTAGTTAGTAATCTGTGGATTCCTGACTTATTTCTAATATCTCAAAAACTGTAGCCATTTTTTATCGAATACATTTTGTGTACAATATTTATGTTCATTTATCTTGGTCTCCATAATTTTGATAGATTAGTGAATATTAGACTTTTCAAACTTGAAAGTTTTATCTTGTTGTAAACTTTTATCTCCTATATTCTCTTTGGATTATTTTAATATCAAAGTATTAAATATTAGCAACATGGCATTCTAATCCTTTTTTTTTAGTTGCATCACATAGTATTTCATTGCAATCATCTTTTCTGTGCTGCTAGAATTTATAATCTGCATAAACTTTCTATTTTACATTATCCCCTAACAAAGTAATCTAGTGAAAATCTTCTATTTCAAGTAGCATTTTTCATTTCATTTTTAGAAACCTCATATCTTTTATAATATATGCCAAATGTCCCTCATTTAATGCAAGTGTTATTCTAGAAATATTAACCCTTTTACTTAGTTGATGTAACCTTTCTCTGGTGGTTCTAACATTTTTATTGAATGTCTGTTTGTTTTGTGTTTTTTCCCCTTCTTTTAAATACATATCTTCTTTATTACAGAGTTTTGCATTATATTATAAGGGCTATGTTTTGGCTTATGCATTAATTAGTACAAAGCTGTGCTTTAGAGACCTGGAACTCGGCTGCATGTCCACTCAGATTTTTGGGTGCATTCGTAAGAGGTCATTTTGTTGACACTATATTGTCTTGATCTCAGAAAGACTTTGTTCGGCCTTTCGAGAGGCTGTCCTTGCTATAGGTGTACACCATTTCTAGGCAATTTACTTTCCTTGGTCATGATCTTCATTTCTAAAATGCAAAACTTTTTATAGTTTCTCCATAAGTCTGAGGTATGAAAATAATTTTTTCTAGGAACTCAAGAGAGGTCTGGGGGCCTATGCATACTTGATGCTTTTGCAAATAATAAAATTTCAGAGAGCAGGCCAGTCATATTATGTCAGAGGCAGTCCCTCTTCACATTACTATGTAACCCACTTGGAGACTGAGCTGCCATGAGCTACATCTGTGCAGGGGTTCTAGGTTATCTCCATGAATAG
>REGO01000092.1:3080171-3134301 GCA_010120015.1 Rhombomys opimus | reverse complement strand
CTTCCTTCCTTCCTTCCTTCCTTCCTTCCTTCCTTCCTTTCTTTCTTTCTTTCTTTCTTTCTTTCTTTCTTTCTTTCTTTCCTTCTTTCTTTCTTTTCTTCCTTTCTCTCTCTCTACTTCTCTCTCTCTTTCTTTCTTTCTGATAGAGTTTCTCTGTGTTGCCCTGGCTGCCCTGGAATTTGCTCTCTAGACCAGGATGGCCTCCAACTCAGAGATCTGCCTCCCTCTGCCTCCCAAGTGTTGGGATTAAAGGGTGCATCACCACCACCTGGAAGAAAACAACGTTTCTAACTGAAGAAATGTATGCACGGCTTCACATACATTGTGAATTGGAAAGATAAAACAAAACAAAAAAACATTGATCTTGGGCTTTTGATACATTAAGAACCACGTCATTCATGTTGCCTTTATAGTATTTGTTTAATTTAGCTATTTGACTCCACAGGTAAAATTATAGTGTCTTCCCATATTTGGAAGTCTGAACTTCTGGGAAAAAGGATATTGAAGTTAAAACACTATTGCTGAAGGTTCCACACACTTAAGAAACAGGATTGGAAGGAATCAAGCTGGATCAGACCTGCAAGCCTCATCCTTGAAGACTCTCTCACAGCAGTAAATGGAGCTATGCAAGCTGTTAGGTGAGGATGCAGCCAATAGTCCTTCTCATTTGTGATGCCTGTGAACCCTGGCGATGACCAGAAGAGCAAGATACCACAACGTGTGCAATTGTGGCACTCACGTACTGGAGGTAACTCACAGCCATCTAACTGGCCTGCAGACCGCTCGGTAGGAGGTAATTCATTCACAGTATTAGAATCCCAGTCTACTATCCACGGCCAGTGAGACCACAGACCCTAAAGACAGGTCTACTACTGTCACTTCTATAAACCAGTGTAATTTCTAACTGTATTCTAAATACTTATAGCCGCAGATGACTGTAGCTCTCAGCCTTTATCAAGGAAGCTTCTTTTTTGCAGGGAAAAACCATTACAAAAAGCCACAACTGGTCAAAGTGCCGAGAGCGACTGACCTTGCTGTACCCATTTGTAGCAAGATATTTGATCCCATCGTAAACCCTGATATTGTGAGCTGTAAAAACCTGTTCTTGTTTGGCGTAGTTCAACCATATCACACACATCTAATCCAAGAATTTCTGAACACAGGATTTAATAAAGTTAACCCTAAGTCAAGAGGCAGAGAAAGGAACCAGCTGACAGGAATTAAGTAGAAAGTATGGGCATTGAGTTGAAGGGTATTTAAGACAGCTTGGAGAAGAAGAAAAGCTCTTGAGGTCTTTAGCCCTTTACTTTTGGCTTTTTAGCTCTTTAGCTCTTTGGCTTTTAGCCTTTTGGGTTTTTCCTCCTGAACAGTCAGTTGAGCTAACAGACCTTTTCCTCATGTGACATGGGCTGAGTAGGAAGGTCAGCTGGGTACTTTCTCTGCCTCTCTGAGCTAGCAGGTTTTCACCACAGCATCAAGCTCATGATTCCTATTGGTAAAATCGAATGGTTGGGATTTTCCTTCATTATAACAACACCCATACCCAATTTCTACATATATAACACAAAGCCGACACCTTAAACCTTATGGAAGAAGGGGCAGAACAATTATGAAAGTCAGAGGCCAGGACATCCCTTCCAAGATCATGTCTTCTGTCTGTGACGGGAGGCTGCACACAAGAAATCTCATTATTACAGTTGCTTAAAAAAAAAGCTGAAACATGACAATACCACCCAACTTGCCCATGTGAGGGAAAATTCTCAAAGGCCTCAGATCCATATGGGGAGCTGATTAAAGGCTTTTAAGAAAGGATTCATGAAATTCACAAAGTAATGATAAATTTTGAAACACATACCATAACATTTAATCATTTTATTATGAAGTTTTTGTTTATTTCGTAGCAGTCCTTATTTTTTAATATGTTGCTAATGTGGTTATAAACAAAACTCTCCTTCCTTCCTCCTATCAAGTAATTGCCTTAGAAAAGTAAAATAAGTTCACACTTAGTGTTTTGCACATGTGGGTTGAGTATCCCCCGAAGCTTCACCTGCTAGAAGGTGGATGCTAATCAAATTACCTTAAATGTTCCCATCTGTGCAGAGGACTGGTTCTAACCTAATATTTACCTTTTTCTGATCTATAGAAATTATGGCGCCCATTCTCCCAAAGAATAAATTTCAGTTAAGAATCACATCAACCAACAAAGATATATATCTGTCTTGGGCTTTTTTAGTTATAGGAATTAAAAAAAAAAGACAACCTCGAATGGTCACATCTGGATGGTTACAAATACCCAAATGCTGCAGGGAATTATTAGATGTATGCAACGGCTAAGACGGGCTGAGTCTGGAAACGCTGTGTTGTGAATTCTCTGAGTGATTCGTTCTCTCCTTTCCCTTGCAACAAGCTCAGATTCTCTCCTCCTGTCTGAAATCGAACCTTAGTGTCTTTATTCTCTGAGGTTCCATATACATATATATATATATATATATGTATATATATATATATATATATATGTATGTGTGTGTATATGTGTGTATGTATATATATATGTCCCATATGTGTGTTTGTGTACATAAATATATGTGGTGTATAATATATGTAATTAAATATAAACTTACATATAATATATATTTACTATATATACATACATATAATGAATAATATATACATATAAAATATGAACATAAAGGTATATAATTTTAATGGCTGCAGGAAATATTTTATCTCAAGTTGTCAGAGAAAAACTTGGGAAAATCTAATAAATGTTTAAGGAAAAGAAAAACAATTTATGTAAAGTTGTTAGAGACTTCAATTATTTTCTTCTTCCTGATTCACAGAGGTTATTTCCATTTACTGATTACTTTTTTCCTATTTCTGTTTTACAATTGGAGTTGGGCCTATTTGAATGTCAGTGATCTGGGAGAGAAAGTACTTTCTGAAGGGGGAAATAAAGTAGGAAAGATTGAGCACAACATCTCAAGTTTAGGCGTTCCCATAGCAACACCATGGCTGAGCAGAATGTGCTAAGGAAAGAAGTCCTGTTGGCTTACAAAGAGTGGAGAATAAAGCTGCATGGGAGAGGGAGAGAGGGCAATGCCAGGCTTTGCACACAGACTACAACAAGGAAGTTATAGGAAGTTACACTTACATGAAAATGAGTAAGTATACCAACTCTTGGTATTGATTATACATTGATTTAACAAAAGTTTTAACCCTATTTTACATTAGACACATTAAACCTAAGAATAGAAAAATGTTTACAAAGTATATCTTTCTATCAACGCAATGACAGCTTAGCCATGAAATATGATACTGATCTGGCTTATGTCATATTATCAATGGGATGTCCATGGTGCTCTTGTTTTACGAACCATCTTTCTGATTTTTTGAGCATGTCTCTTTATTCACCAATGTAATTGTTGATATATTTTATCTATTATCCACGAAAGATCTGAAAGTTAATACAAACAGCTGTCGTGTTCTTTTGCATAGCCCCTCTTCTCCTTAAGAGAGAGAAGCAAATAAACAAACACTCGAAAAAGATCAGTGGTCAAGGCTACTACAAATTTGTCCTTTCGTTTTGTGTCTGTCCCTGCCATGTTTTAGTGGTTTATGTTTCTAGTTGTATGTATGTATGTGTGTATGTGAGTGTGCATATGTTCTTAGGTTGCATATGTCTACAGAGACCAGAAGAAAGTGCTGAATTTCCTGGAGCTAGAGTTACAGAGAGGTGTAAGCTGCCTGGCATGGTTCCTGGGAGTTTGCCTTTGGCCCTCTACAGGAGTATCTGTTTTTCAACATAAAGCCATCTCCCTCCAGGCCCTATGACTGTCATTTTAACCTCAGATATAGTTTTGTGGTGACACTTGTGTGCCTGTGTGTTATGAAATTTAAGGTGTATGATGGGATGATTGTGCAAGCATACACAAGGGACATCTCCTTCCCAAAACCATTACGGGTTAATCAGTGCCTATGTTATCACAAAATTCATAGTGTCTCGAAGATTTTTTTGAGGCAATTGTTTTAACTGTCCCCAAATGATCTCTGTCATTCAGACATGATCTCAAGTTGATACCATCACCTCTAAGCCAAATTTAAATTCTTCAGTTTTATATGTGTTTTCTCATGCAATCAATAGTCACTGAATTCCTATTTTATCAAATATAACACTTGTCGGTTTTTGGCAGATCAATAATCGGTATACAGCGAGCCCTGGCTCCTGCTAAAAAATTAAGTGTAATATGGATGTTAAATCATTAATAACACTATCAGTTATTAAAATTTTGGTAAGTAACAAAAAGGATAGATATAATAAGGCTGGCATATGTTATGTAAGTAATGGGGGCTGTCGCCTGGTCTGGGAAGGGGATAAATAAAATCTTCCTGAGAAGCTGCCACTTAAGTAAAGGCGGTAAAGATCTAGAAACAGACTGTCAATTATCCCCACTAACATTTCTTATATATGCTCCCCATAACCTGATTAGGAATATACCTGGGAATTGCTGCTCCAACCCTGTTGCTTTCTCTCCTAGTAACCTCACATGAACTTCTGCAATGGCTGAAGCCACTGCAACAGACAGACAGACAAACAACGAAGGCTTTCCACCTTGATTTGGTGTTCCCAAACCTAGAGGGCTTGATGAACTGGTTTAAATTTCCAGAAGGAGCTGGAAAGATGATCCGTGTTTAAGTGTGTTTCCTGCTCTTGCAGTGTCCCCAAGGTTCACTTCCATCACATACATCAGTATTTCACAACCATCTGCAACTCCAGATCCAGGAAATATGACATCACCTTCTGGTTTCAAGGCTCCCATATACACATAGCAAATGTTCACACACACAGACACACACACACACACACACACACACACACACACACACACACACGTGCAAACACGCACATACACGTGTGAACAATGCAAATATTAAAAATTCTATGAATTTTAATGCTGCACATATCAGCTTAAACACATTTTACTTTAATCAGATAGTGGCAAGATAGCTGTTTATCAATTAAAGAGAAATAAAATTACATGAAAGCTAGCCTGACTTGCCATGTCTCGAGAAGCAGTGTTTGAACTGAAGCTACATCATCGTTAAATCATTGTCTGTGCATACTGAGCAAATTCTTGCCCTATCCCACCCTGTGACTGGTATTCACTAAGTCAGTTTCTCTCCTTCCAAAGCTGCTTTCTCCATTCAACAATGTAGCCATGAGTTTCCTGCCACTCGTTTGAATTGAGGGGGAAAAATCAAACTCTAGAAAGATTAATCTGGGGAGTGGACTGGTGAGAACAGCAAGAGTCTATCTATAAAGAAAATGTAAAGCTGACGCCGGACTTCTAAAACCAATGGAGGCACAGATGTTCGCAGGAAACACAGGTCTCCTGGAGAAACTAGCTTTAGCAATTTGCACTTTTCTATGCTTCTACATGAACAGAGTTCCATGTGGCCCTACACTGCTTTCCTGGTGTAAGCTGTTCTCCTACTTGAGACATCACAGTTACGCAACAGGAGGAGATGTACAGGGACCATAGTTCTTTAAATTGTAATGGTTTTCACCAGCCTTAGAACTACGCTGTGTGGTAGAGGATCATTGATTTCGCCATTGAGGTTGTGTCGGGCTTACAGTGAGGACCAGTGAGTCACACAGGTGGACTTCTCTTTCCCATTGCTGTAGTTGTTCCGGGATGAAGCCTTCATGGTAGTGATTGTGGGTAGGTAAGTCCCAGGGCCAAATTCACAAATGTTATTCATCATCCCTAAAGGCAAAAGCAAAAAGTTGCGCTCAAACAGCTTAGCTCTTCTAGTCTCCATACACACCACCTTTTGAATATAGTCCAATATGCTGTTAGGGAAAACAATCCAAATATCTTCCCACACCATGCCAATCCCAGTTTGAAAAAGAAAAAATACAACTGGAGTAATTCAATCTATCAAAAAAAGGCAGAGCTTTTCCTCAAATAGTTTCAAGCTAAAGAGTTTATAGTTAATTTCTTATCCATATATTACATTTTCTCTACAATAGAAATGATCACTTACCTAAATGTAATTGAAATTCTACTTTGATCTATATAGAGACACAACTGAGATTTCTCTTTCCAAACTCTTTCAAATATTGAAATGAATTGCTATATATTTTTCTCTGAAAGCTGACACTTAAGTTACTAAAGTTAAAGGGAAGATAACTCACCATGGAAAAGGTAAACTGAATAATTTATGTGTCTTCCATTTGCAAATGGGCTGAATTCCAAAGGAGATACTTAAAGTGAAGTATGCAAAGAAATAATGCAATAGAACCAAGTGTATGCATTTGGAGCAATAGAATACCACCATTTTGCTGTAATGAATCTTTTCTGAGTTTTCCATTACACATAAGTTCCCTGATGGTGGCCACTCTAGAAGTTACCAGAGTGTATCAGAAATAGTGAACATTCAAATCACTATAAGATGTTCGAAAAAAAAATAAATGAAACATCTATCCAGAATAGTGCAGTTGAATTAGTGTGTTCAGTTTTTATGACTATAACAAATATCCAAGACAATTGTGAGAAGATCAACTACATCGCTTTGGCTCACACCTTATGAGGTTTCACTCTGTCTTCAGCTCATCATACTGCTTTGGTTTTAATGATGCAAGAGATGACCCAAACTCAGGGCAAAACAAACTACTTGCCTCATCTCCATGCAGGGGAACAGAAAGAAGAGACTGACAAACCATTTCCCCTTTAAAGTCATACCCCATTACATTAGAATTTCTCAAAAAGTCCTTTCCATATCTTAAAATTTTCACAACTTCTAAACAGACCAACCTGAGAAATAAGAATTTAACATATGGATCTTTAAAGAACATGAAAACATTCCAAATACTAACTATAGGATATAAACACATAAAAATAACCATGAAATAAGTAGTGAAAGTACATAAGTATTAAGACAGACTCATGAAGAATATTTTGTGAAAATGTCATATGGAAGAGGATTACTGTAGATGCGGGTAGCAGCGTTTCAAGGACTCAGGGTCCTGGGCTGCATAAAAATGCAAAAGCTAGCAAAGTATGAACCTTTATTTCTTCCTGCTCCCTTTCTGTGAATGAGCTGCAGAGGAATTCTCGCTGGCCAAAATTGCTACTCTTGCAAGGACTCACATCCAAAAAAGACCTAGGTCTGTATGACAGGCCTTTGGGACACACCTTTAGCCCTCTGCCTGGGACAGGAAACTTTAATCCCCTTGGCTATAATGTAAACATGATACACCTTCACTCTCTTTAGCTGTAATACAGGCTTTTAATCCTAATCAATGATGTCTAATTGAGAAACAGACAAAGTGATGAATCAGAGAAAAATTTGACAGAATTAGTCAGAGATAGGATATGCTCAACTCTCACAAAAATAGATAGGAGAGAGAAACCACTGAAAAGCAGTATAGAGAGATATAAAGAGAGTCCCTGGGGACAGCTCAGCAGAGTTTAGAAGTACAGTGCAGTTAGGTGAAGTTTGATGCAATTCAATTGAGGGCAGTTGGGTTTATGGAGTTCAGAGCATTTTTTTTTCAAGGAGAGCAATTCAGTTAGAACTCGAGAGAAGCCAATTTGAATCAATATACTTGGAGAGGATTTTGAGCCAGATCAGCTGAGTTGAATCAGCCAGCCAATGTTTTTTATTTTTTATTTTTTTTTAACCTAGAAAGGGTGAGCTTATTTATCAGTAAATCTGAAAACATTCAAGACCTAGGTTAGCAGGTGGAGGCCTGAATGTGAAGACTTCAATGTCTAGAAGGTACAAACTTCCAGGCCCAGGCCTGGGGATAAAGAGAAATGCTCTGGGATCAGCCCAACACCATGTGTGGATAAAATTTGGGTTTGGTTCTCATCTCATTCCCCCATCTGAAGAAACAAAAATAACATTTACAAGTTATATAACAACAACAATGAGATTGTTAAACTCATTTCCCTTAGAATGTTTCAACCAAGTATTTGATCAGAGTAGTGCAGTTGGACTGATTAAAAAAAAATGGGCTTTTAGATAGTAGATATATTTTCTGTACAGTAGAAATAGAATCTTAAAGGAGTTGAATGTTGGGGCAATGACAGTTACCTGCAACAGAGTGTCATTCAGGATCTGGAAAGAGTTAGGGAGACAAAAAGCCTAGTTTGACAAAAAGCCTAGTTCATGTATAAATTACTGTGGTAGAGAAAAAAAATAAGGATACATTTTAGAATACGAATTATATGAAGAAGAGAAAACAGAAAGAGGCATAAAGTATCTCTGAGAATAACATTGTTGATAGAGAAATTGATGATGTTCTCCTCAGGTAGGAGACAGATGAAGAGAGAAGTATCTGACTTTATTTAGTAGAATATTTAGAAGAAAATCATAGTGCTGAGGACTTTGATGCAAAGGCCCTGATGTTAGCATGTGCTGAGTGTGTTCAGAGTGTCCCAATAGATCATGTAATTCAAGCACAAGAAAAAAAAAAAGCACAAATGCTCTGTGATGGGATATGCTTAGAACTCTGGATCCATTCACCACTGAACTCTTTGCCCCTGGAAACTAAAACCTAGAAATTAGTGAGTGGGCTTCTCTTCCCTCTGTCTCTGATAGCATCTTGGTTTAAGATAACAAAAAGGTGAGATTTTTTCCCTCAAACCCATTCCTTTTAGGTCCAGGACTGACACTGGCTGTCTTCCTTTGTCAGAGGATCTGGCTTTCCTCCCTGCTGCCTTGACCTGTGTTTACAGACCTTTTCCTGTATTCTAGTCATTAGCTTTCCCAAGCATGTATAGGTTTTCCTCTTAACATTGTAAACACTTCACTTATCTCTAAACACCAGATGTATGTGTCAAGGACTAAGTGGCATAAAAATTTAAATGCTTGTCATGAAAACCTATCACATTAAAATAATAGCTAAATAACATATAAACAGTTATATTGCACCTGTCATATGAAATGTGGTATTTGTAACATAAAATATTATGTTACTAATATCAACATCTGTTATCAAATTGATTTATTAATATTGTGAATGAATGCCTTTGTGAACACATGTAAGTTTATGATTAATTTTGAAGACTTTATTTTTTAATTTAGAATTCTAGGTAAAAATTTACATTAATTAAGTATTAGAGGGCATATTGAATGATTATGAATAATAAAGTAGTATCTATTAGATGAAAATTGTAATGGATTGAATGGTGCCCTTCCTAACAATGGTTATGTTAAAATTATAAAGCTCATTTTTGTTTTACTGAGCTCTTTGAGAAGGGAGTGGATCAAGAAGGAGTCTTGTGACTAAATATTGTAATTCCTACAAGAAACTAAAGAGGATTCACTAGTTTTTTCCTAAGACTTGGTCATCTATGAGGTAGATAGCAGGTACTCACCACACACCAAACCTACGAGCATTGGCTCTGGCCCTCTTGTCACCCAGAATTATGAGACAAGAATGACACATATACATCACTTACCATAAGCACAGAATTTTGTTAATAGGAGCACAAATGGATTATGAAATCCATCTATCTTTTAGATCTACATAGAAACCCTAAGTAAACACAGGGTGAAAAATCTGCAGTTTCATGAGATGTTCACTTCCTTTGTACTTCAACATATAATTCTAAATCTCCTGGACGCTACACAGCAGGGAATTTGGATGAGTTCCATGATGAGTAGCAACACTGTCTAATTTTTACATCACAAAGTACTGATTTTTTCAGGCAATTGATAAATGAAAGAGCTTTAGTAGATTGTCTCTTTGCTTGCTACTAAGTTATGTAAAATTTGTTTCTATTTATTTTTAGCATGAATAAGGGACTGTGTAGCAAAATATCTAGAGAACATAGTATATTAGCAACAAAACACACACACACACATATATATATATCAAAGAAACTAGAAGTGCTTGTTTTGCTTTAAAGCATGTTTATATTCACACAGATATATATCATGTTTGTTTTGTGTAGAATTAGTGGACACTCCAAGAAGAAAGCTGGAGCTCTACAAACAGAGAATTGGGCAAATTATATTATAACATTTTGGCTTGAATGATGGATGAGATTCCTTTATTATGTTTCTCCAATATTTCCTTTATCAAAAATGTAAGGAAGGATTTATAATTTTATCATGTGGTGTGTGTGTGTGTGTGTATGTGTGTATGTGTGTGTGCAAGCATAGAATTATGTATGTATGAAGGTGAGAGGCAATTTTGTGGCATTAATTCCCTCCTAACTTCATGTGTCTTCTGGATTTTAAATTCAGGTATCTGGGCATAGTGTAAATAGCATTACCTACTGTGGCATCTTGCTGACCCACAAATGCATAATTATAAAGACAGCTGAGCTCTATCAAAAGCCTCATATCAGTTGTAAGGAGTAAATTATTGGAAGAAGTGATGGCAAGGCCCTACTTTTATGAGGCATATCGCTACTTCATATGACACTGAATTCCCTTGTCTCATATAAACCAATGTTCCTTGTGAAAGATTTTCTCCTACTTGACTGAACAATGGATTTGAAACACAGAGGACTGAGAAAAAAAATAGGCAAAAGAAATTGGCCTCTGAAAGCACTGCTTCAATTCTGCCCGTAGTGTAGTACTAAGAAATGAACCAGAAAAGCTACAATCTGTCTCTTCACATTCCCATTTTAAGATGTTAGTCATAATAATAGAGACCCTCAGTTATCTTCAATAACGTTTGCAGATGGCTTTGAGTCAAAGGAAGATGTGCTGAAGGAAGTTAGTCATCTTTCATCTCCTCTCCCAAGTCTCAATGAAACAAAGCTGGAGAAACTTTGAGTACTCACTCTGTGATTACTCATCAGGAAGATTCTGGGTTTCAACAGAGATGAGATCCAGAAGCCTGCAGCAGCTAGCTATAACAAGCCTCAAGTTCAGAAAACAAGAACACTCAAATATTCCCATTGCCAAAGATATACCACCTATTCTCTTCATAGGCAACACAGAAAATGAGAATTAAATGGGCAATGAGTTCCAACAAATGGAATTTTGTGTTTTTTCAAAGTATCACATCACATTTATATATTTTTTAATTATTCCTGATAGTTTCTCACTTACTATAAGAAAATTAAGGTGGTCAAATAACCCTAAGTTTATGTTTAAGTGAAACTCAATCTTTTTCTTAGACGTGATTGACCAACTTTCACTATGCCATCTCTGTGTGTGTGTGGCCAATGGACAGGTCAAGATTTAGTCTGCAGAGAGAACTTGGAGTGTCCTCAAAGGTAGGAGTAATCAGCAGACTACTAATGCCAGACTAGAAAGCTGCGTGTATCAATATATGTGGCTTTCCCCCTTTTCCCCACAGGGGAGCTTGTACTTCTGCTCTTCCCAGATGATTCTGGCTTGGTTCTATTTCTCACACTCCCTGATGATCAAGTTTTTCACCGTATATCTTCCCTGTGTCTCTAGTTTCTGACATAAATGTTTCAGAATCAGGAGGAGTCAGTCTAGACATTTCCTTGACTACCTAAATCTTGTGAGTGAGGAAAAATAAGACACCGTGGTGTAACAACCCTACAGAGGCCATGGGAAATGTGATTTGCTCTATAGGCAGCAATCTCTCATGTTTTATCTGACAGTTTATTGTACACGTTCTGGACAATGTCTATCCCCTTTCTTGAGTTGTCTGAATTGATTCAGTAAAAAGGCTTCATGACACCTGTATCTATTTTATTTTTTAATAAGCCATTTAAAAGTAGCTGAAGAGGTAGCATTTATAGTCATTCAAATATTGTTTCCCAATTGGAGAGACAGCCTTAAAAAAATTCCCAATCCCTTGTTTCTCATGTTAATGCCACTTTTGAGAATTTAAAAGAACTCCACAAATGTTATGTTGTTAATTCTCAATATCCATGAATGATGATAGAGAAGTAATGCTATTAAGTTCAGAAAAGCAAACCCAAAGCACATTTTAGCTAATGAGTTTTTCAAGGTTAAATCTGGAAAATGGTGTCAGGGAAAGAGGTGACAGGAGATGCCCTTAAAATGATTATAACATCAGCCTGTTCTTACGCTCTATTATGTTAGATGTTAATAAAGTTTGTTTACAAGATAGAAATATGTATATTTTCCTTAATTTTGTTCTTGGACTGATTTTGATTTTATCAAATATTTTATAGATTTTTTAGATTTGTTTTTAATTGAATCTTATTACAAATATGGTTACTTGAGAGGAATTATAAGTAAAATAAATAAAAGACTAAGTGAACAAAGTCACAAAGGTGGCTGTATGTGTTCAAAGTCTGTGTAACTAAGTACTATAACTGATTTTTTAAAGGTGCAAGCAAATACATAGAGTACATGCTAACTCAGTTATGCACTCCTGACTTTAAAAAAAGACTTTGAGTCTAACAAGGTCATTAATTTTTCCAATTTTGAAAATTATATACCATTATTACAGTATGACTACTCCCTTAAGGGGACAATGGAGGAACAATTAATTAAGTCAGTTTCAAAAATATCTGAGCCTACTCTAATGTGTTTATTACCTTTAACCATTACGATATGTGTGAAGTCAAAGAAGATATTATCCATACACAGTTTTGACTTATATCTTTACAAAATGGTCTCAATAGAGTAAGCAGTAAAATAGAGATGTGAAAGTCTACCTGGCAAAGAAATTCAAAAGAAATTAAATTCATGTATTTTATGACTTTGAAGAAATAACAGTCGTTTAATAGAAATATAATGTTATTAACCAAATTGTGTCAAAAACCTTTTTTATTTCAAGAAGTCTTATAAATTATCTTTACACAAAGAAAGAAACTCCTATCTCCAATGAAATAGCATGAGAATTTACAGCTGTTAACATCTGAAGAATGAACTTGAAGATTCCATTGTGTATCTATTCATGTAGATTCTTTCAAGGATCTCCTGCTTATACTAAAACCCCCACACGCCCATGGCACTTACATAAAATGCTACTGTGGTGTCTGAACAGGAGCCACAACCATTCTTCCATATATTTTGATCTTCTCTGATCACAAACAATAGTTAATGCAACACAAAATTTATAAATAATTGACTTAATTGCATAGGGAATAATAACAAGGAAGAAGAATGCTTATCCATACAAAAATTATATGCTTTAAATTTTATGCTCCTGTCTTCAGTTGATTGAATTTATAAATGCGGAAAAAAGCAGACCCCCCCCATCTTCCATTGCAGAATTTGAGAGGTTAGTCAACATGTATGTGAGCGAGCGTGAAGCAACCCATCCCCTGTGTCAAATCCATGAGAAGACCTGTACTCCATCAAAGTTGTCAGGTTCTGGTAGGGTTAAGTCATAAAAGACCATAATCCTTGAAATCAAAGTAAGACATGCGTTTTTATGGGTCCATCTAGAAAAGCACCGGATAGCCACCACGAAAAGAACAGCTAGAACCTGATCAGCTTAGACATCGCCGTTAGAGTTGAATGAGAGATGGCAGGGATTTAGAACACCAGAATGTCTCTAAACAATAGAAAGTGGATAGAAGGTACTTGCAAAGTGTGTTTGCACACAAACTTTTCAAGGACCCGTGAATTTCCTATGGAAGAGACAGAATCAAAAACAGAAGATTCAAAGATGAGCATAGATGCCTGGTGCTATTACAGAATGGATCATGGATTATTGGATTTAATCCTAAGAAAGCATTGATAAAGCAACTTGAACTGTACTGATCTCAAGCAGAGTCATGTTGAAAATAAATAGTGTAAACTCTATGAGATTGGAGGGACGTGAAACATTTCTGCAGCTAATAAACTGTAAACGAAGACTAGTAGGTCAAGTACTGTTTTCAAAGACTGAGGAAGTATCTGAGAGCAATATTGTCATAAATATTCACAAGAGGAAATGGCCACTTGAATCTGTGCAAAGTATCATTAAAGACTCCTAGCATGTGACAAAAAAACAAAATATTGTTGATAGTAAGTTACTAATAGCTAAAATATGAAGTTATAGAAAAATAGAAGTTTAATGAATAAGGAAAATTGAAGCACAAGGGAGTTAGTAAAGTTATCTTTCTGAAAAAAAAAATGGTTATAAACATGTTCAAAGACAAAAAAGAGGAGTCTCATAAGTACAAGGTTTAAAAGTCTTCAAAATCCTTTTTAAATTGGAGATCATAGATTGTGGTAGTGAATAGTTAAAATTAAGAATAAAATGCTATTATTTAATTATAAAATAGACACATGTTTTTAAAAGCATAGAAATTGAAGACGAATTAAAAACAATTATTCAGAAAATCCAAAAATAGAAAAGACTGAAAGTGGAAAAATTACAATGAAGTCTTGTATTGTATATTAAGTATTTTAGCAAAAAATAAATAGCACTGGAAAAAAAAAACAATAAAAGATTTTAAAAGAGTGCAATTAAACAGAAGCCAGGAAAGACCAATGTCAAGTACATTAAAAACAGCAATCCCTATAGAAAGTCTGGCTTGGTGCCACACACCTGTAATCCAGCACCCAAGAGGCAGACATGGGGACTATCTCTGACATGAACTCAGTGGCTGGCTCTTTGATTACCTCCCCTTGAGGTTGGAGCAACCTTGCCAGGCCACAGAGAAAGACAACGAAGCCAGTCCTGAAGAGACCTGATAGGCTAGGGTCAGAAGGAAAGGGAGGAGGATCTCCCCTATCAGTGGACTGGGGGAGGGTCATGGGGAGGAAAAGGGAGGGAGAGAGGGTGAGATAGGGAAGAAATGAGGGAGGAGGCAAAGTGAATAAACTGTAATTAATAAAAAAGAATTAATTAAAAAAATGCAGAGGCAGGCAAATCTCTGCCTGCCTGGTCTACAAAGTGAGTCCAGAACAGCCAAAGCTATACAGATAGATCAAAAATAGCTCAAAGACATTAATTGTTAAAATTGCAGTTCAGAATTTCCCATTTCTTTTCTGAAATTCTTACAAGACTAGTTTTACTTTAAAATCTGAGACATTTCCATATTTGTGAATGGTTGCTCCATTATATCAGAGAATTTAAAAGTACCTGGAAAGCCTGTCTAATAAACATTTATATCAAAAATACACACGATTTTAAAAAGAAATAAGAGTTTTTAAAGAAACTGTACTTAAATAATTATAATTAAAAACAAAATACAAATGTAATAAGAAATTCAATCAAAAGTAATCTGCTTAATTTTAATCAAAATTCCTAAATTTGACAATGCAGCCAGTCCTGATGAGAACTGATAGACTAGCATCAGAGGGAAAGGGAAGAGGACCTCACCTATCAGTGGACTGGGGAGGGACATGAGAAGAGAAGAGGGAGAGAAGGTGGGATTGAGAGGGGACAAGGGAGGGGCTACAGCTGGGATACAAAGTGAATAAACTGTAATTAAGATAAAAAGAAAGGAAGAAAGAAAAAAATAAATTCTGAATATGCTCTAGATACTTTTTACTGATTTGAAAAAAGCTTTATTTAGTGTTGTAACGAGACCAAGCATCAGATAGATAATACCTTCATTTTATAAAGTTTAGCAGATTATGGATGAGCTCTTCATTCAATGGTTTCTAATTCGAATGAATAAACCATCTGCTTGGATCCTAATACAATGCCAAATATTAGGTAACAAACTGCCAGAATACTAAATTGCAATTTGATTTTAAATGAGGAAAATCTATTTAAACGTACACTTTTCTTTTTTTCTGGGAACACAAAATACTTCAAAACTCTTCTGCAGAAATTCTTAATATTGTACACCATTAGATTGAGGTTAAGAGTGGGCCATTTGTTAACATAAATTTCTTAGGCATCAGCCTATAATCACAGATATCCTAAAGACTTACACACACACACACACACACACACACACACACACACACACACACACAAAATGAAAACCACCACTGTAGCTGCTTCTAAAATATACATAAACACATAACATTAAAAAATTGTTCAAGTACTTTGGAAATCAATCTGGCTCTTTCTCCAAAAATTGGGAATAACTCTACTTCAAGACTCAACTATGCCACTACTGGGCATATATATACCTAAAAGTTGCTCCACCATACAACAAGGACACTTGCTTTAGTCATAATAGCCAGAATCTGGAAACAACCTAGATGTCGAAAGAATGGATACAGAAACTATGATACATTTACACAAAGGAATACTACTCAGCAATTAAAAACAAGAAAATCATGAAATCTATAGACAATGGTGGAAACTAGAAAAGTTCATCCTGAGTGAGGTAACATACACCAAGAAATACAGACATGGTCTGTACTCACTTATATGCAGATTTTAGCCATGTAGTACAGGAAAAACTTACTACAATTGACAGAGCAAAAGAAGATAAGTAACAAGAAGGACACAAGGGAGGATGCTTGAATCTCACTCAGAATGGGAAGTAGAAGGTGGGAGAGGGAGCGTGGAGAGAAATGAAGGGGGAGAACAGACCTAGGGAGGAGAGTAAGGGTGGGAGGACAGAGGGTCTACAAGGAGAAGAGAAAAGTGGGCAGAGCATCTCTATGACAATGTGGAGACATACAGCAGGTTGGGCTTCTGGGAGGATATGGGGGTAAATCTAGCTGAGACAGCTAGTAGCAGGGGTCATGGAGACAGAAGACGCCCACTAACCAGACAGGACTCCTTACCCTGCTTACAAGATGTGCATGGATAAAGATAGAGCAGAGTTTGAGAAAAAAAAAAATATATATATATTGGAATGCATCTGATTTAGTCATGAAGAACATTTTATTTGGAACAAAAATGGTACCTCAGAAAACAAACTGTTGACGAAAATGCTTTCTTTGACAACAGAAAATGGAATGATGCATTAGAACTATAAAAAACAGAAGCATAGAAACAAAGTCTTTGACACAGAAAAGCAGTGTACTGCACAATTTGAAGTCTTGGGAAGTGATTGATCATTTCTGAAAAAGAAAAGAATTTATGGAGACCAACAGGTAGAAAGGCAGAAAGCCTGTGCTCTGGGGCAAATAATTGAGGCAAGATGACCAGAAAAGCTCACAGATGAATTGGAATGCCTGAAGAGTAGCAGGCTGATTTCTGAAGTAGATCATATTACTATCGATAGAAACTGAAAAAGTTTCAAATCATTTAATATCTAGATATGAATTATAGAAGACCCATCACTTTAGTGTGTTGTTTTATAAAATTATATGTTCCAGAAAAGACATTCATAGCTTTCAGTTGGCTTCCTCAGGGGTTTCTATATCAGTTTAAGATATTCTCTTGTGAACCAAATCAAGTGCTAAGGGTCTTTCAGAGGCATGACGAATATTTCATTCTTTAAAATGGTGGAAAGTAACTTAGCCAATATGGTCACACTGATTAATCAATTGATCATTTTTAAATCAAATTGCGAGGTGCATATATAAGTGGAATGGACATAAAAGAACTGAAGATAATTGCCGAACCAAAAGAAAAAAAGTTTTACATGAAATAAAGAACATGCAGAAGGAATTGAACATTAATGTTTGAAAATCACCATTCATATTCCCTTCCTCCATAAGTCTCCCTGCACTCTGTCCAGTGTTTGGCTGTGACTCGGCATATGCTTCCATCCCCTTCTGGGTGGAGTCTTTTTTTAATTACATTTTTATTTTTTACATTAATTACAGTTTATTTACTTTGTATCCCAGCTCTAGCCTACTTCCTCATTCCCTCCCAATCCACCTTCCCTCCCTCATCTCCTCACTGCCCCTCTCTAAGTCCACTGATAGGGAAGGTCCTCCCATCTGACCCTATTTATCAGGTCTCATCAGGACTGGTTGCATTGTCTTCCACAAGGCTGCTCCTCCCTGGGGGTGGGGGTGGGGTCAAAGTGTCAGCCACTATATTCATGTCAGAGACAGTCCCTATTCCCCTTACTAAGGAACCCAATTTGATACTGAGCTGCCATGGGCTACTTCTGAGCAGGATTTCTAGGTTATATCCATGCATGGTCCTTGGCTGGAGAATCAGTCTCAAAAAAAAAAAAAAAAAAAAAAAAAAAAAAAAACTGTACCCAGATATATGTGGTCCTTGTGGAGCTCCTGTCCTCTCCAGGTCTTACTAACTCTCCTTTTTTTTTCATATAATTACCTGCACTCTGCTGAAGGTTTGGTTATGAGTCTCAGCATATGCTTTGATACACTGCCAGGTAGAGTCTTTCAGAGGCCCTCTGTGGTAGGCTCCTCTCCTGTTACTTGTTTTCTCCTATTTCCAATGCCCATCCCATTTGTCTTTCTAAGTAAGGATTGATCATCTTACCCTGGTCATCCTTCTTGTTTAGCTTCTTTAGGTGTACAGATTTTAGTATGGTTATCCTATCTTATACATCTAGTATCCACTTATAAGTGAGTATACACCATGTGTGTCTTTCTGCTTCTGGGATACCTCACTCAGGATGATCTTTTCTAGATCCCACTATTTGCCTACAAATTTCATAATTTCCTTGTTTTTAATTGCTCAGTAGTATTCCATTGTGTAAATGTACCACAGTTTCTGTATCCATTCCTCCCATTGAGGGATATCTGAGTTGTTTTCAGGTTCTGGCTATTATGAATCTAAAACTGCTATGAACATGGTTGAAGAAATGTCCTTGTGTACTTGAGCATCTTTTACATATATGCGTAGGAGTGGTATAGCTGGATCTTGAGGAAGTACTTTTCCTAATTGTCTGAAAAAGCACCGGATTTATTTCCAAAATGATTGTACAAGTTTACATTCTGACCAGCATTGGAGGAAGGTTCCCTTTTCTCCACATTCTCTCCAGCATGTACTGTCACTTGAATTTTTTAGCCATTCTGATGGGTGTAAGATGAAACCTCAGGGTCATTTTGATTTGCATTTTCCTGATAGCTTAGTATATTGAGCATTTCTTTAAGTGTTTCTCTGCCATTCTATATTCCTCTACAGAGAATTCTCTGTTTAGCTCCATACCCAATTTTTTAATTGAAATGCTTGATTTTTTGCTTTTTAACTTCTTTAGTTCTTCATATATTCTGGATATTAGCCCTCTGTCAATATAGGGTTGATGAAGATCATTTCCAAGTCTGTAGGCTGTTGTTTTGTTCTGACAACAGTGTCCTTTGCTTTACAGAAGATTTTAGTTTCATGAGGTCCCATTTATTGATTGTTCCTCTTAGAGCCTGTACTGTTGGTGTTCTATGCAGGAAGTTGTTTCCTGTGCCAAATGTGTTCTAGGCTCTTCTACACTTTTTCTTCTAACCAATTTAGTGTGTCTGGTTTTATGTTGAGGTCTTTGATCCACTTGGACTTTAGTTTTGTGCAGGGTGATAAATACTGATCTATTTTCATTTCTCTGCAATCCAGTTGGACCAGCATTGGTGGAGTGTTTTAGAGGACATTGATGGTAGGCTCCCATCCTGTTCCCTCTCTTCTACTGCTTCCTGTGTCTATCTTGTTTTTCCCTAAATGAGAATTATGCATATTCCCTAGAGTCCTCTTCTTGCTTAGCTTCTTTAGGTGTACAGATTTTAGTATGTTTATCTTATATTAAATGTCTAATATCCACTTATAAGTGAGCATATACCATGCATATCTTTCTGCTTCCAGGATACCTCATTCAGGATGATCTTTTCTAGTTCCCACCATTTGCCTGAAAATTTCATGTGTTCCTTGTTTTTAATTGCTGAGTAGTATTCCATTGTGTTAATGTACCACAATTTCTGTATCCATTCTTTGGTTGTAGGACATCTAGGTTGTTTCCAGATTCTGGCTATTATGAATAAAGCTGCTATGAACGTGGTTGAACAAGTGTCCTTGTTGAATACTCGAGCATATTTTGGATATAGGCCTAAGAGTGGTATAGCTGGGTCTTGAGGTAGCACTATTTCCAATTTTTTGAGAAAGCACCTGATATATTTTCCTGAAGAGGACAGGAGCCACACAAGGAGATCAACAAACCCCAAAAATCAGGGCCCACGGGTAACTGCAGAGACAAATGCATCAACCAAAGACCATGCATAAAGAGGACATAGACCCAATACTCAGATATAGCCCATAGTCTCCTCAGTCTCTCTGTGGATTCCTTAGGAAAAGGAAAGAGAGAGAGTCTCTGACATGAACTTAATTGCCTGCTCATTAATCCTGGCGGAGCAACCTAGCCAGCCCACAGAGGAAGAGGATCCAGGCAGTCCTGATGGGACCTGATAGACTAGGGCCAGACAGTAGGGGAGGAAGATTTCCCCTCTCAGTGGACTAGGGAAGATATATAGAGGAGGAAGAAGGAGGGAAGGTGGGACCAATAGGGAGGAGATGAGGAAGGGGGCTACAACTGGGATACAAAACTAATAAACTGTAAACAACAACAATAATAATCATGAAAAATAACTATTCAGATGTAAGCGTCTTTAGTATCAGTGCATATTAACTTCATTTATGCATTATAAATAGAATATAATTGGTAACATATTGATTATGCATTAGTATCACTAGAAATGGGATTTTGTTCTGAAAACATATTCAGAGTTTTGAATTTAAATTTCTGTTTTAAATTTTATATGTTACAAAAATATGTTTTCTTGACATCAAAAAAAGCAAATTAAATTTTGATGAACATTAATATATTTACTTACTAGAAATTAATTTTTGTGACTTAAAAAATGAGAAATAGTTTGTCTCTGTACATATAGAAAAAAATGTGAACTTTACAGAAAAGTGATAAAATATGCATGCACAACCATGTGAAAACGAGTATAAAATATTGATGTAAACTGAGACAATATAGGTTGGAGCATCAGAATGGAAGAGTGTCCTGAGGAGGAAAATATTTGTGTATGTATTAAGACTTTCAACATATTTACGTTATAAGATTTGGAGGGCTACGGAGACGGCTGGGCCACTGACAGCGAGGCTCACAAAACAAACAAACAAACAAACAAACAAAAAAGCAAACATCAAGATTTGGTCTTTGGGTCTTGGCTTCTCTTACTTAGTATAATGTTTGCATTCTTACTTGTACAGGTAATAAAATGTTCACACTTCTTAATGATAAAAAAAAGAAAAAAATGATAATATTGTGACTGTATCACATGTCACTGCATTTCTATATGTGATTGCTTCAAAAATGAATAAAAACGTTTCAAGAGAATATTAAATAATGCCAGATATACAAAAGTGTTAAAATATGCATTCTATACAAGACTCAGTTTCTAGGTAGCCACTGTAAACTAGTCATAATTTTAAATTTATCACAAAGATAAGAGTTTAAACTGTATTAAAATTAATTAGACAGGTTTCCCCTCTAAACAAGGAAAATATATATAGGATCTAGGAAGATGGCTCAGCTGATAACTGCAGTATCTAGCAAGCCTGAGGACCTAGATTCAATACTCGGGACCCATGTGGTTGAAAGAGATAACTGAGTTCTGGAAATTTTCATGGTGGTCTTCTGCCTTCATACACATGCCTTGGTACACAGATGATAACATACATGTACACACACAGGTACATGTGTTCAAAATAAATAAATGAAAATATATTTCATTATTGATTCACATTTGAAAAATATTTTGGGGGAGTTTTATACATACACACACACACACACACACACACACACACACACACATATATATATATACATATATATATGTATATATATATATATGATGAATTTTAACCATTTCACCCCCATCGCTTTTCTTCATCTCCTTTGCTCTCCTTTGCTGAATTCCTACTTCCCAGGAAATCCCCATTGTACATTCATGTCTTGTTTGTATGTGTCACTCACTCAGTTTAGTTAATTGCATGATTGTGGGCGGGAGGTTATTCACTGGAGCATGGACAATGGCTGTGCCACTGCAGACAGGGTCTCCCTCCCAGCTCCCTCTAATTGTCTGCAGTCTCTCAGGAAAGGATGGGCCTTATGAGTCCATCCCCTATTAAGTGTGTTGGGATAAATGTTCGAGGGCTCAACATTTTAGAGCTCAGCACAGCTGCAGTGAGTAAGTTAGTGCGAGAACTGTGTCATGTTCAGAAGACACTTTTTGAAATTCATCTCTCCATTCATCTGATTTTCCATTCTTTCTGCCTTTGGTGATGTTCCTTGAGTCTTAGAGGTGCTATAGATACCCAGTTTATTGTGGAACACTCCACCATCTCTTTTTGTGTTCTTAGCTGCACGTTGACCAGGAAGGACTCTCTACACTGCTCACTGCAACAACAAGCTTCTCTGTCAGATGCCATGGAAAGTATTATGATCATTCCTCAAAAAGCGGCAAGTAGAACTGTCAAGTAGTATCTTCAACAGATTTATATGATGTTATGACACAGCACTCTTCATTTTACATTGAATTTAAATACTGCAAACACCTCCCCCTGAGGGGGGAGCAGCCTTACCAGGCCACAGAGGAAGACAATGCAGCCAGTCCTGATGAGACCTGATAGGCTAGGATCAGATGGAAGGGAAGGAGGTCCTCCCCTATCAGTGGATTTGGGGAGGGGCATGGGTGGAGAAGGAAGAGAGAGGGTGAGATTGGGAGGGGAGGGGGGGGAGACTACAGGGGAATACAAAGTAAATAAACTGTAATTAATAAAAAGAAAATGAAAAAAATATCTTTATTTGCTAAAATGCCAAGTATTTCATCAGCTTTTCTATGTATCTCTCAGGATCATTGGGAAATAACTCTCTTTAGATTGTTACTTCATCATCTTTAGAGATTTTTTTTCTCTTCTGTTGATGTTTATTGATTTAATGGGTCAGATGATGAAAATAATTTGAATTTATATTGTGATATTCTATCATGCTCTTTGATTTGACCAAATTCTCCTTCCCTCTCCAAAAATTAAAGGTATTATGGTATCAATTTGTGTTGCACTAAAAACAAAGTAAGAGACAATGTAGTTGATGTAGTTAATTGGAATGCTTTAAGTAGAATCTCATATCAGTCAGTTTTCAGTGGGAATTTTCACGTTTGATGACTTTTTCATTCTTACATACTGCCATAACTACAAACATAAATCCAGGAGAACATGAAATCTATGCCTGAGATCCTGGAGTCCAAAAATTGATTTTATTGGGAAAAAGCATAGTTTCTATTATATTTAGTGCTCGGGTTTTCCTGACCACCAATAAACACAACAATTTATGCTCTTTTCTCAGAGGAAAAAAAAAATAGAAATATGTGGACTTTTCTTTCTTGGGTATGTTCAGGAGTCAGACACTGTTCGTTCTCCATCTTCAGTTAAAAAAAAAATGTTTCCTAATTTTGTCAAAACTTTTTACCCTTGGGTTCACATGCATGGGCCTTATGCCTATGATAGCGTCCCCTCAATCATAAATAACATTTAAATTAGCAACATTAAATTGGTAATAACTGGGTTGAAATATATTAAGAAATTCATAAGAACTAATAAATTAAGAGTAAGGGTGTCTGAGAAAATTGTAAGAAATAACACTATTAATAATCTAAACAGGTCTACAATACTTCTGTCGGTATATACGTATACATGTATAAATTAAGTGACCTGTCTGAGATGAATCTCTCTCCCCTATATTGTATATATGTGTGTGTAAACACATATTCACAATTTAAAAAGAAGCCATGAATTTGAAAGTGAACAGGAAAGTTCCTCTGTTTAATAGATCCCTTTGTTCAGCTGAAGAAAGTTATGATAGTTAATATTAACCTACAGCTTGATTGTGTTCAACTTACATTGAAGGTAGTGAAGCAAACCTCATGAATAGATGTGATTATGTTTTCATCTAGGAACTGACTACGGAAGCTTTTTCCTAATTAGTGGATTAACATCTTGATGAAGTCATAATAAGATGACACTGTTGTTGGAGATGACAGTGTTAATGTGTTACCTATTTGGAAGAAGTAGCTCACTGGGGCTGTCACTTAGTCTGACCCTTTCTTGGATGACCTCTGCATCATTAAAGTAATAATTAATATTGTACTAAGAAAATATAAGCAAATTTGGCATTAAAGAAAGTACAGCAAAGACATTAGCCTATGGGTCATGTGGAATGCGTTTTATGTTAAGTTGTAGACCATTTTATTCTTTAAAAGCCAACACAAAGCTCCAATATATCTCAATCCCCATTATAAAACTTAGCATGTAAATAAATAAGCAAAGCAAATAAATAAATTTATTAAATGGAGACATAATGCTCAGTCAGTAATAGTAGCAAATAAAAAATTGTGACACAGAGAATAACAGAGTTGGAACGGTCTGGCTCCCCTGAGAAGATGCATCACAGGTTTTCCAGGTCAGAATCCACAGCTCCTTGAGTGCTGTGTTCCTTTCAGTTCCTGAGAAACCGAGGCACTCCCGCAGGCAGTGCAGCGCTCAGGCTGCCCGTGTTTCTCTGTGATCCCTAGGAGTCAGCAAGCATACAGACTCTTGGATGATCAGCTATTCTTTGGCACTAACTGTGGGAACTCTGTAGAGCTTGCAAATGTCAGTGTATCTTCGCAACTACTTCTGGCAACAGCCATGGTATTCTGTTTCTAATAAAGTTTTCTCAGCCTTTGTACTGTCGAGACCCCTCCGTTCTGGGGTGGTTTTCATTCCTCCTCAGCCAAAGCCACATCAGACAACCTTCACCCAACAGGTAACTGATGATGGCACCTACATGTGGAGAATGTATTCTACAGGATCCCTAACTCCAAACTCAAAGTGATGGGGAAGGAGCATCTAGAATTTTATATATCCAGACAAAAAGGAGGCTTGGGCAGCCATTGTACTGAGAAACACAGGCACACACACACACACACACACACACACACACACACACAAACACACACACACACCTGAAAGCAGAGGAGATGTATGAAATAAGACCAAGAGAACTGCTGTCATTAGGGACTGTTTCATAGGTGAGTCTTCAGTTTCTGAAGGAGGAAGAAGTTCCCTCAAGAATGAAGCAATTTCAGTTAGCGTGTTGTACCAGCAGCATGGTGAAGGAATTTTACTTGCAGTAAGAAGGGTATCTGGATTTGCTAGCCAGGAGCAAATCAGCAGCACAGAATTAGGGTTTTTGCTGCCTTCTGACAAATTTCATTAGTATGCTATGAATTATTCTGCCAGTCCTTTTGGTAGACATTTAATTAGATTTGTCTAAAAAAAAAAAAAAAAACAAATAAAACAAACCTTTAAGTGACAGGAAGACAGCTGCATACTTACCTCGGAAATGGTATTCAGCATTTCCCTGTAAGCTGAACCGCTGCAGCTGTCTGATAATTCTCACTCTTTTAAGGAGATGATTTGTAAGAACTTGACATGTGATCAGTTTGGAGCCCATAACGACTCTAACAGGATTGCAGAAAGCCAGAAGAACAAAGGGGAATTCGCATCAAGGCTGAGAACCAGCCGTGCCATGTGATTCGGCTGCACACTTTGGACTACTTCATTATGATATTAAAATGTCTCTTTCCAAAAAAGAAAGAAAACGAGAGACATTCCAAAAATTCAAATGGTACAGACAAAAAATAGCTTCAGCTTGCTTATGTAGTTATTTAATATTACCACGTTGGGCCTGGGTCATTTCAAATGTTCACAGCTGTTAGTTCTGTTTTCTTATTCACTGCAATATTCATTTTTTATAATATGTTTCTGTTCTTTTTTTTTAAAGACAAAAGCATGCAAACAACAAAAACAGTGCCTTCCCGATAATTATGAAGTAATGGCAATGAGGCTGCAGTCTCCTCCCTTGGTGACAGTGACAACTTCTCCTTCCAGTTGCCTGGCACCTCACACTGTATTCTAAACATCCTGGATATGCATTAAAACTCTGTGTTTCCACACATCCTTAATGTCATCACCTTTGCTTATTTTAACTTTTTCTGACTGCCAAGCCTCTTCAATTGATGCTTAAACAAAAAGCCAGGGAAACTGCCTCAGTGAACTCACCACATGGACAGAAAGAGCAGGACAGTTCCAGAAAGGCTGCAGCAGGAACCCGAGGCCAGCTTTGGCATCTTTCTTACTTCTCTGTCTCAGTCTTCTAACTGAAATCGCCTGTCTTTCTTTAGGAAATATTTCTTTTAGAGGATACCAGGCCTGTCGGATGAAATAGCTAGGTAAGGATGAGGAACTCTCTCACTCCCAACATCCTTTTCCCCTCTGGACAGGAGTTTGTTTTAGTAATTGGTCTTAAATTGAACTGGAGTTGAAAGCAAGTTTGTTTGTTTTTTTTTTTTTTCATCTTCATGAAGTAAACATCCTGTCTCTACTCACAGAACCATTTTGAGAGTTTTTCCAGAAAGCCTCATGGAGAGCTTTTCTTCTCTGTGCGTGCCTGTGTTATAGAGAAAGATATGTGCAGTATGTGTGGTATGCAGGGGCATGCATGTAGACGCCAGGTGAACATGCTCTATCACTCTCTGCCATGTTGCCTTGTCTCTCACTGAAGCTTATGGTTTCAGGTAGAGTGGCTGGCCTACGAGTTCTTGGAATCACCTGTTGTCCTGTTCATGCCTGAGGGTGCTGGGCATTGAACTCAGGGTTTCTGACTCCTGTACCCAGTTCTCTTAACAACTGAGGCATCTCCCCACCACAGTGATTTCTCTTTATTCCTAAGTCTGGCTGTTCTGAAATGTGTTCCAGACTAAATTCATGCTTTAGTCTCAGTCTTACATCACATATATACGGTCATCTACTCTAAAACCCCTCGTGGGTGTTAAACTATGAACCCAAATGTCAAACGAAATTTACTCAGAATTTCAGCATTACTAACATTTTCTAAACTTGATTGGTTTCTATTTCCTTACATCTGAACCTTCTGGTTAAAACAAGAAAACACAAGGATAACTAGCTCATTTACATAGGACTGTAAGATAATAAAAGCCTAAAATTTAAGCTCAAAGAAGTTCCAATCCACTGTTCTATTTTCATAGTTTTATTCATACTGTCTTTCCTTGAAACACCATTCTATGCAGGTTTATTTTCATAAAAGCTTTACCTATTGGGACTTAGCCTGTGCCTTACTGGAGTTGGACTACCCAGCCCTGGGTAAGAGAAAATGAGATGTTTCAATAAAAGTCTTCGGTAGAAAGTATAGGCTAGCATTGGCCAACCCTCCAAACTTCCTAATAGTATTGCACATTTAACCTAATATTTTAGATTATTTACAAAAGATTTTAAATGACAAAATTATACATAGGGTTTTTAAGACTTTATTCAAACTCAGAAAAAAGAGCAAAGAAAAACAGAAAAGAAAGACTCAGACATCAGACAACTGTGATAGGAATAGATGTTCTTACTGATAAAAGTTGGCTGTAGGGTTAGCTCAGCTGGAAGTACACTGCCCACTTTCTTCTCCCCTTTTTAGAATGTGATAAGAACTACTAGGCTGTACACTTATAAATGTGCTGGAGAAAGGAGGGTTCAAGTGCACAGTCGTGATCATGGCAAGGAGCAGAGTCCCTGCTTTCCTTCAGCTTTACCCTCTAGGTCTCATCCATTCCCGTTTGTTAGTGATGAATACAGAGCATTTCTTCCCTATGGGGAAGTTTGAATAAGGAATGGATGTTTCCCAATTACAAAGGCAGAGGAGCAAAATGCAAACTAAGAAGACAGGCAATGAAATCTTTCTGCCAGTCACCTCCATTGTTAGGAGATGCAGCCCTACTTAGTACATAGCAAAGAACTTAGGTGTTTTTTATTATAATATTTTATTTTTGATTTTTATTAATTACAGTTTATTTCCATTGTATCCCACCTGTAGCTCCCTGGACTTCCCATCCTAATCCCACCCTCCCTCCCTCATCTCCCATGCCCCTTACCCAGTCCTCCATAGAGGAGGTCCTTCTCCCCTTCCATCAGGAGTGGCTGTATTGCCTTCTTCTGTGGCCTGGTAAGGCTACTCCCCTCTGAGGGGGAGCTGATAAAAGAGCAGGCCAATCAGTTTATGTCAGAGACAGTCTCTGTTCCCATTACTACCAGGAAACCTACTTGGACACTGAACTGTCATGGGTGACATCTGGGCAGTGTTTCTAGATTATCTCCATGCATGGTCCTTGGTGGTTCTGAGAACTTAGTTGTTTTAAAGTTGCACATAAAGTAAACATGACTGCTGAAAGAGACTCACTTATTCTGTCCTGGGATTCCTTGTTATTGGTTGTTAAGGACAAAGTATTTCTCTGTTTTGATCATTGTGGATCAGGTCAGCATATGTACTAGGTTCTAGACATTAGAAGTAGTTGAGAAGAAGGCTGAATATTTAATTAAAATGATGAAAATCCCTGTGATTTCCCTTCTGGGATTGGGAATAGTCTATGTTTTCAATAAGCAATACTTAGGATTATGAGCCGCAGGCTTCCTGCTAACAACACATCACACTCAATAAGTGCACACCACCTCAAGAGAGTGTCCCAAAAACAGGGTCCGGGAGGTCTGTGAAAGGCACATTGAATTACCTAATGGAATCTTGGGTAGAATCAGAAGAAAAGTTTCAGTTACATTATTCAATATTCTTCTTTTCTGTAAATAACTACAATTCAGTGTGCCTCGTCAGAGACAGTACAGTATTCAGGATACTTGAACAGGATACATACCAAGAGCAGACTATTACATAATACAAAACTCTGAGAAACAAACCTATGCAATAAACTCTGCTGGACCAATACAATAGGCAACAATGTGTTTAAAATAAAGCATAACAATAATTATCTTAGAAAGACAAATGAGATGGATATTGGAAGTAGGAGAAAACAAGAAACAGGACAGGAGCTTACCACAGAGGGCCTCTGAAAGACTACCTAGCAGTTTATCAAGCAGATGTTGAGACTCATAACCAAACCTTGGGCAGAGTGCAGGGAATCATATGAAAGAAGGGAGAGTTAGTAAGACCTGGAGAGGACAGGAGCTCCACAAGGACCACATTTATCTGGGCAGAGGGGTCTTTTCTAAGACTGATTCTCCAACCAAGCTCCATGAATGGATATAACCTAGAACCCCTGCTCAGTCATAGCCCATGGCAGCTCAGTACCCAAGTGGGTACCCTGGTAAGGGGGACAGGGGCTGTGTCTGACATGAACTCAGTGGCTGGCTCTTTGACCCCCTCCCCAGAGGGAGGAGCAGCCTTGCTAGGCCACAGAGGAGGACATTTCAGTCAAGCCTGATGAGAACTGATAAACTAGGGTCAGATGGAAGGGGAGGAAGACCTCCCCAATAAGTGGACTAGGAGAGGGGCAGGGAGGAGATGAGGGAGGGATAGTGGATTGGGAGGGAATGAGGGAGAGGGCTACAACTGGGATACAAAGTAAATAAACAGTAATTAATATTAAAAATAAAAATTTAATTAAAAATAATAATTATATCTTAAGTAAGAAAAAACATTAAACAAAAATATATACACAATGATTAATTTGTGTGAATTAGAGAATATATAGAGAGACTCACATAAACAAATTGATAAATGCTAGCATATGTAAGTAATTTGTAAAATTAAAATTTTTATTTTTAGTAATACTTTTAGGCTGATTTAAGAACTTAGACTTCCCCTATCCATGGACTTGGAGAGGGGCATAGGAGGAAATGAGGGAAGGAGGGTGGCACTGGGAGGTGAAGAGGTGAGGGGGAATACAGCTGGGATACAAAGTAAATAAAGTGTAATTAACATAAAAAATAAAAATTTAATTAAAAAAAGAATTTAGAGAAGATAATTGTAATGTATTTTCATCTTAGAATTTATTTTATGAGGTGCATGAATTTTTAAAAACATGAATAACCTTTAATGGAATCATATTTTTATTTTTCTTATTCTGATTTTAAATGACTAATGAATGTTTCAAACAATGCTTTTGCAGTTGACACCTGTCTCCCAAATTCACTGTGATATATCTAATCCCAGTAGGAGTACCTTCTCAGGCCAGGAAGATGTCTCGGCACGGAAGGGCACTTGCTGACAAACTGGACATTTGAAATTGATCTTTGGAACTCACAAAAGATTTTATGTTTGTTTCTTTTTTTCCTGTTGGTGGATGGACAGGAGTAAAATCCTAAATTGTCTTGCAATGAAGTGAACAACACTGAGGAGATATGATAACAGATTCAATTCTTCAATCTTTTCTCTCAGAACTACTCGTCTCTCTTTAAAAACCGCAATACTGTATATTATAAAGCCACACAAAGTTTGCAGATTTTCAAGCGAGATCACCACTTGATCCATTATACGGTCAGCTTCACACAGAAAATGGAACTTAAAGGCAATTAGAATGCTCTAATTCCTGTGAAATGTCACAGGCTTTCCTTTTCAAAATTATCTTGTGGTCTGTGATTTTTTTTTCAGACTCTTGGATAAATTGCAGGCCCATCCAACCTTGAACACTCAGAACAGTTTCAGTTTCTCACAATGAAAGCACTTGCATGCCTCTAAAGGAGTGTGTGTGCCCACAGGTAAATGTAAGGAACAAATCTCCAGTCCATCATAATACTGAATATGGAATGAATAATATAAACTGAATTTTTAGGTATTTGCATGTGGCACATGTGTTTTTATCACCAGTCTTCTCTTTATAACTATGCAAACCAGCTTGTGATTTAGGATTTCTGCAACTAAGTATAACAGTAACTGTAGCACGTGTGGTTTGAAAACCTACTGCAGTAACACTTTCGGGCTCTTCCATTTTTGTAACAGAAATAAGGTTATTTCCTTTGACAAGGTTCAGGTCTCCTTTAAAAATTAAATAGTTGCAGTTTGTTTCCTACGCCTGGTTACAGTTTTGTTACCTAGTTGCCACCTGTTACCACTTGTTTGTTTGTTTGTATTAAAAAAAAAAAAACTGCTTTAAAGCAGACCAAGTCATCGTCTGGCTCCCGGGTCCAGATTATGGCCCTGATTGGTCATTTTCTGTTTAGCATTCAATAAACACTTGTTGAGTTAAAAAAAAAAAAAGAATTAAAACAGATCTTCAATTTAATAGCTGTGTTATGCAATGTTCACTGTTTTGAACTTACCTGAGTTCTCTAGCTCCTTTAGTCTGACAGCTGTGAGTTATCTGTGATCGTCACTTGAAAGTGTACTCTGAAGCAAGTGACTAATTTTCAATAGATCCTTCAGGGCATTCTGTGGTCAGCTTCCTTGACCTTTAGAATATAAAGCTTTGGAAGTGATGTTTCTAAGGTAGCTGTGCCACACTGGTGCAGCTGGATGGTTCCCTCCACTGGATTCTGATACTACGGAATTAATATCAAAGTAATTTCAGATATTGCTAAAATTCTTCTAAGGGGCTTTTAAAACAGAGTAAATGCTGAGGGCCTATCAAGCAGAAAACTATTCAAAATTAAACATACCACTTTTGCCTAACCTTTCAATTGTTATCAAGTGAAGGAATATTAGAGAATCTATTAGATGCTTAAAATTTTTATAAATGTTTTTTGTTGCAAATTTTTCTTTGGTGGCATAATGAGTATCATGGACATATGTGTTAAGAAGGCTAATCTCTGTTCTGTTCTCTACATGTAACATATTATTTTTAACATTTTATTGAATGAATTAATAATAAAACTTAATATGATCTTAATATTTGTTCAAAAAGATAATGAGAAATAATTCAAAGCAGTACTTGATTATGTAAATGAGATATCATATGAATCCTCATTTTCAAAAAGCATCTGAAAATGCGCTTCTAAATTCCTAGTTCATAATCCTCAGAACAAAGCAGAAAAGGGTAAACAAATGAACATAATGTTTATATAACTTATATATTTATAGATATATTAGTGAACACATCTTAATATGTAATCGAATACATTAACATATATATATAGCATATAACATATATATTTATGTATACATGCATATATGCCTGCATTTCTGTCTTGTCATGTATAGTAAAATATATCGAACAGACCAATCAGTTAGGTTTGCAAAGGGCTTGTTAAGGTGCCATTGTTAGTTTTTGTTTACTTTACAGCTAACTTTTTAATAAAATTTGCAAGGGTTACTTCATTATTCACTAAGTATTATTTGAAAATTTTATGCTGTGTCATTGGGAAATCAAGCTTTTTCTGACTTGGAAACTTTCTCCCTATTTGTTAGCTTGTAATGCCAGGCCCTGTGCTGGACAGGCTGCTGAATGGAAAAAGGAAGTGACAGCCTTACCCAGATGTGATCCATTCTACCTTGAATAAAATCATCCTGGTAAGACAGACCCGTTTGTGCAAGGACGGCACAGATATCATGGGAGTAACTAAGATCTTTTTGATTGGATTTAAGGCCCACTTCACAGGCTGGAATTTATCCCTGGCATTGCAAATCTATACAAGAATCAACCCTTTCCTGGGGAGGTCATAGGCATCAATGAAGAATCTACTGCTATGATTTTGATAAATAGACACATTAAGCAACTGAGGTACCTACAGATGAGTGGAGCTCCCAACTTCTATGAAAAAAACCTTAATTTGTCAATGGGCCTAAACAACTACAGAGACTCCGATCTGTCAGAGTTCAGAGAATCATTGATTATGATATTCTTAGCCCAACGTGGGACCTCTAATTTCAAGAATAATCACAAGAAAGGGCAAAAACAGGCTGTGAGCGGCAAGAGCTGAAATGTTGCTATAAAGCAGTATCTTCCAGACATGACACATCTGGACACCCACAAAATAATAGTGGCTGTATTTGCTTGCACAAGACTCACAGAATATTGAGCTAGACTTAAGTTCAAGATTAATGTGAACTATATATTCAGAGTGGTATCCAGATATCCCCAAAGGCGGTTGTCTAAATGTCCACAAACCACATGTTGAAACCATTGTGATAGAGTCACATGACGGAATAAGAGAGAGGTGTTAAGTTAGAACTATAAATAATTGCTAATCACAGAAATATGTTTCTGAGTAATAAATATAACTGTCGCATAAGATAGTTAAAATGTATTGTTCAGAAGGCACATATCTGTAAGTAAGTAAGAGCAGTAAGGGAAATAAGAGCAGCCTAGTGATACCATATCTCAAGTAAAAAGCACAGATTTGCTGGGAATAGATATCAGCAGACTTGCTTTACATAATTGAGGTTTATGGTTTAATCTATATTACCATAAAATACCTAGTGCCATAAAAAGCATTTGATACCAAATACATCTTATTCATAGGAATGAGATAGCTGTTATCCTTGTAGTGGAGAAAAAAATGGCTGCCTCATAAGTAGTGTCTCTGACATAAACTGATTGGCCTTCTCTTTGATCACCTCCCCCTCAGGAGAGTGCAGCATTACCAGGCCACAGAGGAAGACACTGCAGCCACTTCTGATGAGACCTGATCTACTAAGATCAGATGGAAGGGGAGGAGGACCTCCCATATTACTGGACTGGGGGAGGGGCATGGGTGGAGAAGAGGGAGGGAGGGTAGGATTGGGAAGGGGAAAAGGGAGGGAGCTACAGGTGGGATACAAAGGGAATAAACTGCAATTAATAAAAATAAACATCAAATGTTATAATAAAACAGATAAGGTTAAATTACTGGTAATTAAATAATTACCAATTATTTAATTGTTATTTAATCAAGTAGGCTTGCAATGAATTTTCCTAAGTCCATCCATCAATAAGTACTGTGTTCTTGTTGCTCATAAGAACTCATCATGTCCGTGCATAGTCCTTAGTTGGAGTATCAGTCTCAGGAAAGACCCCTGTGCTCAGATTTTTTGGATCTGTTGCTCTCCTTGTGGAGTTCCTGTCCTCTCCAGATCTCACTGTTTCCTACTTCTTTCATAAGATTCCCTTCATTCTGCCCAAAGGTTGCCCGTAAGTCTCAGCATCTGCTTTGATAGTCTGCAGGGGCAGAGCCTTTCAGAGGTCCTCTGTGTCAGGCTCCTGACTTGTTCCCTCTTTTAGCCTTCTTCTGATGTCCATCCTCTTTGCTTTTCTGGATAGGAATTGAGAATTTTAGCAAGAGTCCTCCCTCTTGATTAGTTCCTTTAGGTATACAGATTTTAGTAGGTTTATACTATATTGTATGTCTATAAGAGTGACTATATACCATGTGCGTCTTTCTGCTTCTGGAATAGCTCACTCAGGATGATCTTTTCCAGATATCACCATTTACCTGCAAATTTCATGATTTCCTTGTTTTTTATTGCTGAAGTAATATTCCATTGTGTAGATATACCACAATTTGTGCATCCATTCCTTCATTGAGGAACATCTGGGCTGTTTCCAGCTTCTGGATATTACAAATACAGCTGCTACAAACATGGTTGAGCAAATGTCCTTATTGTGTACTTGAGCCTCTTTTGGGTATATGCCTAGGAGTGGTATAGCTGGGTCTTGAGGTAGTGCTATTCCTAGTTGTCTGAGAAAGCACCATGGCAGTTCAGTATCCAAGTGGGTTCCATTGTATTAGGAACAGGGACTGTCTCTGACATGAACTGATTGGCCTGCTCTTTAATTACCTCCCCCTGAGGGGGAAGCAGCATTACCTGGCCACAGAAGAAGATACTGCAGCTGCTCCTGATGAGATCTAATTGACTAGGACCAGAAGGAAGGAAAAGAAGACCTCCCCTATCAGTAGACTTGGGGAGGGGCATGCATGCAGAGGGTGGAGGAAGGGAGGGATTGGGACAGGAGGAGGGAGGAAACCACAGGGGGGGATACAAAGTTAATAAAGTGTAATTAATAAAGAATAAAAAAAGAACTCATCATGATAGCTCTGAGAATTGCAAGCACAATTGTGGTTTGCCCCATCATTGGTATTTGTGAATGTCCTCAAGCAATGTTAACTAAAACAAACCCTCTTATTAAAGTCAGATTAGAACTACCCCTCCCTCACCTTCACAACACCTGTAAATATCTTTACTTCAAATAAAAACACTGAAATAATAAAACAAGGTTATGAATACAGAAAGCCTCTAATTCTATTAAGCATAAGAGACATTTAAAAGTGTGGTCAACTTCAAATTTTATCTGCATTTCTGTTATTTGAGTGTATGGTTGTGAATGTGACTTGATCCTTAATAAACAAGTAACTTGACTAGTCAGTTGTTTACTTCATAGTTCAAACTTCCTTCCTCCCTTTCTTCATTTCAAACAATTGTCATTCTCTCACAATTCTAAAATAATATTCCTTGTTAAATTAATACATATACTACCACAATAATTATTTATACTAGTATAATTGCATGATAATTACTATTTCTGTTAGCATTAATCTTCAATCTCCTATTGTAACTAATACTTATGCACTTGTTTCTTTACAGTCATTTGTGATTTGCCATCCCAATGTCAAAGTTTCCAATTGTGACAGGAAGTTGTTTTGTTTTTAAGGTGAGTATGAATGCTGTGTGGTACTTGAATTTAAACAAATTGAACCACTAGAGAGAAGAAGAGAGATGCCCTGAGGTTGTATATGGAGAACTTGAGTGGAGGGATGATAATATTTGAAAGGTACAAAGTCTCAGAAATACAAGAGGACTAAGCTTTTAATATGCCTTACAGAGGAATGATGAATTTAGTAGGGATATCTTTCAAGATTTCTCAATCAAAACATGTTGAATTTTATCACCAAGAAGATAATGTGGTGATGCATAATTTCGTGTTGTTTCTTGGTTATAGGAGTAGAGGAGATTATAATTTATTAAATTATTTGATATGATACTTTTTTGGTGTGAGCTTATAGGATGAGATTCCCTAAGACCCTTTTATCTTTGTGAAGAGAGAACTCAAGAGCACCAATTATCTCATGTCTAACTGCAAAGCTGAATACTAGACATCATAATGTTCAGGTTATAAGGCAGTATTTTGCATATTTGTCAAAATATCATAAATATGTTAATAATTCAACCCTTTCAGTCTTATATATGAGTGTCATAAGAATGTGACACCTGTTTTATTTCATATTTAACTCTGATATTTTTTTTCTCTCAATTTCAAAAATCACTCTTGAGATCAGCATGTTTGAACTGACATAATAATACCTGGGTGTATTCACGGGTTCCAGTGTGATAATTTAGCACTTGTACTCAATACAAAATGGTCATATCAAAACAATTTAAAATGTCCATCTCTGTAAGCAGTATTTATTCTTTTGAGTTTGAACCTTTTGACAAAACTAGTAATTGTGGTATCTAACTAAATTGCTCTAAGTGTATTTTCAATCAATATTTCTCATGCCTGATTCCCCTGTAGTTTTTTGAGGTGTGCTGACCCAATTTCCTTTGTCTTCATCTTTTACCTTTTAAAAAGCAGCCAGGGCTCTTAGGATTATAGTTGACCATACATAGATCAAAAAGTAATATGCAAATATATTTCATTATCTTAAGTTTAAGTGAAACATAACATCCTGAGAATGCAAATGAGAAAATGTTATGACAAAGAAGAAAATATCTAACATTAAATGTCAACAAAATTTAATTGGCATTAATTGTGCATCAGTGGCTCAGAGAATGTGAAATGTCATGGTTGTGGTCTCATTTTAAGAGGCTATGGAGCTTTAGAAACACACATAGCAGTTGACATTGGGGAACATTCATTTTTATATTTGTGCCTAATTGTATTTGTGTATGGTTCAAATATTATTTAATTATGTTCTATTGGCAGTGCTGCATAACAACTAATTGAGGCCAGTCATGCTAAAATTGACATTTAGTTTTTATTTTATTGCTATCATCATACCATTGTTGTGGCTCTGCTAGAGTAAGTCATTGGCACTTCATACCCATTAGGGGACAAAGATTTAATAGTCATTAGTGTGAGAAGAGATTTGTGTCTCATTTTAAGCCAGTGGTGTTAAGTTAATAATGCATGCATAAAGCAAATTATTTTAAATTCAATTCATTCATTTGTAGATTCAAAATTAAATTAATAATAATGTTAACAATAAAGCAAATTTCAAGAAAAGTCTAGCTAAAGATTTCTGTTCATAATAACAAGTTTATATATTAATGATAAATCACATATTTGTATCTTTATAATTTTGCATATCATAAAAGTAGTCTAGGTTTGCCTAAATGAATATGTTCTTATAAAGTAATAAGAAGAGTATCAGTCATTATAATAGACAATTTATACTATTCTAAGTGTTTATATGAATTGTATATTCTCAACATTTTTAAATTGGTGACCATCCACCTGAATAATATGTAGCCCTAAAGTTTAAATAACATGTATTCACATTCAGTTAATAACTTCACCATACTAAGTCACAATCAATTATTTATTCCTTTTCTCATTTGTTTTATTAGTTCAAAACTTTTACAAGGTACTTTGATCATGCCCACCCAACTCCTCTTGGACCCATCCCCCTTCCCTTCCCATCCTCCTTTGTGTTCCTAAACTTAGCGTTACTTTAAACATCCCCATATAAAATGTCTTATGTTTAACTTGATAAATAAAATTGTACATGTTTCTTCTATAGATCACGGTGTTTTAATACATGCTTCATGATACACTGGCTTCTGATCATATTAGGTTATTTAGGACATCCATCATCATAGGTATTTGCTCTGACAGAATTCAAAATCCCCTCTTTCTACTTTATATTTTTTATAATATATGCATACTCTGCCTTTGCCATGTTAGTTAACAACTGTAACTTTGCAATTGTTGGTCACTCTCTCTATATATCTTCAGACCGCTTCCCTTTCTAGAGACTCTGTTAACCACTTTTTCCATCCCCAGGCTTTTTATGAAGTCAGCTTCTTCAGATGGTCAATATGCTTGAGACCATGCAGTGTAAGCTTTTTTCTACCTCATTTATTCCATTTCACGTTATAACCTCAAGAAGTGTACATGGTACACAAATGACAAGATTTCATTTTTATGGATTAGTAGCATTCCATTGAATAAATACAGTGCATTGTCCATATATATTCACCCTTTGATAAAAACTTACATTGACGTTAATGCAATAGTTATAAACAATGCTGTAATAATGCTGAAACTGTCTCTTCAGAAAATCAATTTCATTCCCTTTCAGTCTACACTTAGTTGTAAGATTGCTGTATCATATTTTTTATGTTTCAGGGAACTCCACAATGCTTTTTGTAATAGATTTGCTAGTTTACCAACAATGTATGGACTCCATTTTTCACATTCTCGGCATTAACTGATAATTTTTATGTTTTTGATGGTAGCTATTCTTAGTGGAGTGAGATGACATCTCATTGTGTTTTAAATTTGTATTTCCTGATGGTTAGTAATGCTGAACATTTGTAAATATTTTTGTGCTTATGCATTCTTATGAAAACTATCTCAGCCCTCACATTATTTAATAAAGCTGCTTACACATTTTAGATATTAAAACCATATTAGGTATGCTATTGTAATAGTTTCATAGTATATGTTTGTTCTCAATTCGCTGTGTATTTACTTTGCAGTACAGCTACATTTCACTTTTATATAGTGCTTATGAATGATACTTCATTAGAGTGTCCAGGAACATAGGACATTATTAAAAGAAGAATTGAAGTTTAACTAGTACCCCTAAGTTTGTGGTATATGAAGTTCAAATAAAGGAAATTGTGGCAGGCTAGGACAGATAAATACCAAAATAAATAAACCAGGACTTCACAATTGAGTATCACCAGGTATTTCCTATCAGTTTTCAGGACTCTGTCAGCGGGGGTATTGTTAACTTATGCGGGCACTAAGAATGACAGAACCCATTAACCTAAGGGACACTAAATACTGCCTCTAGAATTCACTCTGGAATTTTCTGACGCTTTCTGTACTTGGGGTATTACCTAGACTTTACCCTCCAGGGAGTCCTCAGCCTCGATTACTACAGTACCATGCTGAGAACCCTGGCTGAGGTGTCCTTCTACTGTACTACTAAAACTACTACCCTAATGACGACACAAGATAAGAAAGCACCAAGCAAGACTCCAACGCAACACTGAAAACCAAGTCAACATTCCCCTGTCAGCTGAAGAAATTTCTTAAATAATCCAGTGATCAAGTTAAATGTCAAAATAATCTCACTTAAACAACGGGGTTGACAGGGAACTATAACATATATTTTACCTTCTCTTTTAACTTTTTCTCTGTGGAAATCAAAATTTGAAAACATTCAGAGGCCAGAGCTGTGCGTATGAGTAGCATAAAGGCATCCAAGTGGGCAGTTGGGAATGCTGCTGATTTTGACCCCTCCCACTTGCTCTCCCACATACTCCTAGCAAGCATTCTACACTTATGTCATCAACTACTTGTACAATAGACAAACAGTGATAATCTTCTTCAAGCATAAAACTTACAATGGAGGATGGTGCTCCATAATTCTGGAGTTTTCTCATGAAGGTGGCAGCTTCCAGAAGCCTTTTAACAGCTTATCCAAGCTGGTACTTTCTGAGTTATGTCGTGTGAAATGGTTCCAATGGATTTCATGATCATACACCTATCATTTTGTCTCCTTCTCTAGAGTATGCTTCTTTGTTCAGTGTAATGTTATATGTGAACCAATGCTATAGGCTCAAAAACTTACTACTCTGTTACATAGAAGTCTCAACTGGGGCTTCACAGCCCAAAAGACAAATGTGCATGGAAGGTATTAAAATGACACTTAACATGGGCTAATGCATTATGCAAGGCATAAAAATTTCATTTAGTCCGATGGCTAATTGTTACAATCAATGGATGGCACCATGAAATGACCCTACCCTGTAATCTAAGTCTAGCTAGTTAGACTTTTGTTAACCACACTCAGTAAGCTAACCACTGCCGGTCCATTGCCTGTGTTGCTGAATCTATGTATCTCTTTTATTCTTGAATATATTACTAGTCTTTTCACATCCCCATGGAATAGGAACTGGGTCACAGGTACAGACTGAATAATATTAATTTGTAAGCTGGTTTTTACAGTTGCTTTTGTTTATTCTCTTTTATAGATCATGACAATAGATATTATTAATATAAAATATAATGTCCATCTCCATGGGTCTAACTACTCATATTTTGTAAGTCACCCTCTTCCAGTGATCCACTTTCTTTTTATTTTTTGATAAATTAAAATTTTATTTATTTTCAAAGAGTGTATTTTTATCAGACTTTTCTTAAAAGCTAAACCAACTATCAAGTACATTGGCCATTAGATCTATACTGCATCTTTAAAGAAAATGCCTTCAACTTGGCAAATATGGATAATTAATATATCGATGTTATCAGTGGACCCTCTGATCTTCAATGATAGGACATTTTTGAGGTACACTTGTAACTAAGCCAAATCATCTTACAGTATGGACATGACTTTTCCTCCTCTGATAGCCAGTTAAATAGACAAGGCTTTCCAATACCAAATACTTAACCCTGAAACATATATGTAAGTAACATTATATGCACTGAACGTGTTTTATATACATACATATATATGTTATGTGTGTGAGTGTGTGGAATAACAATTAAAAACAAAAGGTGACATACATTTGAAAGAGGGAAATGTTGAGGGTTTGAAGGGAGGAAAGGAAACACGGAAATAGTTTACTTCGATTATAAACACACAAAAGATTAAGAATTAAATGGTCTTTAAAATTTTCCTAATGAAACTAAACAAGAAAATGATAAGCCCTTAGTGCCGCAAGTAGACGCCCATGCACCAATGATGGATAACACGGAGGTCTAGACTGCCCATCGACACAGATGTGCGTAATCGCCACACCCTGTATGGAACCTTTAATTTACCTCCCTTGTGTGCTAAAATGTCTGCGGAATCAACACGATTATGAGACTTTGTAAAAGAGACTGTGCCCTCATGATTCCCTGATTCCTGCAGCCTAGCTTCCCATCATTCTTTGGATACAGTATCATTACAGAAATTACTTGTTGAAAAGTTCAACACTCGACACCATGAAAAGTCTCCCACCAGGGATGGCCTGACACACCGGGCTGCCACCGGGCTCGGATCCAACTCTTTGAGTCATTCAAACCAAATGCTTACTCCACTTAGTCCTTCAGCCCCATCATCCACGCTTCTGGACCTCGAGGAGTTATGCAGGTGCCGCCGAAGATGAAAACCTGAGGCTTATCTGTGAACAAAGAAGTCTCAGCGACGGTCCAGTATTTATGGGACCTCAACCAGGGACCTTGAGCCAGAACGAACACTCGTAGCAATGAGTATTTGCACGTAGAACTTCGTGGGCAATGTATACCTAAGATTGAACGACGTGCTGCAATTTCCAATGTCACTTTGAAAAATGAATTTATGGCGCAGAGTTAGGAAGGATGGAGGACTAGAGCAGCGCCTTTTGCTGTAGAGAGAGGCTGAACCGTGTCGATGTTTGAGGCCTGAGAAGCTGCCAGAGGCCGTGTTGATTTCCAAGGGCCTTGCTTCCACCAGAGAACTCGTCGGGGTCCACCGTCCTGCCGCTGTCCATGTGGCCCATGTAACCAAAAACGGTCCTATGATGTCCAGCTGTCCGAGGCCTCCGTTTGCCTGAAGCCTTGTTGATGTCCATGAGCCGCAATGCTGTTACGGTGATGCAGATGTGAGTTGCCCGTACTCCCCCACCCCCACCCCCAGGCGCGTGTGATGTCCGTGGTGAGTGCTTCAGTTGAGGACCATGTTTGGGGTCCGTGTTCCTGCTGCAGCCAGGGACAGAACTGATGTTGGTGGCCCATGTTACCAACGAAAGCCATGGATGTACGTGGTCTCTGCTGCCACTGGAGACCAGGTGGATGTTTGAGGCTTGTGTTCTTGCCAGATACCATGTAAAAGTCCATGATCCTACTGACTCCTTCTGGCTTCAGAGGACGAGAAAACTTTTTTGTAGTGATATCAGTGACTGCAGGTTCACAGTTGAAAAAGACGTAGACGGCTTCGGTGACAAACCTCCGTCTACCCGCAAAAGTAATAAGCTAGAAAGGAAACCATCACAGAATAGTCTTAAAAATGGGGATAAGGATGCTAACAGATACCTCTCCACCATAGTTGGCTACTGGCAGAAGTAGTGTTGGGGATAAAGTGACTTTTCTGTAAGGGACAAGCCACCTCAACTTGACCATGCTCTGGTGTCTATATGAACAACACAAATTAGACTTATTTTGTTGTTTTCTTTTCTTTTCTTTTTTTTTACAATCACATTCAATTTATTTTTCCTCCTTATCTCCCATATACTGAGTTATCTTTTCCATAGGCAGATATAATTGACAAGTTCATAATAATTCCAAAAGAGTTATTCCTTAATATTAAGTTTCCAGTTCTCACACTGTATTTTTTCTTTATTAATTACATTTTATTCACTTTGTATCCCCCCCCCCTGTGGTTCCCTCCCTCCTCCTGTCCCAATCCCTTCCTTTCTCCACCCTCTGCATGCATGGCACTCCCCAAGTCCACTGATAGGGGAGATCTTCTTTTCCTTCCTTCTGGTCCTAGTCAATTAGGTCTCATCAGGAGTGGCTGCATTGTCTTCTTTTGGCCTGGTAATGCTGCTTCCCCCTCAAGGGGAGGTAATTAAAGAGCAGGCCAATCAGTTCATGTCAGAGACAGTCCCTGTTCCTATTACAGTGGAACCCAGTAAGATCTGGAGAGGACAGGAACTTCACAAGGAGAGCAACAGAACCAAAAAATCTGAGCAGATGGGTCTTTCCTGAGACTGATACTCCAACCAAGGACCATGCATGGAGATAACCTAAGGCCCCTGCACAGATGTAGTGCATGGCAGTTCAATATCCAAGTGTTGTTTTCTTTATGGTTGGTGTAGGGGTGATGAACCTAGGAGGACTGGGAAGTAAGTGTGTTCAGGATGTGTTGTTGTAAATAAAAAAAAAATATAGGTGTTTAATGTTAGGTTATATAATGTTTATTATTAGCCCTAAGATTATTACTGCTGTGTTATTTAACCTGCTATCATAAATCATGAGACATAGACACCTGTTAGATTTATAATTGCCTTATTTACCTTGGACCAGGCAGATATTTCACCTACATGGTCTCAATACCCTCACCATCCTTTCCTAGCCACCATCCAGTGCAATCCTCCTTAACCATCCCAACTGGACTACTTTTCATCCATAATCTTATAAATACTTGCTTATAATCTTCATCTGGGCCTTTCCACACCGTTACCGGAGTCCTTCTTCCAGGCCTACAGGACTCCTTCTCCTTGCTAACCCATCATGGAATCCTCCTTCCTACTCTCTTTCTGTCTGCCTCCTCTGCGTTTCTCCTGTCCTGGAACCTTTGCCAAGCCTACACATTCTTCCCTGCTCAGGTACAGGCCATTATCAATCACTTAGGTATGTTTTAGGCAGGTTAACAAAACAAGAATAGGTGTAACAATATCTTGAGGGCCAGTAATTAGCATAAAAATAAAGCATCAGGACAACCCCCAATAAGAATGCATTATATGAAATTCCCAAATTATCAATAAAAATATTATGTTCAATAGAGTATAACATTACTATGTTTCCAGTGGACAAGAGTCTTGACAAGCACTTGCTGCTCTGTTCTCTGATTCTGCTTTATATTTCACAACATTCTCCTTTTCCTATAATTTATACATCTATCCTCATAGAATCTCCTCAACTATATGTATGAAGCAGCTCAGATTACCTCACCATTTAGATATAGCACAGAAGACTTGACTGCTACAATCAAACTTCATACATTAGTTATATCTCAGTTTTTGGCAACTGATATATAAATGTGAAAAAGGATTTCAAATGTGGAATATACATATAATGAGGTCTCTCCAATGCTGTTCTTCCCTCTTAATTTAAGGAAATGCAAAATGAAAGAACATGGGTTTTATTTTGACAAGGGTATATGCCATATTTCAGATAATTGACCCCTCCCCCCCCAACAAATTGTATTAATGTTTGAGGTCTCTGGTTGTCCAAACAATAAGATTCACCTTCTGGAACATGAGCACCACCAGCCGACAGGACACCCCCCTCTCCCTGCTCCCAAAAGTAGCTTTTATTTATCTGACCCAATTAATGTGTCACTGAAGGCTGTGTGATGTTTTATTTGGTGTTTTCACAGGATAAGTTTTCCTTTTGATTTTATTATGATAAGGGTAAAGGACTAATACAGAGTGGCATAGCAGTATCTATCTCATGTTATCCCTTTACTAAAAAACCGAGAACTTTTCTGAAACTCTCTTCTGATATAAATAGAAAAATCCTTTAATCATATCAGTGACTGTATGACAGATATCTTGCCCAAATCAATTCTTTTCACAAGGGTATCAAATCAGATGTTGTCAGTAAAAGTAAGGCTACTACTGGGTGTCCACTTTCAGTGGTCCTTGCATTCTTTAGAATCCATTTGGCTTTTAGAAGTAACTCAGTGGAAATTAAAATCAGTGCCTATACCTTCTTGAGTTATTTAAGTTTCTAACAGTAGCGATAAGGTTTTGCTTTTTCTTAAGAAAAGCGTCCTTCACTAGGACAGAATGCCCATTTAAGAAAGCTTAATTCCACTAATGTAATACCTATTAATCTTTAAGTCCAAACATAATTTGTGAAAAATGTTCAACTACAAAATATAGCCATTTATCTTATACTATGAAAGATAAGAGGAATGGCCTGCTCTTTGGAGCCATTGCTAAAACAAAAAGCTCATTGTGTACCAGGATTCCAGGTGCTACCTGTGCCCAATTCAACATATCCCTACCAAGAGGCCATGACACCATTTCATACTTTGAAGCAGCAATGTCAACTTGAGTCTGTTTCCAGAAGTCCTCATAAGTATATAAGTGTTTGCCTACTCTCTTATTCACAATGTGAAGCTATGTGAGGAAATATCATTGGGTCTCTGTGGGGAAATATTAGAGAAAATAGGTCTAATCTTATAAGTTTGCTTCATTTTAAGGTCCTTCACAAAGTTTCATGGTCAATAAGTGTTTCCAAGAGATATCACTTAGCCAAAAAGGACAATAATAGCAAGATTTTGGATATTGCCCTGAATCTCCCCACCCTAATTATTTCTAATTATTTTTTTAGTGTATAGATAAGCAAGATCTATGTTTCAGTCTTGATATCTTCATTCTATGCCTTAATCAAATGGTTCTACCTCTCTTTGAGTATCAAGATTTCCGGAGCTGATTTCATGTTGCCTTTCTTTCTAAGTATCATTTCCTGGTCCCTACTGTAATGAAACTTCATTTCTCCACTGTTATAGGAAATCTAGAGAACTATGTTCTATAACAGAAGCTGTTATCATGATCTACAATGGTTTTTAGACCTTCCTTTATGTATTTTTTTGTGGTAGAGCTCATTTCTCATCTAAGCAACAACAAAGGTGGCGTGGAACTTATAGATGACTAAGACTATTAATAAGTAAGTAGCAAACCGATGCTTCCCTTGTGTTTCTGCTGCTGTGACAAAACACCATGACCAAAGAAACTTGGAGAGGACCGCTTATTTTATCTTGTGTATCCCAATCTCATTCAGCTATGAGAGAAACCAGGCAATGACTCCAGGCAGGAACCTCTTGCTTCTCATGGCTTGCTCAACCGATTTTCTTATACATCGTTAGGACCAGCTACCAAGCACTACCCACAGTGAGTCCTTCCTGTGTCAATCACTAATTTAAAACATGTCTCACAGTTTGCCCATAGGCTAGTGTCATAGGTAACTTTTTTTTTCAGTTGATACTGTCTCTTCCCACATAACTCTATAACATATGGCAAATTGAAATAGAAGTTAGCTAAAATAAATTGGAAATAATTAATGCAACTTATCTCATATAGTGAAAAATTCTTGTGAGGTATATGTGATAAAAAATTAAGCCTAACAGTCCCCCTCTTTTTAATAAAACTTCCTCATCATGTGATTTCTGTCTTTTCATCCTATTTCCACTGTGATTTCATCTACCTTGAGATCTTTGTTACAACTTTCACAAATTTTTCTGGATCAACAGCCTTCAAAGAAACCTGAGGTAAACCTGTCTTTCAAAGGCACCCAACTTTAGTAATTTTGTTTTATATCAGTAGATACTAAGACACCTTACCAAAAAAAAAATATCTTCCATGTAAATTTTAAACACATTTATAAAAATTCCCCTCAAAAATAGGCTAGGGTCAAATAGAAGGGGAGGAAGTCCTCCCCTATCAGTGGACTAGGAAAAGGGCATAGGGGGAGAAAAAGGGGTATGGATGGGAGTGGGAGGAGATGAGGGAGGGGGGCTGCAGCTGGGATACAAATTGAATAAATTGTAATAAATGATAATAATAAAAAGAAAAAAGAAAGAATAGTTCACTTATACTAAAACCCTGATGACACTCAATGAAAAGAGACAGATTCAGAAGCCTAGAACCTATATTATTCATGTAAAGCACACAACTAAGAACATAAGAAGAGAATACTTCAGTGGCCGTTTAAGGGAGAAATGAGAGCACACGGATAAAGAGAAGCTATGTCTCCATTCTCTCCTGAGACAGTTCTGTAGCAGAGTTTGCCCACTTCTGCACATTTTTAAAAAATAAGTGACACACACTTGAGAAAATATTGCTACACATAAGTTATAAATTATTATTATTATTCCTAGGTTGTGTTTTAAAAAATCTAAATGAACCTTAAATTTTGGAGCACCCAGATTCTTCGGAAAAAGATAAATTCTCCTCATTATGTAGCAGTTCATCCCAATCAGGCTGATTACCGAACCTGTTTGAATAAATATAACTCTGAGCTATTGATAATATCAGCTTAGCGAATGTCAACACTGAAATCTCTTTTCCGTAGAGCACTTTTTAAATTGGGGGATCATCAGTGAATAAAGCAAAATCCTCATGCTGCTTCATAATGATCCCTTTTAAATTACTTCTACTACTTTCTTTTTTTTTTAATTTTTATTTTTATCAGTTACATTTTATTCTGTATCCTAGCCGTGCCCCGAACCCTCATTCCCTCCCAGTCCCTCCCTCCCTCACTCATCACTACTGTGCCCCTTTCCAAGTCCACTGATAGGGGGGGACCTCCCCCCATTCATCTGATCCTGTTTTATCAGGTATCATCATTGAGTTCCTGTTAGAAATAGTCCTTGTTCCCCTCACTTGGGGAAACCAATTGGTTACTGAGCTACCACAGGCTACATCTGAGCAGAGGTTCTAGGTTATATCCATACATGGTCCTTGGTTGAATGTCAGTTTCAGAAAAGACCCTGTGCCCAGATATATTTGGTCTTTGTGGAGCTCCAATCCTTTCCCCATCAGACTAACTCCCCTTCTTTCTTATGATTCCCTGTACTCTGCCAAAGGTTTGGTCATGAGTCTTTGCTTTGAAAACACTGCTAGTTAGAGGCTTTCAAATGCACTCAGTAGACCCCTGTCATGCGTTCAATGCACATCCCATCTGTCTTTCTAAACGAGGATTGATCCTCTTACCCCATGTCCGCTCTCTTGATTATCTTTTTTAGGTGTATAGATTTCATTATGTTTATCATATCGTATAGGTCTATATAAGTGAGTATATACCGTGTTTGTCTTTCTCCTTCTGGGATATTTCACTCAGAATGATGTTTTCTAAATCCCACCATTTGCCTGCAAATTTCATGATTTCCTCCTTTTTGATTGCTGAGTAGTATTCCATTGTGTAGAAATACCATAATTTCTGTACCCATTCTTCCGTTGATGGACATCTGGGTTGTTTCCAGGTTCTGGCTATTACAAATAAAGCTGCTATTCTCAGCTTCATATGGAGAAACAAAAAACCCAGAATCTCCAAAACGATCCTGTACAACAACAGATCATCTGGAGGTATCTCCATCCCTGATCTCAAGCTGTACTACAGGGCAACAGTAATAAAAACTGCATGGTATTGGCATAGAAACAGAAAGGAGGATCAATGGAACCGCATAGAAGACCCAGAAATAAACCCACACACCTATGAATACTCGATATTTGACAAAGAAGCCAAATCCATTCAATGGAAAAAAGACAGCATCTTCAACAAATGGTGCTGGACCAACTGGATGCCTACATGCAGAAAAATGAAAATAGATCCATATTTATCACCCTGCACAAAACTCAAGTCCAAGTGGATCAAAGACTTCAACATAAAACCAGATACTCTAAATCTGTTAGAAGAAAAAGTGGGGAACAGCCTAGTACTTCTACTACTTTCTACACAGCACTGTGTCCTAACAGCTAAAAGATCACTGATACTCTTTAAACTGGGAACATTCAGAGGGAGAATTGTCTTTGTAGTGCATCTTTTTTTAAGTTTTTTATTTTAACTTTTTTCACAGTTTATTCATTATATATCCCTATTGAAGATCCCTCCCTCAATTCCTCCCACTGTCACCCTCCCTCCTAATTTCCCTATATTCCCCCTCCCTAGTCCACAGAAAGGGGGAGTTCTTCTTTTTCATCTGCCCATAGCCTATCAAGTCTTATCAGCACTGCCTGGATCCTCTTCCTCTGTGCCTTGGTAAGGCTGCATCACCAGGGGCAAGTGGTCAAGATCAGGCAACCAAGTTCAGGGCAGAGGCAGCCCTGCTCCCCTCCCTTGGGAACCCGTGGGGCTCCTGTCCCCATTAATTTCAGGCTTTCTTCTCAGAAATCTCTTAATACCTAGCTAGTCTTTAATTTCTAATGAACTAATTATCACGACTTGTTTTTAAAGCAACATCATGTTCTGCTTAAACTGCTAAATGTCCTTGAAGACTCTTTATTCTCATTTTTAAGCACTTGTAACGTTAGAACTTCATAAAGGTTGAGATGAGAGACAGGGCTGCCCGGTTCTCTCTGATGGCTATCTCGACTCAGCGTTAGAGTCCTGCAGCTGCCTGTCATCTGTCATCAGTGTGGGAAGATGCTGTGAGAATTACTAAATGTTAAAGAGACAGGACAGAGAACATTTTTAAGAGTATTGCAAAGGAACTGAATGATTAATATTTAACAGAATTGTGTATTCCTTTTCATGTGATGCTACTTAGGAAAAAATCAGAGGCTTATATGAGTTTAACTCGTGTTGCCTGAAGGATTGTAACTTCACGTCCTATTCCATAAGCAACGCCTAAGAAGGTCCTGTTCCACAGTAGTACTTCTGAGAAAACAGATGGCGTCTACACAGTCACATATTGTTTAATATTGTGTATATAAACATCAGGTGCAAAAGCACACAGGGAATGTGGTGAACATCCTCGATCGTCAACCTGGTAGGTTACTACTGGACTAAATGGCCATGGGAATAAATCTGTGGGTATATTTGTGATGGTCTCTGTAGACTGGGCTAACTGAGATGAGTAATTCACCCCCTCCCCCGGTGCGGATGGCACCATCCCAAGGTCAGAGGTGCAGGCTTCAGAAGTAGAAGGAAAGAAGCTCAGTACCAGCATGCATTGCTCTCTGTTGGGTGACTGTGAACACTGTGTGACCTTGATGACAAGCCTTGCTCGTGTTCAAGAGCGGTGGAAATGGTTTACTATATCGAGAAGAAATTTTCTTGGGTCAGAGGCTCAGAGGTTACGACTACCTGTCGCTGTTGCAGAGGAGCAGGGTTCGGTTCCCAGTACTCAAGAAGTGGCTCACAGCCAGCTCTAATTCCACTCTCAAGAGTATCCGTTGGCCTTTGCTGAACTATATGAACATAAGACACACACATAGCTCCTGTCCTCTCCAGGTCTTACTATCTCCCCTTTCTCTCCTAAGATTCCCTGCACTCTGCCCATCTTTTGGCTATGAGTCTCAGCATCTGCTTTGATACACTGCTGGGTTGAGCCTTTCAGAGGCCCTCTGTGGTAGGCTCCTGACCTGTTTCCTGTTTTCTCCTTTTTCCAAAGTCTGTCTCATTTGCCTTTCTGAGTGAGGATTGATCACCTTACCCAGGGTCCTCCTAGCTCAGCTTCTTTAGGTGTACAGATTTTAGTATGTTTAAACTATATTATATGTCTAGTATCCACTTACAAGTGAGTATATAATGTGTGTTTCTGGGATACTTCACTCAGGGTGATCTTTTCTAGAGTTCCCACCAGAGCTCCACAAGGATAGCAACAGAATCAATTAATATAAAAAATAAAGATTTAATAAAAAAGACACATACATAGTCACATAGATGCATATAGGCAAAAACTCATGCACATATTTTATTAAAAATTAAAAAGTATTAAAATAACTATTATATAAATATTATGTATATACATTTATACATTCCAAATTTATATAGAAACTGTGTTTCTGAGATTCTAATTTGAACCTTTTATACCAAAATTGAGGTAAAATTTATTTTTTGTTGTGAAACAGTAAAACTGCATAGAGATAGCTTTATATTCCTCACTCATACAGAGCAACTCCTGAAATTTCTCTGTGATAAAGTTATAAATAACAGCAAAACAAGCAGAAGATTATCTTTTCAGCATTCACTATCAAAACAAGATTCCGTGTTGTCTTAAGCCTTTCAAAAATATTACATCAGATTCTATAGATTTGTAGATAATTACATTCATATTAAGATGCCATAAATTGCAAAAATAAACAATACAACATATTCTTAATTTGATGATCTAATAAAACAGGGAAGCTTATCCAGACCCCAATAGTTATGCAGGAGGAGTTAAATGTCCTTCCTCCCAAATATAGCCACTACTAACTGGAATTTGCATGCAAAAATGGCTAAGTATCATTTTCCTCTGCAGAAAACTCAACATAAGGCAAAATGAATTGATAACCAGATAGGCAAAATGTTAGGAAAAAGTATAGATCAATATTCAAACAAATCTTTATTTAAATGTATCAACTGCAGTCTAGATAATATGTAGATAGGAGTAACAAGAATTTTCAAGCAAAAACAAACATAAAAGTGTATCCTTCTCAAGTCATGAATTTTAGTACCAAGGCTACAGAAGGAGCCACGGGCTAACTTTCTACACAACATTTTCTGTATTTTGTAAATATTCTGGCAATTTATGCCCCAATAGTGCCATCTTGCCCTAACAGAATAAAGCTCTCCATATGAACAGTGCCACAGTCAGGATGTGAGGAATATTATTTATTAAAAGCTGTAAGCGTAAGGAACACCACAGTGGTTGTCACCCCATGACCCTGCAAACGCTCTCCCATTGTTAGGTATACTCTAGAGAGTATACACTGGCACTTGAGTATACTGGGCAATGACAGAACCTTAATCAAGCACACATATCTACAAGTAAGTGAGATAATCCGGGGAGCGCTGTTAAATGGTGTATTGAGAGTTGACCCCTTCCTAACTTTGATCCCCTTGTGTTAAGTATCAAGCAACTTGGTCTAGTATATGCTCTCATTGTGACATTCTTTCTCAGCACTGGCCCGAAGCAACAGGACCTGAAACTGTGAGGCAAGCAGAACTTTCTCCTTTGACTTGACTTTCATAGAACTGAATTATGAACCACACAGTGCATTCCTCAGCTTATGAAGAACCATCTCAATTTGTACAAGTAAGCAAATATGAGGAGTTCTCAGCAGGATGGACCCATGACTTCCAGAGATAATGATTTCTTTATCTCTGTAGTAAGAAGGAGTCAGAGTGTTGAGTGAAAGAGAGAGGAATCAGCTGCCGTTTTAGAATGTCCAATGGGGCCATCAGTGGTTTGTCAGGGAACAGTGGCAGGTTCCATGACAAGCATAGGTATCTCTGAGCACGCTAAACACTACACTTTGAATAACAATGTAAAAAGAAACAGAATATTATACTAATTAAGCAGACAGTCTTTCATACATTTTTACCTAGCAACACTAATAAAATTGATCCTTGCAATGGAGTCTGAATATATGGTACTGTTAGTGTTCCAGATATCCTCTAATCCTTTGCATCTAATATTCCTTTTGATATTCAGGATTTCTTCACTAGACATAAGGAATAATCAGAGTATTGAAACAATAAATAATTTACCCACAGAAATATGTGTAGTCAGGTAGTGACACCAAATGAACCCTGGCATTCTTATTATCGAATCCTTCTTCTAAAATCAGATATATAGAAATTTATCATGGAAGAAATAGAAAATTATCATGGAAATAGAAATTTAACAGGATTTAGGACAATAGTTTTTAACTGAATATACCTTACATATTTAAGCATGTTTTGGAGACTATTAACTTAAAAGAAAGAGTTTCTTCTATCTTCTCAGCTGAAAGTTTAATCATTTATATAAATGGAGCCTGAAGAGCAGTTTTTTTTTTCATAAATAATCATATTCCTTTCAACATTTGAAACTTAAAACCACAAACAAACCTTCTGCCAGGCAGACAAATGTAGTATTTGTTCTTCCAATGCCTTAGGGCATGACGAGCATTTGATTGTTACTATTTTTTATCTGGCTTCTCCAGGAAGTTTCTGCCACTTTAAGGTCGCCATCTCCATCATTATCTAGAAGCTACAAAATAATATTTTTTCATCAAATCTCAGAGCATCTTCCCTTGCATGCTCATGTAATACTGCTTTTAAAAGAATTATCACCTGTTCACATGGTTGTCAGAAGAAATCAAACTTTTGGGTCTCTTTGACTATTGATATTTGAACATGACATAGGAAACATTTAATTTAATTTTACCTTAAAGGAAACTGTTTTAAATTTTATTGTAATGTATATATGTGTTTTTCAAACTCTGTTCTGATATGTGAAGACATAGATTTGTTCTGATGATCTATGGATGAATTGGTTTTTAAATGCAAAACAGTTCTAAAACTCCAGGTGTTTATTTAAGATGTATGTTAATGTTATTAAATTTTTCCAACATATTTGCTATCTTTAAGTAAAGATTTCTATGTCAAATTGCTTTTTCTTATCAATGCACCTAATAAATCACAAGCAACTATACTAGCTGCCTGGAAAATCTTTAAAACATCCACCTTGTTGGAGTTTTGGAATCAAAGTTCTTGTATAGTGGCGCATGCCCAGAAGTAGTACAGCTGGATCTTGAGATAGAACTATTTCTAATTTTCTGAAAAAATGCCAGATTGGAGGCTCCTCTCACACTGAGAAGGGGAGGGAGGATAGAGGGAAGAGAGCTGGAGGATATGGCAGAGAGGAGAGGAGGGAGGGCATAAGATAAGGATGTAAAGTGAATTAATTAATTAACTTTAAAAGATGTTAAAAATGCTTTTAATTTCTTAAAATCCTATGCTTTTCTCCTGCTTCCCTCATACTCAGAAAATGCTCAGAATGAAGCTTTGGATTTGTCTCCCTGGCCCTTCATCGTCCTGCGGTCCAGGGTCTGGTTGTTCTTCATAATCTCTTCTTTTATGACTTCAAGTAGTAGCTTTTTGTCTACAATCCATAATTAGTCTCGCAGGGATTTGGTATCAATCATAGTCTGTGCCTTCTGAGAGAAATGTGATACTCATCAGTGCTTTTGAGGGTGAAGGCCAGTTTTATAAAAAAAAAATAACAGGGAGCCTAAACTAGAGTGATGGCCACACATTGACCATTCTTTTTTGATAACACTTTGTAAGAGATCAACAGATGCAAAGTTAAATGCTCCACCCTTTGTCCAACTACAAAGATCATCTGAGCAAAGGCAACAGGTAAATCCTGCTCACACATAGGTTCTTGACTTGAGAGGCTCCCTTTTTGAAAGGTGTCATTATGATTATAACGATTATGATGCTTTATTGTAGGGAAGGCTCTTCCACCTTCCTGTTTTGTTTTTAGGAAGAAGAGGGATGCATGATGATTTTCATTTCAGAAAGGAGAAGCTTGAGGTGAGAAGAGCTCAAATCACATTCTCAAATTTAGAAGAGGCAGGATCAGGAAAGCAGACTAATCTGGCCAAAATACCAATGCAATCTTTTCTTGTATCCTTTATTACTTCTAAAAGGTTAATATTTCATAGGATTTACATTTTAAGTGCTATCTGTTTCACAAAAAAAAAAAATATTTTTAAAAGTGAAATAAGGTAAAATTGGGCCATTCCTGTTTTTTTTTTTTTTTTTCAACTTACAGGATGCCAGCACTATTTTAAGCATTTTACTTAAATTAACTCCTTGTCATCTCAAATGTTTTAAAGGGATAGTGTCTTTAGACCATTTTTCAGGTGGAGAGATTGGGACTTAACAGTGAGCAGAGCATAAACCAGGGACTCAGTATTGACCTTAATTGGATCCACTGGTCTCCCACTGAGACTATGGTTCCTGAGCTCACCTGTTGCTGTCTTCTTCCAGAAGGCAGAGGGTAAAGGGGAGCAGGGAGGATACTGGGCTGGACTCCTAACCAGAGTACATTTCTTTTTTTTTTTTTTATGAGAGTCGTCTCTATAATTTTTCTTTTTTTTTTCTTTTTTTATCAGTTACATTTTATTAATTCTGTATCCCAGCCGTGTCCCGAACCCTCATTCCCTCCCAGTCCCTCCCTCCCTCCCTC
>REGO01000092.1:3031218-3079986 GCA_010120015.1 Rhombomys opimus | reverse complement strand
CCCATCAGACTAACTCCCCTTCTTTCTTATGATTCCCTGTGCTCTGCCAAAGGTTTGGTCATGAGTCTTTGCTTTGAAAACACTGCTAGTTAGAGGCTTTCAGATGCACTCAGTAGACTCCTATACTGGGCTGGACTCCTAACCAGAGTACATTTCTTCTAGACTATAGATAATATCGATAACCACTTTTCTCCACAATCCTTGGGGAGGAAATTAAGTGTGTTGGTTAACTTGCTCGCATTACTTGACGGATGCCTAACGAACAAGTGTCTTCCATGAAGTTCCATCATCGGAGGGCTCTAGAGTGCCTTACTTAACTCAGAGCTCCACAATCATGCAGTCTAAATTCTGTGACCTCTATAATGCACTGCTTCAGAGGGATATGCATGTCCCCGCATACTGTCATATTTTTAGTATAATTTCTCGGTTAAAAAAGAGGAATAGAATTTCAATTTGAACGTCAGTGTCATGAGGACTTGAGTAGAGTCTGAAATGGAAAATAGTATACATGATGTTTTTCTGTAATGCTATCATATCCTGCAAATGATATTGACCCTCATCACTCAAGGAGACAACTTAATGTTCGTAAATAAGCAAATAACAGAGTCTCCCGGCATGAGAGAGCTCGTAAGCTTGTTGGAGCACTTTATTTTATTTTTGTCCTAAAATGAACCCAGAATACTGAAGAGAAACAAGACCAATCATCACTGATCCTTTGTGCTTGTACTTCTTCTCCGGGAAAAAAAAATTAAAAGCATCTTTTTACTTTTAATTTACTTTTGTTATCCCATGAACTAATTACTTTATCATTGTTTTCCTTTTTCTTCTTTCAATTATTGTCTAAATCACCTGCATACTTAATGTGGAAAGATTCTCTTTTGTGGCTTGTCCTATCGTTTTTTTCAAACATCCTTGAAACAAATGGGCAAGAACAACTTTGGAAACTCTTCTTTTGACTGGTTGTTTATTTTTTGTTTACTGGAGTTGTTGTACTTTATCCTGAAAGAAAGAAGCACCACAGGAGAAGTATGATATAATATTACTTATTCTGAGCTTAAACTTCATTAACTAATAAATAGACTAAGAGAACTAACAGATCTGGAGGAATATTTAAGGCACCAACTGAGGGCAGCAAATTTAGGATGGTTGTTCACTGATTGATGTGTAACAACTGACTTTGAAGAAACTGTATACCAAGGAATGAATTAGTTTATCATATGGCTACACTGCACCTACTAGGTCTTCCTTAGATTTTCAGATTATTTTAATCTGAACAAGATTAGGCTTTTTTTTTTTATAAATGTGAGCATAACAGTTTGTGAGAATTTCTGCTAGTGCACATATAGATAAGTAAAAGCTTTGCAGAAATTACTATGCTACAATACTGCAAGGTTATTTATTAAAAACTACTGTATATTTACACATAAATTTAAAGCAGTAATCTGTTGAAACAAATATGATTTTCCAGTAGAATTTCAGTGGAACTATTAAGCACTCCATTTGCCAAAATTGCTTGGTGACAGTAACTATGATTAAATTTTAAAGTGGGAGGTAGATAGAAAACAACAAACCCCAGGGCCCTATAAGTCTTCAAAACTGACTATGGAGATGGACATTTGGCTAAGCATTGTAGCATCTAAAGAAAAATACAATTGCAATTGGCAATAAATCTCCACTGACAAGGTGTTTGACTTTATTTCAAGAAAACTGCAGGCAATAAATATTCTCATTAAGTGACTGACATTCTTTGTTTAACATTTTAAAGAAATCATACTACCTCTTATAAACAGAGTACAGAATTAAAAAGTAAAAGCAATGTATTATAAAGAGCTACATAAAATATGATGATGATATTTGTTTGTTGACAAGAGGGAAATAGTAGTGACTATACTTGAAATATGTTTTATATATAAGCTACTCTGAATATAGAAATGAAAGAAAGACAAGAATGAAGGATGATCCTTTTATTTTTTATTTTGATTGGTCTTTTAATAAAAAGAATTAATGCTTTTAAAATAAGAATACTATGATATTTGTATGTATACATATAAATTTTGTATACACTGAACTATAGATTCAAACATTTGTGTCTATATACTTGAGGTATAATTACATATCTCAAAGTAAGGACTAATAGCATGCAATGTGACATCTATCTAAGGTGCTTATGAACTTGAAAGATAGTTAAATAAATATTTGAGGGATGATAATAAAAATATTATGTGATATAAAATTCATGTACAAGAATATATGCATAGTGCTATGTAGTTGTTGACCATTTAAATAGAAATTTTTAGAATAAATAAGTAGTTTTATTCTTTATTGCCCCACATTAGAAGATTAAAAGTCAATATATTTAACTAAGGTGAAAGTTATAGGGACCCACAGCCAAAATTAGGTGGAGTTCTGTAAACCCCAGGAGAAGGGGAAGAAGGATCATAGGAGGCAGAGGGATCTAAGATGCCAGGAGAAATGGCTCACAGAATCAGCAAAGCAGGGCTCACGGGGCCTCACAGAGACTGAAGTGGCACTCAAAGAGCCTGCATGGCTCTGTGTTAGGTCCTCTACATGTGAGGTTATTTAGCTTGGGGTTATTTTGTGGGACTCCCAACAGTGGGTGTGGGGTGTCTCTGACTTTTTAGCTGTTCTGGGACCCTTGTCTTCCTACTGGGTTTTTCAGCATAAAATTAGATCCTGTATATGAACATATTTGTAAAAGGTTCTTTATTTCATATCAAAGATTTTTCTAGAATCTGAGGAAGAATAACTTCATCAAATAGTAACTATCACAAAACAGGGGCTGCTATTAGTCAATTTCTCTATTAAACAGGCAAATTCTCTATTAAACAGCCAAATATTAAGGAATGACTGTTTTGTGGATACTAGCTAGAATAAGAACTAAATAATCTCTGTACATCTAAAGTAGGTTTTCTTCAAATAATATTATCTTCCCGTAACTCCTTGTTCAAGTGAATTAAAGTCAGTCTGTTCCAAACCATATCTTTGGATCTCATGGAGACCAGAACTATGGGAGCAGCTGCCCTTCAACACAAGATTCCAGCCAAGTATGCAAATACCACTTGTGCTAAGAGAGAGGACATTTAAGTGACACTGATCCTCCATCCAACTGGCAAGGAATATGCTGGCTGGGTCACTAATGATAGTTTTCTCTTTTCCTTTGCAGAAAAATACGAATATTCTTGGCATCTATCTATGTGCATGTGTATATGTATATCCATATATATATGTATGTAATGTACATATAATGTGTGTATTATACATGCATGTATTTTAGTTATATACACATTAGGCATAAGCAATCTTTATACATGTTGGATATACTTATACATACAGCTATATAGAGTCATAGATACATATATATAGATGAATATATTAATTATGCATATATACTTGTACATATGTGCATGTGAGTATATGTAGATGCATATGGATAAATAGTTTGATTTTAGTAGAGGAAAGACATGAAGTTAAAGCTGATTGGATATGCACTCATTACCATAGTCCATTGACATTATCAAAACTTGTTCCAAGAAAAATAAAGATGATTTATTCATCCAGAAAAGAAACATTGCCAAAACAGAAATCATAATGTTAAAATATAGTTGAAGCAGAGGGCAATCTCAAATTTTATAGGAATATTTATTTCTAAATAAGAAATAAAGCAATATATTCTTCAATAAACTTTACTTATTTTTCAAAAATCAAGCGAGAATCTTTACAAAGGTGTCATTTATCATGTTTTTAAGTTCATGGTTTGATGACTCTCAATATGCTTCTCTTCTTTTAGCTGAACATTTAAACTCACCCCTTCATGCTTTACTACAAAAGACATTTACAAAACAGATACACTTTGCAGGACTTTTAGACAAGCTGAAACGCCTGCAGCCCTGAACTCCATTTGGCAGACAGATAATGGGATGTTTTAATTTCTAACCTAAAGCAACAGCACATCCAAAGTTTCAAAATGCCATGGGGATTAATCTGTTGTGAGAATGTGCTTTTCAGACAGACCCATCTATGAATACCCCTGATGCATAAATGGAAGGAAGTTTGTTGGGTCCATCATGTTAAACAGAAAGACTATTTTTATTTTTTACTAACTCTAGCTGAAAAATGGCATTTACAATCCCAAAATCTTAAAAAAAAATAATTCTTGCCCCATTAAAATTTAACATCAGCCAAATGCCCTCAGGATGTGTTTCTCTTTGATTTATATAATTTCCCCATAAAATAATAAGAAATAAAATAAATTAAACTTCTGAAAAATTTTATGGTTAATAAATCAGGCTAGATCTATGAGTTTTAAAATAATGTGTAAGAGGTAATGTAGGAATTCTGCATCTGCCACATTTTGCGTGAAAAATAATTCTGCTTGTTGTTCTTACAATTACAGACATACAATGACAACTTCAGGAATTCTAACTTTCTCTACAATCATCTCTCCATTTTTTATCTTTTATTTCCCCCCTCTGGCCGATGTTTCTTCTACTTTTCCACATTTTATTGGCTTAGATAACTGGACAATGAGATTGCAATTTAATAGTGATAATGATAAATTCTGTAGGAAAACACAGGAGAAAAGTTGTTGAATGTGTTAAGAAAAATGCTTGTTATGTATTCCGGATAATCAAGGGCGACTTTACTTATTGAGAGAGTAACAATTGTGCAAGCCTGAGAAACCAGAGGTGATGAGTAAAAAGCAACTTTGAAGCCAGATGGCTTAGGGATCCACAAAGGTAAAAAAACTGAAGCTAGAGCTTTGCAAGGTGGGCAAAGTGTATGAGCGGAAGAATCACGAAAGCCAGGGAGATGGGGAATGATAAGGGACTTGTAATGGTCTTGGCACTAAATCAGAACACCTAGCTAAAAGTTGTACAAAGGACATGAAGCTTGATAATCTAAATAAGGCGGCAGCTATCAAGAAGTTGAGAACTGACTGTTTTTTGTCTTAATTTTGAAAGTATTTCTTAGTAGATTTTACTTTAGATCAATACCTATGTATACAGGTGAAACAGAAAGTAGGAGCACTCTGACACACAGGTGCTCTGGCACCTTTGATTTTCTCAGCGTTCTGACACAGATTTCCACCATTGTGACCTTCTATCAATGTGCTCCTTTTGCTAAAAATGGTTATAGAATGAAAACGCTACTGTTCAAAAGTTGTTATAAAATACATAATGTGTATTTGTGTAAATTCCATAACAGGCCTTAAATGTCAAGGATTTTAGTGAACATTATAAATTACACTAGTCTGAATGTTCTGAAAAATTTACCTAATCCACCTGATTTTTATTACTTCTCCTCTATTTGATAATCTGATAATCACTTTTTTAATTGTCCTTATCAGAATGCCATGTGGTTGAGTACTACAGCAAATAACATTTACAAACACTAATATGCTTCTGACAGCTTCACTGACATATACTAGATACAATAAAATGCACATATTAAAGATAAAATATTTACTAAGTACTGTGGAATGAAGTTTACTATTTATAGTGTGCAGTTTGGGACTATAAAATGTTCCCAGGCTGTGTGAATAGTCACTGAAACTTTCCTATCTTACAAACTTGATACTGAGTGTCCCTTAAGCAAAATTTCTACCATTTTTCCTCTGCTCAGCCACATCTCCATTACTTTCAATTCCTATAAAATCCAGGCTACTTTAGTCCGCTTACTATCTTTAATATCTTTTCACATCACAATATATTGCTGAATCTCTTTTCTTTAAAGGCTGAATATTACTCCATTTAATGTACATGTCATATTTTCTTTTTCTAGTGATACGTTAATGAATATCAGGAAAGCAAACAAACCCAAAATGAAATATTAGCTCACACTCATGATTGTTTTCTAATTAAAAAAAAAAAAAAAGAAAAAGAGAGAAGGAAAAAGAAGTATTGGTAAATGCATGAGAGCTGAACTCATGCACTGTTGACAACAAAAGAAATGTTGCAACTGCTGTGGGGAAAGGCACATGGCCTCTCCAAAATTAAATTTAAATAGTGACTATTCTGGAAGTCTTATTCTAGATACATATTCAAATAATTGAAAGCAAAATATTAAGCACATTTTGTCCATACTGCCAACATCAAAGAGCTGAAATAAGTCATCTATACATTTTGGAATCATGACAGCTCATTTCTTTTTATTAATAAATAATATTCCACTATTTTATTATGCCACAATTTATTTATCCATTAGCCCACTGAGGACATGTGAATTCTCTCCACAACTTGGAAATTATAAATGAAGCTACCAGAAATATTTAGGTTTAAGTTTAGGTACAGCAATTATGGCAGTCTTCCATTATAATAATATAATATATGCCAAAAATTACCAATAAATAAGTTTTATCTTATGTTTTTACATTTCATTCTGTGGTTACTTCACCACTGGGGAGAGTTATAAAAAATAGAAAACAAAATCCTGTACAATGTGACCAGAAAAAAAAAATGTGAACTTGATAGGTCCTGTTTGGTTGATAGGGGTGAGCTGCCTGCCCTTTTCTGATGGAAATCAGAGGAGGAGTGGATAGCCAGGGAGGGAAGCAGGAAAAGAGGTAGGGGAAGGGACTGTGAGGAGAGGATGGAGAGGAAAGTGTGGTCAGGATGTAATAAACGAGAGAATAGGAAAACAGAATAATTAAAAATAGTGTTGACTTGAAAAGAAAGAACAAACAATAAATAAAATTTAATCAATGAAGAAGAGGAAGAGGAGAAGGAGGTGAAGGAAGGGAAGGAGGAGGAACAGACTAGGGTTCCTGGAGCCTATCTTTAAGTCCTGCTCCTAGGGACCTGAACATTTCATAGACCCAAACTGAGCATTCTTACTAAGCCATTCCTGCTAAGGGCATCATCAACAGACTAATTCCGTAACACATAAGCCCTTGAAGAATATATAGGACTCAAACTATAACAGAAAGAGAATGTCCAGCGGTTTCTGACAAATAGCAAAGATGCTGATCCTTACATCATATGATAAAACTAACAATGCTTTGGTTTCTTCATTAAATGAATATGCTGTCTTCTAAAGGGGGTGTAGCTTTTTCTACTCTTCTACTCATGGCTGAGAGTTCCCGCTGCTTCTTATTTTTGCCACAATTTCATAGTGGCATTATTTTGAACTTTACTAAACAGATATTTAATAATATTTTATTTTGCTTTACTATTCAATCCCCAATTTCTCTCTGACAATAAATGTCAGTCTTTAAAGTTATTTGCTTTCTGTATCCTCTATGGTGAAATGCCTGTTTAGACCTCTGCACTTTTAAATTTGTATCTCAACAGAGGAATATCAAATGGCAGATAAACACTTAAAAAAATGCTCAACATACTTAGCCATCAGGAAAATGCAAATCAAAATGACCCTGAGATTTCACCTTACACCCATCAGAATGGCTAAGATCAAAAACTCAAGTGACAACACATGCTGGAGAGGTTGTGGAGAAAGGGAAACCCTCCTCCATTGCTGGTGGGAAGGTAAACTTCTACAACCACTTTGGAAATCAATCTTGCATTTTCTCAGACAATTAGGAATAGTGCCTCCTCAAGATCCAGCTGTACCACTCCTAGGCATATATCCAAAAGATGCTCAAGTACATAAGGACATTTGCTCAACCATGTTTGTAGTTTGTAATAGCCAGAAGCTGGAAACAACCCAGATGCCCCTCAGTTGAAGAATGGATACAAAAATTGTGGAACATTACACAATGGAACAGTACTCAGCAATTAAAAACAAGGAAATCATGAAATTTGCAGTTAAATGGTGGAAACTGGAAAAGATACTGAATGAGGCTACCCCGAAGCAGAAAGACACACATGGTATATACTCACTTATAAGTGGATATTAGACATATAGTTAGGACATTCATATGAAAATCTGTACACCTAAAGAGGCTAAGCAAGAAGGAGGACCCTGGGTAAGATGTTCAATATTCATTCAGAAAGGAAAACAGGATGAACATTGGAGGCAGGAGAAAACAGGAAACAGGATAGGAGCCTAGCACAGAGGGCCTCTGAATGACTCTACCCAGCAGTGTATCAAAGCAGAAGCTAAGACTCATTGCCAAACTTTGGGCAGAGTGCAGGGAATCTTACAAAAGAGAGGGGATGTAGAAAGACCAGGAGGGGCAGGAGCTCTACAGAAGAGCAACAGAACCAAAAATTCTGGGCACAGGGGCCTTTCCTGATACTGATACTCCAACCAAGGACCATGAATGGAGATAACCTAGAACCACTGCACAGATGTAGCCCATGGCAGCTCAGTGTCGAAGAGGTTACTCTAGTAATAGGAACAGGGCCTGTCATTAACTCAGAGCCTGACTCTTTGGTCACCTCCACCTGATAGGAGAGCAGCCTTACCAGGCCACAGAGAAAGACAATGCAGCCATTGTCCTGATGAGACCTGATAGACTAGGGTCAGATAGAAGGGGAGGAGGACCTCCCGTATCACTGGACTAGGGGAGAGGCATAAGAGAAAAAGAGGGAGGGAGGGTGGGGTTGGGAGGGGATGAGGGAGAGGGCTACAGCTGGGATACAAAATGAATAAACTGTAATAAATAAAAAAAGAAAGAAAAAAAGAAAAGTATTAATAGGACACAGTTTAAAAAAAATTGCTCAGCATCCTTATTCATCTGAGAAATGCAAATCAAAATGGCCCTGAGATTCTACCTCCCTAGAATGGCTAATATGATCATCAAGGAATTATGCCTACTGGAGAGGATGTGGAGAAAAGGGAACTCTCCTCCATTGTGGTGGGAATGTAACCCAATACAACTACTTTGGAAAATTAGAAATAGTGCTAACTCAAGATCCAGCTATACCACTCCCAGGCAGAAAGATGTTAAACCATACAACAAGGGCATTTACTCAACTATATTCATAGCAGCCTTATTCATAAAAGCCAGAACCTGGAAACAACCTAGATGTTCCTCAACTGAAGAATGTGTGGTACATACAGAAATTGTGGTACATTTACACAATGGAATACTACTTAGCAATCAAAAACAAGGAAACCATGAAATTTGCTGGCAAATAGTATGAACTACAAAAGATCATCCTGAGTGAGGCAACCCAGAAGCAAAAAAGGCACATATGGTATAAACTCACTTACTAGTGGATTTTATCCATATAATAAAGGATAAACACAGTAAAATTTATAGTCCTAAAGAAGCTAAATAACAAGGAGGACCACAGGGAAGAGGCTGAAACCTCATTCAGAAGGGCAAACAGAATAGAGATTGGAAATAGGAGAAGACAGGGAACAGGACAGGAGCTTTCCACAGGGGGCCTCTGAAAGACTCTACCCAATTGGGTATCAAAGCAGATGCTGAGACTCATAGCCAAACTTTGGGCAGAGCGCAGAAACCCCTATGGAAGAAGAGAGAGACAGAAAGACAAGGAGGGGACAGGAACTCAACAAGGAGAACAACACAGCCAAAAAACCTGGGCACAGGGGGCCTGCAGAGACTGATACCCCAACCAAGGACCATAAATGGAGAGGACTTAGACCCCAGGTTCAATGGGAACCCATTGGCTGCTCAGTTCCCAAGTGGGTTCCCTAGTAAAGGGGGCAGGGCTATCTCTGATATAAAATCAATGACAGGCTCTTTGATCATCTCCCCTGTGGAGGTACAGCCTTGCCAGACCACAGAGGAAGACAATGCAGCCATTCCTGATGAGACTTGATAGACTAGGACCAGATAGAAGGGACAGAGGTCCTCCCCTATCAGTGGACTAGGGAAGGGGCATCATGGGAGAAGAGAGAGGGTGGGTAAGACTGGGAGGAGATGAGGGAAGGGGTACAGCTGAAATACAAAGTGAATAAATTGAAATAGATAGATAGAGAGAGAGAAATTAGATAGATAGATAGATAGATAGATAGATAGATAGATAGATAGATAGATAGATAGATAGATACAGCAACAAAATAGTAAAGGAAAATGAACTGATTTACAGTTTGGCCACTTTTTAAAATAGAAATGCAAACTAGATTTTCTCTGATTTTTCTGTAGCAGTTACAGTTTTAAAGGTAAGACTTAGAAAAGCAAAGCTAAGAATGTTGCTTGCTTTGACTGATCTGGGAAACAAGCATTCAGAATTTTCTTTGGGGATTTCTTCCTCTGGCTCCAGGGCTTCTGCATTTTCTCTGTCACAGCACGGAATCTAGGAGCAAACTTTGCCTTTAGGGCACTATTTCTGGTTCTTTGTTTTGCTTTTCAGGTTGAGGGGAGACTCAGTGTGCTGATCTATTTCTAAAGTAAAGTATTTCTAATTCCATAAGTAATGCCTGGAGCTTATTATGGCCAGTAGTGTCTCATGGGTTTCTAGCAAATTGAGAATAAAGCAATTAAAAAAAGCGATCGTTTTTATATCTCATATTAGTATATTTATGGAATCTCTATAGTTTACAGTAGAAGTCTCTCTGTGTTATACTTTAGATGGATTTCTATGTATTATACATATCTCTCTCTATATATTAATATATATGTAGGTGATAGTTTTACAAATGGTATTTTATTTGAGGGTTCCTTAAACTTATACCTTCATTCCAACTCCCCAGCCCCAGGTAGAGGAAAAAGAAGGTTTTAAGGGAAAGGGGATGTAGCCCTCTTTACTTCTTCCTGCTGGGTAAGGTCTTAGGATTCTTTGGGGCACAATACTAATATTCATCATCAGGAAATCCAAAAGTCCAGGTAACCACAAATCAGCAAGCCAGTAAACCAGCAAGGGCTGCAAGCAGGCTTCCTCCACCTTCACCAAGCCGTGACACTTTTTTCCTCTAGGCTGTCATATTCATACCCTTCAAAGTCCTCAGAGTTCAACTAATTCCAGCGGGCAAAGATCATATTCTGCACGAGACAATTAACAGGCATGGACAAACTAAAATCCCCCAGTTGGAATTATAACAAAAACATGTTTACATATCATAAACCAAAATGTCCACAGCATATATATGTGTGTGTGTGTGTGCATGTATACTCTAACAGTGCCATTCAGCTTTTAACTAATTGTCTTCTTATGTATATTCTCTTGATATACTGTAAAGCATTTGGTGAAACCTCATGATTTTTATTGAACTTGGAAGAGAAATTATTTCATAAGTATTTTCTTGAGTGAATATTCAGCTTCTATTTCATCATTTTTAATATTAAATTATAAGTAGGGTTCAGAGAATCGTCATCAACTCCTTTATCCCTTAGATACACATGCCAGGCATCCCTATTACTTATTTTGATAAAACCCTCCTAACAATTGAAATTTTTCTTAATGCCTCTTGTTCCAGCTGTCCTTGAAAAAAAAAAAAAAAAAAAAAAAACAGCCAAATGAAGCAATCTATCACAAGAACAGCACTGTCCTTAAAGATAAGCCATCTCCCAAGAACTGGAAAGAAGTAAAAAGCCTTTCAGATATTTCATTAGGTGCTGTAACTAATACTTATTATTTGAATGTATTGTTCTCTTTGAGTGTATGAAATATTCCACAGCTGTTCTATGTTGAAAATACTTTCTCAATGAATAATTTAATTCATTCATTATTAAATATTTCCTTGCAACCATTTTTGAACTGTTGATATGCACATAAAACATTTACATGCATAGACAAGTTCATGTGTATTTTTTTACACATCTGTTTGTGCCTTCTTGGATCATGGGGTTTTTTTGTTGCTTCTTCAATAAACTAAGTTTAGAATTGGCACGATAGTAAGCAAAAACAGGGAATCTCAATGTCACTTTTACCCCTTTACTTTTGTGTATATAATGCAGTTATCATAGTTTTTTACATCTTGTATCAGTGTGATACACTTGTATCAATTAATGATTTGATACCTTGTTATTAGGGAAGACGTCCAGTTTACAACAGAAGCCATCTTCCATTGTACCTTTTAGATAGTTTGACAAATGTATTATAATATGTATATTACTATATTATCATTTAAATTTCAGTAAACTGTCCCAAAAATGTTCCTGTACAACTTTCTAATCCTTCTTTTATAATACCAGTTCTTTTAAGGTCTTCCTACTTTGTTCTCAGCAAGACTGCTCTCCTCCTTTTACCACCCTGGCATTATTTTTTTAATTATATTTTTTAATTTAATTACATTTTATTCCATTTGCATTCCAGCTGTAGCCACCTCCTTCACTCCCTCCCAATCCCACCCTCCCTCTCTCATCTCCTCCCTGCCCCTCTTCAAGTCCACTGATAGGAGAGGTCCACCTCCCCTTCCATCTGACCCTTGCTTATCAGGTCTCATCAGCACTGCCTTCAATGTCCTCCTCTGTGGCCTGGCAAAGCTGCTCTCCTCTCGTGGGGGGGGGGGCTGTCAAAGAGCCAGCCACTGAGTTCATGTCAAAGACAGTCCCTCTTCCCCTTACTAGGGAACCCACTTAGACACTAAGAGGATCTAGGTTATATCCATGAATGTACCTTGGTTGGAGTATCAGTCTCAGAAAATACTCCTGAGCCCAGATATTTTGGTTCTGTTGCTCTCCTTGTGGAGCTCCTGTCCTCTCCAGGTCTTACTCTCTCTTCTTTCATATGATTCCCTGCACTCTGCCCAAAGTTTGGTTATGAGTCTCAGCATCTGCTTTGATACACTGCTAGGTAGAGTCTTTAAGAGGCCCTCTGTGGTAGGCTCATGTCCATCCAGAATATATAAAGAACTAAAGAAGTTAAAAAACAACAAATCAAGTAATAAAATTTAAAAATGGGGCATGGATTCAAACAGAATTCTCTGTAAAGGAATATAGAATGGCAGAGAAACACTTAAAGAAATGCTCAGTGTCCTTAGCCATCAGGGAGATGCAAATCAAAACCACCCTGAGATTTCACCTTACACCCATCAGAATGGCTAAAATAAATTCAAGGGACAACACATGCTGGAGAGGTTGTGGAGAAAGGGGAACCCTCCTCCACTGCTGGTAGGAATGTAAACTGGTACAACCACTTTGGAAATCAGTCTGGTGCTTTCTCAGATAATTAGGAATAGAGTTTCCTCAAGATCCAGCTATACCACTCCTAGGCATATATCCAAAAGATGCTCAAGTACACAACAAAGACATTTGTTCAACCATGTTCATAGCAGTTTTATTCGTAATAGCAAGAACCTGGAAACAATCCAGGTGTCCATCAACAGAGGATACAGAAATTGTGGTACATTGCACAATGGAATACTACTCAGCAATCAAAAACAAGAAAATCACAAAATTTGCAGGCAAATGGTGGATCTAGAAAAGATCATCCTGAGTGTGGTATCCCAGAAGCAGAAAGACACACATGGTATATACTCGCTTATAAGTGGATTCTAGACCTGTAAGATAGGATAAACATACTAAAATTGTACACCTTAAGAAGCTAAACCAGAAGGAGGACCCTAGGTAAGAGGATCAGTCCCCACTCAGAAAGACAAAGGGGAGGGACATTGGAAGGGGAAAACATCCTGTCATGTTTATCAGTTCCTCTTCATCACCCTCATATTTATTACTTTAGGATTCGTTTTGTGAGTCTCATTCGGTTTAAGAAGGGTTTGGTCACTGAATAGGAACTATTCATTGACACTTGGAGGGACGACCAATGGGAGAACAGCTGAAGGCAGTGATCCTCTTCAGATCAGCAGTAAGTGGGGTCCAGGAACCTCCCTCTTTCCCCTCTTGCCATGCTTGCCTTTATCGACAGGCCATTCCTAGGGATACACTGTACTGCAATTGAAGGCTGCTGTGGAGAAGGGAGAGTGGAGGGGCTGGAGAGATAGCTCAGTGATGGTCTAGCCAGAGGATTTGGGTTCAATTCCCAGCATCACCTGGCAGCTGACAGTTTTCTAACTCCACTTCCAGGTGATCCAACATCATCTTCAGGCCACCAGGGGCACGGCACACATGTGATGTATAGACATACATAAAGGAAAAATACTCATACCACAAAAATAAAGAAAAAAATTAAAGGAAGAATGGAGGAAGGGAGGCAGGAACAGAAAAGAGAGAGAGGAAGAGGAAATTCAACACCATTTTCTTACAGGACTATTCTTTCTCTCTTTATGTTTTTTGCAGTTCAAATATTTATTTAATACAAATATTTCTTTGTTGCCCAGTATACACTTAATTTTGTACTAAGAGTCATGACATTTCTTCTGAGAATCACACAGATTATTTAAGTGAAGGCATAGATGACTTTACAAAATTCTGAAAAGCTTCATTTACATGATTGAGTACGAATCAGAAGAAAGGTAGATCAAATGTCTTTGATCCTTTGTAAGTGATCAGTTGGACAGATGCAATGTACATATTTCTGTTATCTCTTTTCTTATACACACACAAATGCAGGATCACACACCTATATTAACACCACACCCTTTATTATTGTCATTTTGTTTAAGACTATAAGATCAATTTCGGGTTTTTTTGCCTCCAGTTATAAAATATTATGTCATTTTAATGTATTAAACATGAAGGGATTTGTTAAAGTAGCTCACAAGCCTGCATTCTGACATGGACTTTCAAGTAAATCTAATGTTGATAAAAGCTTATGAAGGATAAGTAGTATTGTTCCCTAAAATTATTACAATAATCTGTGGTGTACATTAAATCCTAGAATATAAGAAAAATAGTTATTTTCAATTTCAATCACATACATTATCATTTTTATTGTAAGATGCACCATTGTTTTAGGCAACAGATAAAAGAAATTGGATAATTAAAGATGTGAATCATTGCTTAATCTGAGGCTCCTGTACAGACCTGGATAAGTAGACTGCCGATACAGGCATCAGGGGCGTAAATCTAACGTGTTGTCAAAATCTGTAAAACAGAAAGTAGAAATAATGAAATTTGGAAGTCTCAAAATAACTCTAGGAAGATAGAGAAAAATTAATTTCCTCCTGAGAATATCAAAGGCAAACCAATATTCACTGAATGAATTCCAATTGCTAGCATAGTACTGGGGGGAAGTAAAAATTAAACCTTAGAGAGAAAAGAGGAAATTGAATGTAAAACAGTGTCAGGTTTGTAGCACTTATAGACAGACTCACTGTCTCTTCAAGAATATCAATTCAACCCATGCCAACAGTGTATACAAAAATCCCATGCTTTAAGAAACAGCTTCAGAGGTGTTAGCATGTTAGACACAAACTATGTCTCAGAATCTGTCTTGTTTTACCACATTCTTTACTCTTCTGAGAAAGCCAACTTGCTTATTTCTTAAATTAATATGACAACATCAGAAGTGTCTCTGTGTGTGTGTGCGTGTGTGTGTGTGCCACCATCCATTTGCCTAACTTAGTGAACACTTTTCTCTTTGTGTCCCCATGCATCATTTAACCACATTTTCCATTCCACCTCAATACTTTCTCTTCGGTTTCTGCTGCTCTTCTTGTATTTGTCTTCCGCTTTCCTGGCTGATCCTAACAGGTTCCTTCTCTCGCAGCTGGTCTTTGAATGCAGTAACTTCTCAGAGGCTTTGTTTTGCATCCACGTGTCCCAGCGATCCTACTTCCGTGGTCCAAGAAGTTTAAATCTCTTTGTCATGCAAAACTCATTTTCCAACTGCCATCCAAAACAAGAATCTGAATATTTGAGAGTAATTTTATATCGTGCTTTTCTTGTGTTCTGTGGTATTTTCCTTGAGTGTCTTAGTTCCATCTCTTTCCCACCGCTGACAGGTCCACGTAGGAAAGAAATGCTCCCTGATAGGTTCAACTGTTTGAACTGTTTTGAAAAGTTATGATACTTTTAGTCTGTAGAAACTTACAGCGGGAAGTGTGTCACTGGGGGTGAACTTGAGAGTTTGTAGCTTCACCCCACTTCCTGTTCATCCTTTCGGTTCTTGTTTGCGTTTGAGATATGATATCTCAGCTTCCTGTTCCTGTCACGCCCTCATGGCCATGATGGACATCTAAGCATCTAGAACACAAGCCAACATAAATTGTCTCTGAAGTTGATTTTGCTCACGGTGCTTTATCACTGCAGAAGAAAAGTAAGTAAAACTACCCGAAAAGGGGGCAAACCTAAAGTGAACGTCATGGTTATTGTCCCGACCATTAACCTTTCCTGAAATTAAACCACTGATAATCTTATTATTCCTTCTGAAAAAGATACTTCATGTCTGAATGACCCAGTCTTTCCCTTTCTACATACTGTGATGTAGCTACCTATAACCAAACAATTGCACTACTACTATTAAGGAATGATTTTTCTTTTGTTTTATCTGTTTTCTTCTTTACCTTTTTCAGATATTTATATCATTAATCTCAAATACTACCATATACCTGGTTTCTTCTTTTTCTACTTTGTCTTCTTTTCTTCTTTTTCCTCCTCTCTTCCTTCTTAGTTATATTTCTGAAAATGTTTAAATATTGTTATTTTTTTAAATAAAATATGATTGCAGCATTTTATGCCTTCTCTGTGTTCCTCCCAACCCTTCTCAGGTAGCCTTCCCTTCGTCTTTCTTTTCTTCATAGTCTCTGTATTTTTATTTACTGTTTTTTTGATATTTGATTTTTCCATTGTTCTCTGAATCTGACAGTTATTACTCTTCTCACCAGTAAATAGTTTTACAAAGCATAATGAATAACTCTGGTTACCATTTTTATATTGTCTTCCTACAAAATATAAAGGGAAAGTGCTGAAACCCCAAATCAAGTGACCGTCTGTATTGCCTCTGGAGGTCATAATAGGTTTATTACAGAAGCTTTTGTAGTTCTTAGTGGTTTTAGTGTCTTTGATTATCGGTGTTATTTCTTCTACCTTTGAATCACCTTTCTGTTGTCTGTTTTTATGTATAAGGATCCTTCTTATAAGGATACCATTCATGTTTTATTAGGGACTGCCATAATGATCCCATCTTTACAGTACTGTATTTGTGAACCCTGTTTTATATTTAAATAAGTGACCCAGTGTGACTGTATTAAAGGTGAGATAATAAGTGAGTAATATAATTGAAAGAATGGAGCCTTGTGAGTAGCATAAATGCCCTTGTAGGCAGAGGGCTGCCATGTTCTTTTCTACATACTAGAGGACCAGAAGACAGTGATCTGTGACTTAGAAGGGGCCTCAACATACTGGCAAAGTGCTTCTGAACTTTGAGACCCCAGAAAAGTGACAAATACTATGGCACATTTTATAGCAGGCTGCACTAGTCAAGAAGAGCCCTGTCTCCAAGTAAGACTGAGTATAGGGATCTTGCATGGTTTTGAATTGGATAAGTCAACATACAGAAACTGAAAACATTATCAGTATAAAATGAGTTATGCCATATTCTACATTTTCTTATTCAAGTATTCAGTGAAGGTCACGTCACAGGAAAGAGCAAAGGTTGTTTCTAGTCTCCTGCTCCGTCTTTCTCACCTCTTCTCATACTCCCAAAGGCCTTTGACTCCAGCCAATGTCTGCCTCATGATTTGACTTCCAGGCTATACACTTGATTCCTTGCTTCTTTGAGTCACAGTCTATTGTTCCATATCCCCACAGCATCTCTGTAAATCTGTTAAGATCTAGGATTTACTAATCCTGACTAATTCTAGTATCTTAGTATTTGCTAATTATTAATTCAATTACATTCATTGAAATGGACCAAAATGACATGTGGACAATACTTATTCAAGAATGTTTGATTCATTTAATTGGCCTTTTAAAAAGTAGAACCTTGTCAAATTTACAAACCTGGAAACACTATAATGACAATGGTGGAAAATAGAAAAGCAGATATGGCCACCTCTATATTAGTGTCAAAAAATATGAGGTTGGCAGGTAAAGATGCCTATTAAATACATCATGGTGAAATTTACAAACCATTGCTACAAATGTGAGAGTTACAGCTGCCATTTAAATTTGTAAATAGACTGAAAAAAAAAAAAACCCAAGGCAACCAGATTCATTCCATGAGCTTTGGGAAATTTTATTTATTGGCAGATGGAGAAATAATTGCCAGTTCTAGAGAGAGTCGAGAAATAAAAGGTCAAAAAATGAAAACATGTATCTGGGACAGTTTAGAAATATGATGGTGGTTGATTCTTATTTTAATTCTTGTAGAATGTGGATACCACAGAATTGGAAATATAAGCCAATATATTTGCAGAGCTAACTAGGTAACCTTTTGCACTGGAAATGTCCTGACAGATTTCAGCTAAAATACATGTGCACTCTTTTTTTTTTTTTTAACCTTCTTATGGAAGCTGTGTGCTTAACTGACTCTGTGCTAGGAGCTGAACTGTGCTACTCTTGAACTTGCCTATTTATCTAGTTTGATTCTTATGTTAAACTATAATATTTACTTCAGCTTTAATATTCACACTTAACATGGAAATCTAAAATGTGCATTTAATGGGAATGAAACTCTTAAATAGTGCTTTTTTGCTGCATGATTTAAGAGAGTCTTTCTGATTAAGTGTGTCGGTGTGTTGGTGTGTCTGCGTGTGTCTGTATGTGTGTCTGTGTGTGTCTAAAATTACTGCCAGTTTGCTCTGCTATCTATACTTTTGCCCTCCTCAGAAGGCTTAATGAGTTTATTGGATAATTTGGGGAGATGAAGCCTAAATCATACAGCTTATTTCATTTGAAAGTCTAAGTGCAACATTTCACCTTTGGTGCTTAGTTACATAATGGATACCACAGTTAATCTATCTTTCCTTGATGATAATTCTGGCCTTTACTTAAAAGGTATCATAATTTAAATGCTATAAATCCAACAAGTAGATGCTAATTTTCCCTAGGATGATGAGAAGGCAGCTTGAGAGTCACTGATGAGTTTCTATTACCATCTGCCAAGATCAGGGAACCTTCCTCTGTGGCTCTCTTTTTAATGGGAAAATGAAAGGGTTTATGTACATTGCTCGTCAGTTTGGAGCCAGATACAACTCTTAAGAATCTTCGCTTTCTTTCAGACAGTGTAAATTCCGAGGCAATCACAGTACGGCAGGTGGGAAAGGCAGGGAACTACACAGCTGCACTCCACTAGACCGTGCCTGTAAACAATCGGAACGACTGAGAAGGTTTTCCTGATTCTGCAAGTTGGGGATTTCAGCAGTTTCTTACTGCCCTTCCCTGATGGGAACACCCTGAAAACAGCAAATGGTGTTTCACGCGTTGGCAGACCACAAAATGCGATGTGCTCTCATTTTCTTTCCTTAGTGATGGGCCAAGGTGGATTTCTCATCTCTTTGGGGGACAGTGATGAGCTTTTTTTGTTTTGAAATGTTGTCACCTTCTTCACGATGTGTCAAATCTTATAATTTACTGATATTTGGTGCCATTTATAAAGCAAATTGTTGTAGACCATTCCCAAGGCAAGAAATTTCGAAAAAAAATGGTAATATATTAAAAAAAACATGTCTTGTGAAAATAGATGCTATTAAATCTTAAATAATATAAAAAATAAGTAATGCTTTAAATTTGTGGACATGGTTGATTAATTACTCCATATCTCACTTCATGGAAAAGGAAACATGTCATATACACATTCATGTATAAGCCAGGCACAGTGCTACACACCTACAATTCCAACAGTTGGAGACTGAACATCACACTCAGCAAGACTGAGGTATCCTTGGCTACACAAGACCAAGTAGTTAGACATCTGCTTAAAGTCTTGTCATCTTGCAAGGTGTTCACATACCCCTGACCTGTTTAAAAATAATTATCAAATTAAGCACATATGGGTGCTATAGCACACATTCTTGCTATTTTAAAAAGATACATGGCAAAAGCAGCTAAATAAAAGAAAGGCGGTTTATTTCATCTCATAATTTGAAGTTACAGTCTATTATGGAACACAGGATGGATAATTACATTGCATAGAGGATCAGAAAGAAAAGAGAGACAAATTCTGGAAGTCAAACCGTGCATTCATAGGGTCTCCCTCTTCTATTAAACTTGTCTGGAGGCACTCTCACACGCTCACCCAGACATTTGTCTCCTAAGTGCTTACATACCAGGCAGATTAACAATAAAGCTCAAGCACAGCACATCAGTAGTTGAAATTCTCTTAAGTCACAAAAAGGTAACTGTAACAATATGATCACCATGACATCAGCTCTGGTATAACTTTCTTATCCTCAAGAATCATAGTTCCTTCTCTCATAAGAATCCCGGCCATGAGTCTCAGCATCTGCTTGAAGACCCTACTGGGCAGAATTCCCCAGAAGCCCTCTGTGGTAGGCTCCCATCCTGTTCCCTGTCCTCTCCCTCCTCCAATGTTCATCCCATTTGCCTTTCTGAGTGAGCACTGATCATTCCACCCAGGGTCCTCCTTCTTGCTTAGCTTCTTTAGGTGTACAGATTTTAGTATGTTTATCCTATCTTATATGTTTATCATATATTATATGATCCACTTATAAGTGAGTATATACCGAATGTGTCTTTCTGCTTCTGGAATACCTCACTGGGGATGATCTTTTCTAGTTCCCACCATTTGTCCACAAATTTCATAATTTCCTTGTTTTTAATTGCTGAGTAGTATCCCATTGTGAAAACGTGAGAGAAGGGGTGAGGGTGGGGTATTGGGGGGACCTGGATGGGACAGGAGCTCCACAGGGAGGTGGAGCCAGGAAATCTGGGCACAGGGGTCTTTTGTGAGACTGATACTCCAATGAAGTACCATGCATGGAGATAACCTAGAACCCTTGCACAGACGTAGCCCATGGCAGTTCAGTCTCCGAGCGGGTGTCCTAGTAAGAGGAATGGGTGCTGTCTCTGACATGAACTCAGTGGCTGGCTCTTTGATCTCCTCCCCCTGCTGGGGGAGAAGCCTTACCAGGCCACAGAGGAAGATAGTGCAGCCAGTCCTGATGAGACCTGATAGGCTAGGGTCAGATGGAGGGGGAGGAGGACCTCCCCTATCAGAGGACTTGGAGAGGGGGTATTGGGAGGCAATGAAGGGTGGGGTTACAGCTGGGATACAAAATGAATAAATTGTAATTAATATAAAAATAAAATAAAAAAATAAAATCATAGTTCTGTTGTGTAAATGTACCTCAGTTTCTTCATCCATTCTTCAGTTCAGGGACATCTAGGTTGTTTCCAGTTCCTGGCTATTACTAATAAAGCTGGATGAAAGTGGTTGAACAAATGTCCTTGTTGTGTACTTGAGCATATTTTGGATATATGCCCAGGAGTGGTATAGCTAGATCTTGAGGTAGTACTATTTCCAATTTTCTGAGAAAGTGCCAGACTGATTTCCAAAGTGGTTGTACAGGTTTACACTCCCACCAGCAATGGAGTGCTGGTCAGCATGTCCCTTGAGATTTTGATCTTACCCTTCTGACCAGTCTGACATGGAATCTCAGAGTTATTTGCCCTTCCATGATGACTAATTAAGTTGAGCCTTTTTAAGTGTTTATTGTTCATAGCTGCTTTATTCACAATAACCAGAATCTGGAAACAACCTATATGTCCCTCAACCAAAATATTGATAAAGAAACTGGTACATTTGCACAATGGAATATTACTCAGCTATTAAAAAACAAAGAAATCATGAAATCTGCAAGTGGTAAAACTAGAAAAGATCATCCTGAGTGAGGTAACGCAGACCCTGAAAGATGCACACAGTATGTACTCACTTACGTTACAGGACAGCCTATAGTACAGGATAAACAAACTATAACATACAGACTCAAAGAAGATAAGTAACGTAGAGGATCCAAGGGATGATGCAACAGTTTTGCTTTGAAGGAGATATAGAAAAGACAGAGGTAGTGTCTGAGGAGGGGGAACAAGGTAGAAGAGGGGCGAGAGAGAGTGAAGAGGGTGGAGAACAGCCGTGGCGAGAGCAAGGGCAAGAGGACAGAAGGACTGTAGAGAAAAGCAAAACCGAGAATGGGGTTATCTCTGTGACAAGTGGAAAACCTAAGTCAGTGAGGCTTCTGAGAAGATATGAGGGAGACTCCTAGTAGTAGAGGCCATAGAGACTGAAGAGGACACCCACTAACTAGACTACTCTCTAGCAGAGGGAGGGGAAACACCAACCACCCACAAAAACTTTGACCCAAAATTTACCTTGCCTACAAGATGTGCAGGGATAAAGATAGAGCAGATATTGAGGAATGCCCAAGCAATGCCTGGCCCAACCAACGATCCACCCTCTTGGAGAGTGCCAACCCCTGACACTATAAAGGAAGCTCTGCTAAAATTATAGACAGGGGCCTGACCGAGTTGTCATCTGAGAGGAGCTACTCAGCTGTGTCTCAAAACAGATGCTGAGACAAACAGCCAAACATTGGGTGATGTGTAGGAGTGTTGTAGAATAAGAAATAGAAAAGTAAAAAGAAAAAGACCAGGTGGTGACAAGAGCTCTACAAAAAACCAACAGAGCCAACTAACCAGGGCCCAGAGGGGCTTGATGAGACTGAAGCATCAACCAAAGACCATGCATGAACTAGACCTAGGCCCCTACAAAGATGTAGCAGATGGGCAGCTCAGGCTTCATGTGGGTCCTCTAATAAGAGAAGTACAGACTGCATTGGACATGGACTCACTTACAAGGTTTTTGATCACTTTCCCCTGATTGGACTGCCTTGTCAGGCCACAGGGAAAGAGGACATGTTCAGTCCTGATGCAACTCAATGAGCTTGGCTGGATGGGAAGGAGAGCTTCCCTTTTCTAAGAAAAAGGAGAGGGGGAATGAGGGAGGGTGGTACTGTGAGGTGAGGTGATATGGGCTACAACCAGGATATAAAGTGAATAAAAACACTAAAAAGAAAGAAAGATCTGTGGCTCTGCGATGCATGGATATAATTCATTGGCAAATCATGTTATTAGATGCATTCTTGAGAAAAAGAAATTTTTAGAAGTGTAATTCATATAGAGATTTCTGAGAATCACTTTCATAGGAACCAGTGAATTTTACAAAACATTTCTTCTATATTTTCTTCATACTCTGAATTCTGAATTACTAAAATCTGTTTGCTTTTTTTTGAAATTTTGTGACTGAATCAATGCATCTCTGTGTGTATTTCTGTCTCTCTGTCTCTGTCTCTGTCTGTCTGAATGTCTCTCTCTCTCTCTCTTTTCCTCCTCCCTTCCTCCAACCCCCCATCCCTTGCCTTCTTTTCTTACCTTGACACCATCACACTCATTTCTTCTCAACATCCTTAGGGCTTATTCATTGTGCTTCAGAATCTATAGAATCGAGACTCTTTTGTATATAGACTGTGTTCCCCACATTTTGAATCATGTTTTCTTTTGACTTTCATATCAGTTTGTCCTTGTCAATCTATGGTCATTTAAACTATTTTGGTCTCATTATGTTTTATGCAACTGATTTGTCTTCTCAAATCTAAGAAATTTTAAGGCATTTTTGCTTTTCAAATGTTACTTAGTCATATTAAAACTATTATCCTATTATACAATCTTCATTAGAACTCCATGAATCTTACTTCTTTAATTTTATATATTTTGTATCACATTGTCTACCAGTGCACAACTGTAACAACTTACTCAAGTATATTTCATGTTTACTCAGTTTTGTCACTAGAAACCCAAATGTGCTATCCATTGTAAAACCCAGCCACCTAATATAACTAATCTACTAAAATATTGATGGAGATTTTTAACTTTATTACATTTGTTTCCTTCTCTATCTTTTCAGTTGTCCTCATCTATTGAAATGTAACACAAGGCACATGTGTGAAAAAAAGGTGAAGAATATTATAAATCAGTTTTCTCCTTCTGTCCTGGGGATTGAACACAGATTATCAAGTAAGTAAGTGCCTTTAGATACTCAGGGGAAGGAAAGTGCTGTAATCTCTACTCTGTTTTCTCTGGTTTTTATGTTTTGTTTTTTCCACAACAAATGATGAATCATTGTTCTTTCATTCAGTTAACTCATGACAGGTCAAAGGAGAACAATTCCTCATTCTAGAAGGGATTTCAAAGGACTGCAGTATACAAAAGGGAATTCTGCTGAGGGCTGGCCTAGTAAAATTTTTGCTCCAGAATCTCCCTGAGGCCTCTACTCTTGCTTTTGCAAGGAGCCATACTGTATGCTCTCACTGCGACTGCATACGCATTAGCCTAGCTTTCTGTTTAGGTTGAAAGGATTCCCCTAAGTCATTGGGCACAAATATAAACCTGATGAAACTAGCAACCAGCAACCGTTGTTTGAGAAAACAAAAACCGACTTACATCAATTTATTCATTACATTCTGAGCGTCCGTGTGCTTCCTCAGACGGAAGGCTATGAATTAGCATATATACTATCACTCTAGATCAGAATAAATCTAACCACAAAATAAACAAGAACTCTGCTTAGTTGACTTTCTAACTAGCCAGAACAGTTCCTCCCTTCAACCACTTTCCATTTACTATTCAATCTGTGGGCTAAACCTCCCTTAGGTTTTTCCCTTTATGCTTCTAAAACTCTAACATTCATAGCAATGAGAGAATGAATTAAGTTCTAAAAATTCTCCATAATAGTGTCTCATTTCATATAATATTCAGGAAAACAAAAACTGAAATTTTATCTGTTCATCCAAAATCTGAGAAATGCAATTCAGATTTACATCGTACATTAGTTTGTTTTTGATCAAATGTCTGAAAAAAATGACCTAAAAGAGGAAGAATTCACAATAGATTACAACTTAAAGGAATATAATCCATAATGGCAAGAAAACACATGATACCCTGGTGGGCTTGCCACACTGACTCATATCAGGAAGCAGGAAACAGATAGAAATTGATGCAGGACTTTGACACTTAAAATCCTGCCCCCAGTGAATGACTCCCTCAACAAGTCTCCACAGGAGGAAGGTTTTATAACCTACCCAAACAAAGCCTCCAACTAAGGACACTGTGTCCAAACACTTCTGTCTACGAGGGATAGTTCACATTAAAACCACGACAGTGCATCCTGGTCCCCATAGTACCATGGTCACTTTGTATTGGAAATGCATTCACTGCAGCTCTGAAAGTCCTCATACTCTTGAGCGGTCCCAGCACTCTTCAAAATTCCAACTTCTCTTCTGAGACTCAAGACAATCCCTTACCTGAGAAGTTCTGTGCATACAAAATAAGTTACACATTTTGAATGGAATGTGTAATGGAACAGAATATATATATTCCCATTCTCCATAGGAAGATTGGAAGAGCAGACAAAAGCCAAGAAAAGAGCCAGGCAGGGAGAAAGCCCATCTTGAAGCTCCATGTGTAGGATTTGGAGCTCTGATAGGATCATATTGGTGACAAAGCCTTGGACAGTTCATCCTGTACCTTCACCTCTATTTCCTGCAGGACACATAGCCTTCTCTTTTGGGTCAGGACTCACTCCTTTATTTTCCTTGGTTGCATCTCATGATCCTAGTATCTCCAACATCAGGGAATCTCCATTGCAAGAAAGATTTTACCTTGTCAAATTTATGCAGTGACCTTTCAAGGTTTCCTTGAAGGGAAGTTGATATTTCACACATTGTGTGGCATTCATGGCTTTCTGAAACTTGGGCCATAGTCTTCATGTCTTCATTCTTGCATCTGTAATACATTCAAAGTCAGTACCATATGGATGAGACTGAAAGTTTTACTACCATAGCTCAATCTGAGAAAATTTTCTTTAAAAAAAAAAAAAGTGTTTTGAGAGATCCCTTTCTGAGAAGTTTTTCAGTTTGGGCTTGCTATTTTCAGAAAAAATTAACTCTTTTGCAAGATGGATTTTTCCTTACATAGAGTTTTGGCCTAGGAAACACTTCCTGTTATCTCATGATAATAAAGCATGAGGTTTCTTTTTAATGTACAAATCTTTTTAACACCTTGCAGCTTCTCTCTCAACATCCACCTTGTCTCTGACTTAATTTCTCTTGCTAATTTTCACACTAAAACATAGGCTTTTCCTTATTTTCTTTGACTTCTGTCTTCTTTAGCTCCCTCATTGTAGGCCTGGATAAAATGAATGACAGTAACTATGGGGTGGTCTGACTACTAGTCTTGAAATTTTCTGTAATGAACATATTAATCTATTTCTTTGTAATTGAACCGCTCTTATTCTCAAAGCATGAAAAGAATGCAATCATATAAATTTATAAATTCATCTATCTATATTTGTCTACCTCAATCTCCTTACTATCTCTATATCCCTACTTATATACCTCTATCTAACTCAATCTATCTATCTGTCTGTCTGTCTGTCTGTCAATTTATCTCTACCTGTATCCATTCTCTTTTTCCCAGAATATACCAGAAGTGGCCTCTTGTCAGGTCTCCAATAGGATCCTTATTTTTTTCTGAAAAAAAAAAAAAAAAAAAAAAAAGCGTTGTCCAGGAATCACTTGTCCATATTCCTGTCATCACAGCATTCTAAAGTTTTCTTTAACTTGAATTTTCCCCCAAATTTCCACTTTCTTCTCATCAACAAGTTCAAATAGTTTAAGAACACCAGCGATGAAGCTTACCCTCAAACAACATCATTATCTCTTAATAGCAATTTTCTGCATGTTGATTTTCTCTTTGTGGTGACTCAATACCCCACCATAAGCAAATTGGAGGAAGAAGCACTTGCATTGGCATGCAGTGAAGAAGGTGTAAGATGTGTGTGCATTCTAGAAGCAGAGAGTGAACAGTAAGGCTGGGCTGCCCAAGCTCAATATTCACACTGGTAGCTCTTTTCTCCAGTCAAACTCCACCTCTTAAAGGGTCCATGAGTTTCCCAAATAAGACCATGACCTAGGGAAAAATGTTCAAACACATGAGCCTATGGGAGGTAATTTGTATTTAATTCACAACACAGAACAATAACCCTTATTGGACTCGAAACCTAAATAGTCTTCTGTAAAATGTGTGACTAGATTTATGTGTCTCATATGTGAATTTATATATACATATGAAACAGAAATAATATAAAATGTTCGCTGTTTTCATTCTCTCAGAATACGCTAAATCCTCCACCATCAATTTGGCTTCTTTATATCACTATTATTAGATATTCCTTACTACAGGAACGTTCTAATATGTATCTTCATCAGACAACTAAACTCTACAGTATTAAGTTTCTAGTTTGTTTGTTTTTTCAATTTATTATTTTATATTCACTTTATATCCTGGTTGTAGCCCCATCCCATCTCACCTCTTAGTCTCCCCCTGCCTTTCTCCTCCCCTATTCCTCAGAAAAGGGGACCCCATTACCATCCACCCCAGCTCTTCAAGTTCCATCAGGACTGAGCATGTCCTCTTCCCCTGTGGCCTGGTAAGGGGGTTCTGCCAGGAGGAAGTGATCAAAAAGCTTGCAGGAAAGTCCATTTCGGATGCAGTCCTCTGTTTTATTACTTTTTTAAAACACTGTAATTCATATTTCTTATATCTCTTTCTCCCTACTCCACCCCATTCCCTTCCAGAATCCCCAAAACAGGTAAGAGAGAACAAAGCTTAGTGGGAGAGGGGGTGCAGTTCTCTTTCTTAGATATTTCCTGCTGGTTAGGGTCACTGGGTTCTCTGGAGCCAGTCCAACCCTGGTTTCAGGAATCGCCAACGTCTTGTCTCACTGCATCAACAGCAACCAGGAGCTGCAGGGGAAGCAGCAGCAGCCTTTTTCTTTCTCAAAGCTCCTCCACACTCTCTGGGCTCTGGAATTTATTCTCTCCAGAGTTCTCAGATTTAAACTACTGCAGCTGGCAAAGAGTTCCTCTCAGAGCCCGCATGACACAAATAGTCTGCTGCTGTGAACCATCTGAATCAGCCCCACATCCCACATCTGGGATTAAAACATGTTTATATCTACCACAGCCCCCGTTTGCCTTAGTTGATACCCATACAAAGCCTAAGCTGCCCATTGACTAAATTTTGTAGAGAGATCTAGGCCAAGTCCACACATGGTCCTGGGTTGATGCTTTGGCCTCAGCAACACCCTCTGGGCCCTGGTTAGTTAGCTCTGTTGGTCTTCTGTGGAGTTCCTGTCATTTCCAGGTCCTTTTCTTTTTCCTCACAGTTTTCTACAAGACACCCTACTTATTACCCAATGTTTTGCTGTCAGTCTCAGCATTTATTTTGAAGTGATGCTGGGTAGAATCTCTCCAAGGATAACTATAATAGGCTCCTGTCCACAATGTTAGCAGAGTATTGTTCATCGTGTCAGGCATTGGCATTTCCCATTAGGTGGGTCTTTGGCTCAGCCAGGCATTAGTTGCGCATTCCCTCAATCTCTGCTCCATAAGCTCTATCTTTATCCCTGCACATCTTGTAGGCATGGTAAATTTGGGGTCAAAGTTTTTGTGGGTGGGTTGGTGTTCTCCTCCCTCTGCTAGGAGACTTCTCTGCTTAGAGGGTGTCCTCTTCAGTCTCTATGACCTCTGCTACTAGGAGTCTCTGCTTGATTGTCCCCCATATATTTCCAGGATCCTACCCTGAGTGAGGTCTCCACTTTGTCACAGAGATGTCCCCACCCTCAGTTTCTCTTTTCTCTACAGGCCTTCTGTCCTCTGGCCCTTGCTCGCCCCAGGTCTGTTCTCCACCCTCATAAGTCTCTGTGGCGCTCTCCTACCTTGCTCCCTCGCCTCAAACACGACAACTGTCTATTCTGTTTCCCCTTCTGAGTGAGAATTTGCATCCTCCTTCGGATCCTCCTTGTTATTTGTCTTCTTTGGGTCTGTGCCTCTTAGTGTGTTTATCCTGCAGTATATGGTTAAAATCCACTTATAAATGAGGACATACCGTGTATGTCTTCCTGGGTCTGGGTTACCTCACTCAGCTCCATCCATTTGCCTGCACATTTCGTGTTTTTTTTTTTTTTTTGTCTTGTTTTGAATAGCTAAGTAGTATTCCATTGTGTAAATGTTCACCATTTCTTGATCCATTCTTCAGATGAGGGGCATCTAGGTTGTTTCCAGATTCTGGCTATTATGAATAAAGCTGCTATGAACATAGCTGAGCAAGTGTCCTTATTGTATGGTGGAACAGCTTTTTGTTTTTTTAAGAGAAACGTAAAAATAATTATTTTCAGAAATAATTTGAAAAATTCTGCTCCACTGTTTCTTTACATAAACAAGCATTTTGAAGGTGTTTTGGGTGGAAGGTGTAACCTAAAGTTAATAGGAACGTGATAGAACTTTGCATATTAGATTTATTCTGCTGAAATGTAGTGTTTCTAGCCAAAAGCCACACGTTGATGGATTTCCTCAATCACTAAGCACTGCTGGAACAGCACAGTACCCTTTTCTTTTGCAGGATCATTTCTCCCTTGACTCTGACTGTGTTGTTGTAGTGGGAATTACCAATAATTATATCCAACAAATCTAATGATACTTTTGGACAGTTGAGCAAGTATCAGACTCATAAGTGTATTCCTCTGTGACTGGTTAAATCCAAGGACTACAGTAAAATGTGAAATGTCCCTTACACAACAAAAAACTGAAACCATGTTAACTAGAGAGTCACCAACACCACATTTCTCCATAAAAGAAAAAAAAAAAAAAACTCGCTAGTCAGCAACAAAACTCTGAATAATGTGACAGAACACAGGATGAAAAATGTAACACTTGTTATCTTTCAAATCCTTGTCAGCAGTCCTTTCTGAGAAGAACTGATATCTTACAACTCCTATAGTCTCATTAGTTGGAACATAAAGGAATACATTTCAATGCGTTCTAGTTGGGCTTTGTGGACTTCCAATCAAAATGAAATCTGCCTGAATACTTTAATGAATACCAAATTTTTCTAAAATTTTTCTGTCCCTCTACTGTGTTCCGTAGCTATATAACATAAAAGTACTATTATGTATATCACATATATCATAAATGGATAGGTCATATTTCAAAAGCAGAACTCTGTCAATCATTTAGTTTCTGGTAGCTTACTAGAAGACTTCAAAATAAATTCACCCTTACTGACAAAATGAAGATAGCAAAAATAACTACAAGTATGAATTACAAATCCTCACTGAAAAGTGAATTATTGCTCAGCAATTTAATCCAAAACCACTTATCTAAAATAATAGTTCTTCTCTTTCTGCTCTATCTTTATTTTTTCATACCTAGACTGTCATTTATACATTTTTTAAAATGTAGAACTCAGTACATTTTAGATTCATAAAGTTTATATTCATAATACTATCATCCAAACTTAAGAAAATGTAAGCATGTAACATTTTTCTATTTATTTATTTTTATTTATTTTTAATTATTACAATTCATTCACTTTGTATCTGGGCTCTGTCCTCCTCCCTCTTCTCCTTACAACACCACACTCCCTCTGTACCTGTACCTCTTCTCTCCCTGTACCTCTGCCCTAGTCCACTGATAGGGGAGGTCCTCCTCCCCTCCTATCTGACCCTAGCCTATCAGGTCTCATCAGGACTGGCTGCAATGTCCTCCTCTATGGCCTGGCAAGGCTGCACCCCCCAGAGGGAGGTGATCAAAAAGCCAGCCACTGAGTTCATGCCACAGACAGTCCTTGCTCCCCTTACTAGGGTACCCACTTAAGAGACTGAGTCTATGGACAACATCTGAGCAGTGGATTTAGGTCCTCTCCATGCATGGTCCTTGGTTGGGGTATCAGTCTCTAAATATCCCACAAGTCCAAATTTTTTGGCACTGTTGGTCTCTTTTTGGAGCTCTTGTCCCCTCCAGGTCTTTCTATCTCTCTCTTCTTCCATAGGGGTTTCTGCACTCTGCCCAAAGTTTGGCTATGAGTCTCAGCATCTGCTTCAATACCCTGATGGGTAGAGTCTTTCAGAGGCCCCCTGCGGAAAGCTCCTGTCCTGTTCCCTGTCTTCTCCTACTTTCAATCTCTATCCTGTTTGGCCTTCTGAGTGAGGTTTAAGTCTCTTCCCTAGGGTCCTCCTTGTTGTTAAGCTTCTTTAGGACTATAAGTTTTAATATGTTTATCCTATATTATATGGCTAATATCCACTTATAAGTCAGTTTATGCCATATGAGTCTTTCTGCATCTGGGTTACCTCACTCAGGATGATCTTTCTATTTCCCACTATTTACCTCCAAATTTCATGGTTTCCTTGTTTTTAATTGCTAAGTAGTATTCCATTGTGTAAATGTACCACACTTTCTGTATGTACCACACATTCTTCAGCTGAGGAACATCTCGGTTGTTTCCAGGTTCTAGATTTTATGAATAAAGCTGCTATGAACATAGTTGAGCAAATGTCTTTGTTGTGTACTTGAGCATCTTTTGGATGTATGTCCAGGAGTGGTATAGCTGGATCTTGAGGTAACACTATTCCTAATTGTCCAAGAAAGTCCCAAATTGATTTCCAATGTGGTTGTACAAGTTTACATTCCCATCAGCAGTGGAGGAGGGTTCCCCTTGTTCCACATCCTCTCCAGCATGTTGTTTTTTAAGTTTTTGATCTTAGCCCTTCTGATGGGTATAAGTTGAAATCTCAGGGCTGTGTTGATTAAGCATGTGACTTTCGTTTGAAAAATAAAATATGCTATTAGCAGACAACATCAAGTAATTAGGAAGTCAGAATAATCCCACTGAATAAAGAAAAGGCAACATCTGTGTTGCAAATGCGAAAACAGAGAACTAAGTCTGCTGAGCTCTCCTTGTACACCCATGAATGCACTGTGATGTATGTGAGTACACACATATTAACAGAGGAAATAGTGAAGTATAAATGAGGAAAAACATTTAATTTGCATAACACCGAATACTTAAAATGCTTTTTGCACAAATATTTATCTACTAGTAAATAAAGATTTGTTTCAGTATCTTCAAAACCAATATAAAGTTCCTGCTTAAGTAAGGTACAGAAGTACCTTTTATTACTCTGTAACATTTAGAAATTTCAGGTAATTTTTACTATTACTAGTGACCTAAAAAGCTTTTGAATACTATAATATAAATGTGTGAAGGTAAAGTCATAATTAATGGCTATTTGTAAGCCTTAAATTTTGTTAGATTAAGTATTTCAGTAATTCAAATAAATTTATATTACACTGAAAAACTTCTGGCATGCCTATTTATCGGTTTTTTGTTTTGTTTTGTTTTGTTTTTTTTAGAAAGCCCATGTATTGTCTACAGTTTTATTTTATGATTGATGATAAAATGAATACGGCTTAGCCTTTTTGTGGAATCTATTGTGTACAAAAAATATGCCATATCGCATTTGTTTGCCTATTTTATATAGTTATTTATTCGAGGTATATGTGAATGGATGCATGAAGTGTATGATATATACACACACAGATATATATCACATGCACATATATAATGTATGTGATTTATGCGGATGCACATATATGGACATGATATATAGCATATACCTTACTGTTATGGGTTATTTGTATTTACTGTTGATTTATCTTTTAGTTAATCAGTGGTTATTCCCAAACCAGCTGTATACTCAGATCACCACACAGAGACTGGGATTTATGTAATTAACCTAGACCACAATGCTGGACAATAGTTGCTCCATCCTAAACCTCCAAGCCCGCATAGTTTCCTGCCATTCAGATTTCATCCATTTTGCTTGCTTTTAGTCATATTTTAGGTCCCACTCATCTCTCCTCAAGGTTTGAAGTCCTCTCCTGCAGAGCCCTGCTCTCTACTCCTACTCTTTCACCTGCTTTCTTCTCCTGACCAGGAGGTCCCACCCTCTTCTCTCCCTTGCTCAGCACTGGGGATTGTTGTTTTATTGAAAATAACTTGAGACAGGAGGTGCTTAGATAAGCATCACAATGCAATGTCCAGATTGAAACCAGATAGTGGGGTAGAAAAATCAGCATATGAATGAACAAAGGAAAATTGTATACATTCCATAAAACATTATACCAACACCTCACATATTGAGAGATTGTTTTTTAATTAATTATTATTTATTAAATTTATTCCCTTTGTATCCTGGCTGTGGCCCACTTCCTTGTCTCCTTCCACTCCCACCTTCCTCCCTCTTCTCCTCCTATGCCCCTCCCCTAGCCCACTGATAGGGGAAGACCTTCTCCCCTTCTATCTAACCCTAGCTTATCAGGTCTCATCAGGCCTGGCTGCATCATCTTCCTTTGTGGCCTAGCAAGGATGCACACCCCCCAGGAAGAGGTTTCAGCCTCTTGTGGAGGGTCCTCCTTAGTTTCTTTAAGACTATAGGTTTTAGTATGTTTATCCTATACTATATGGCTAATAACCACATATGAGTGAATATATACCATCTGTGCCTTTCTGCTTCTGGCTTATATCACTCAGGATGATTTTTTTCTAGTTCCTACCACTTACCTGCAAATTTCATGTTTTCCTTGCTGAAAACATTGTGTAAATGTATCACAACTTCTGTATCCATTCTTCAGTTGAGGGACATCTACGTTGTTTCCAGATTCTGCTTATTGTGAATAAAGCTGCTTTGAACAGAGTTGAGCAAATGTCCTTGTTATATGGTTGAATGTCTTTTAGATATATGCCCAGGAGTATAGGTATAGGTAAAGGTATAGGTGGATCTTGAGGTAGCACTATTCCTAATTTTCTGTGAAAGCACCACATTGAATTTGAAAGTGGCTGTACAAGTTTACATTCCCACCAGCAATGGAGGAGCGTTCCTCTTTCTCCACAACCTCTCCAGCATGTGCCATCCCTTGAGTTTTTGATCTTAGCCATTCTGATGGCTGTGAGGTGAAATATCAGGGTCATTTTCTGGGATGACTAAGGACATTGAGCATTTCTTTAAGTCTTTCTCTGCCATTCAATATTACTCTGTCGAGTATTCTCTCTTTGGCTCTGTACCCCATTTTTAATTGGATTACTTGGTTTGTTGGGCTTTAACTTCTTGAGTTCTTTATATATTCTGGATATTAGCCCTCGGTCAGATGTAGGATTGGTGCAGAAATATAGAGAGATTGTTAACTGAAGAAGAAAGTCATTTCACGAAATGTCTGTTATTGTAATGTACCTTCACTAGAGATAATCGATTTTCAATCATTTATAGATGTATTTTGAAATTAAATGAGGCAGTAAGAATTATGACCAAAATAGATGTCATATGTATATATGTATTTATTTATTTATTCTTCTCAGCTCTACACAGACAACAGGCAGCAGAGAACTTCTAAAAGCAGAAGAAATAGCCTCCTCCAGGGAGCATCCCTGAAAACAAGTACAACATGTAGCTTCTGATAGTCCAGAAGATAAATTAAGACTCATAATATAAAATATATATATATATATATATATATATATATATATATATATATATATGCTTGGGGAATATCATATAACATTCATATGATCCAAACTTTTTCTTAAGATATTTTAACTGTAAATTAATCTTCATATAAGAATTATGCGAGGTGGAGTCAAGGATAGAAGCACAATGATAAATATTCCAACAAAAACAAACTTTGGGGGAAAAAGTGGCAAACTTGTTTTAACATTAACTTCTTTGCTTTATTCAACAAATACGTATTGTTAAATTACACTAAGGACCCAAGTAGGTTGTCGGGAATTATTTGTGAACAAACTATATAAAGTTTTCTCTCCTCCGTCAAAGAATTTAGAATATAATTCATCATGCAAACAACAACTATTCAATTAAGTTTGGAATTAACATCTAAAAACTGAGCCTTGGGGAATGAAGCGTAACACCACTCTGCTCGTTGTTTTCTCTCACTGTAGAAAAATCGTGCGGCTGAGTATTTGCAAAGGAAGATTTGTTCAGCCTGCTTATCTCACAAGATCTCACACCAGCACTGGTGAAAAGATAGCATATGCTATCCTAACAGCAGTGAGAGTATAGGTCACGTGAGGGCACAGAAAACCAAAGTACCATTCAAAGGTCAGGTGTGCTTTTTTGTTCTTTCCTCTTTTTATTAATAACTAGAAACAGCTAGTTCTTTCTTAAATTATATTTTATTTTTTTAAATTTAGTTATCCACTGTGCATTGCAATCATAGCCCTCCCCCTCTTCTCCTCCAGGCCCCTCCCCTGTGCCCTCCTTCATCCCCCTATAATCCCTCCCCTGCTCCTCAGGGAACCACCCCTCCCTCGCAGGGAAGCCCATCCCAGAACACCCAATCTGCTTGTGACTTTCTACTTCCTCTTTCATGGTGTTCTGCCAAGGCAGCCTCGCCAGCAGTAAGTGATTGAAAAGCCTAAGATGGCGAAAAGGTTCTGAAAAATGTGGGAGAGAGGGTGGGACTGGGAGGAAAAGAGGAAGAGGCCTATGATCAAGATGTAAATTGAATTCGTTAATAAAAACTAAAAACAAACAAACAAACAAGCATGCTGGCTGCTTTTCCAGAGATCTGTTGTGAGGTCTGGTGCCTCTTCTGGCATAGACAGGACACCGTATAAACAATAAATAAATATACAATTTTTTTTTTAAGTAAAAGAAAAATCCAAATGTGCATTTTACTACTCTCTGGCTGGAACAAACTCAGTATGCCAACTGAACTACCTAACTAATGGTCCCCATTAAATTAATGAGCTCTTATCTCTTCTCATGTCTTAAAGGTCCTAGGAATCCAACATGACAAAGTGAGTTGCCAAAACTGAAGCATTGGAGGCACACCTATGTCACAGCCAAACCATGGCAAGCACCTTAGTTAACATAAATAACAGATTATGCCTTGTGGTCCACACATGAATTTAATCAGGTGTATTTTTCCCTTCTCTAATAGCACATATCTGGACCACTTATACTAAATAACTTGGTGAGCACATTTGTTACACAAAGCATTTCATGTAGAAAAGTGTTCTCTGGTTATAGCTTGGCAAAGCACAAGGACAAAATATGTCAATATTTTTTTTTTCAAATTGAAAGTACAATTCTTAAATTACAGACAATTGTTGGAGAAAAAAAAATTATAAGGTATATCCCAAATCTAACATTTGTTCCCTAGTTTCAGTGATCCAAGGGACTTCTTCTACCTTATGTAGTTTTGAAAGAAATAACCTGACTTATTGAAATGGTACAACTGAAAAATCTTCAGTAAGGGGAGGAGAACGTCCCCTATCAGTGGACTGGAGGAGGGGCATGGGAAGAGATGAGGGAGGAAGGGTGGGACTGGGAAGGGAAGAGGGAGGGGGCTACAGCTGGGATACAAAGTTAATAAACCGTGATAAACAAACAAACGAATTTAATTTTAAAAAGCCTTTAATGGTAGGGAAGAAATGGTAAATTGAAAAGTCTTCAATAAATGGCAGGTATTGATAGGACAGTATATATACAAATTATAAGACCCTTAGGTGTTATGCAGTATTATAATTTCCATAAGACTAGAAAAATAGGTAAAAATACTATAATGTAGTGAATGAAGAAGGAAGCAACTTGATAGTAGCCTTGCCATACACAGAAAGTAGAGACCTAGGTCTATTTCTCTTGTGTCAAACATTCCTTTCTGCATACTTTTATACTGTGGTCTCCACAGTGGAAGAAATGGGGCATATGCATTGATTGAGAAGGTTAAGCAAGGATATACTATGAATTTACGTCTGCCTAATTTTTGGAGCTTTCAGCTCACAGAAATCTTTAGATCAGGAAATGGAATACTCAGTTCGTTGCAGACCTGCTTTTATCAGAACAGAAACTATTAATGAAAATAATGTTTTTAAAGTTAATGCTGATATAAGCTTCTATTTTGAGAAAGTTCTCAAATTGTGTCTGCTTCCATGTATATATGAAATACATGTAAATATGTATACAGACATGCAATTATATTCTATATACAATTTCTCTTTGCATACATGAAATTGTATTCTATATACAAAAAAGAGAAATAGTTTCATTATAGAGTATTATAAACTCTTAAGAAGTAATTCATACCTACATAGAGACACATGTACACACATGAGAATAAATTCTTAAATAATATAATAATAGTAAGAATAAAGAGAAACAGAAGCAGAAGAAGCAGAAGGAAAGGAGGAGGAGGAGGCCAGCGGGGGGTATAGTACTCACCATTATTCCCAGAACCAAGGAAGCAAATACAGGCTGACTTCCGGGAGCTCAAGATGTGCTTAGTTTATACCAACATTTCCTCACCACCTAGGGCTACACAGTAAGAACTTTTCTCAAAATAAACTAAAGAGAAAGAAAAGAAAGAAAGAAGACGGAGGGAGAGGAGAGGGAAAGAAATGTAAAGGAGGAGGTGGGGGTTGGGAGAATTTGTCTATTCTGGGCTGGTCTAAACTTCTGCACAGTTAGGTCAAACTACGCTCAGATCTGTTTTCCCTATTCTGAGAGCTTTAATGTTTGTTTCAACTGTTTTCTCATTGGAAAGATGTCTTGTCTGCACCAGATCTCTAGATTCTCATGGTTATAACCTTTGAATATATACTTGATTTATTTTATTTCCCTTCTAAGTAGAGATTCAGTGCTTCTCTGATGAGCTGTCTTCTGCTTTACCAAAAAAGGTCAGCCTCTAAGTTAAATAGCAGCTTGGAATTTTGCCATCACTGCTGTCAACCAATCTTATCCCAACTTAAAAGCCTCTATCTCAATATACCTGTCAACAAATTTATCAAAGCTCTCTTAATTAACATGCTTATGGTAGTGTTAATAGTACAATTACAAGCCTATAATTAACACTTCAGTATATAATTAATACTAATATTTCAACTATATATCATAGATGACAAATTTCTGATTAAATGAATGAAATGGATTCTACAAACATTTATCTGCAAATCTAATAGCTAAATGACTTTTGTGGGACAATGATAAATAAACTCCTCTTGAAAACAGCAATAAAACACCCACACGAGGGTCATGCTTTGATTTTAATCTAGATGAAACATACCATGTTCTCTCTAAATGAAAGAATTCATGATGTGTATAATTGTAGTTTATTTCAGGAGCTGGAATTTTCCTTTAAAGAGATGATATTTTCAGCTCTGTGGGCCATATATGCAGTCAGTTACAAATATTTGATTTTTCCATTGCACTGTAGAATCAGCTATCTACAGCATATGTATTACAATACAGGACAAAAGATTAGGGAGAGCTAAGTACAGTAGAGTTTAATTACAAAAACATATTAAGAACAAGTGGCTGAGTTATTCAAGTTATATTTTACCAATTCCTTTTAGGATTGTGGTATTTTATATATAGCATGAAGTATCCATGATGAAACGCTGATTTTCTTACCCAAATCCATGGCATGGTATATATGAATGCCACGATAAAGTCTGTATAGAATGCAACAAATGATTTTCACAGTAAAGTCCTCTAGAATTAATATCATCAGATATTTATTATATAACCGATGATGATTAAACAAGGGAAATGAAAGAGAAAAATTATTGAATGCAACTTTTCTTGTGAGCTTTATTTTAAATTGATCACACTAATTTCCCAGGGCCAGCAAAATAATTCACAATAATTTTCTTCACTCATGCTTTGAAGACAAAAGTCAAGGTATCTCAGGGTCATGATCCTACCAAAATGAACTCTGGAGAAAGATTACATTTAAATAGGCTCAACTGTTGTCTCTCAGTCTCTTAGAATTTTGCAGTTTACAGGTGTAACCTTTCTACCAACCTCATGCAAATTTTCCTCAAACTGTCCTCCCTGTGAAAATACATCCCAAGTTTTGGATGACTGCCACTTAATAGCCTTAACTATAGATTCCATCAGTATATCTATTTTTAAGAAAAGGTTACAAACTATAGTTCCAAATACAATGAATATTTTGTATGGAAGGCACTATTCAATTCACTGCACCTCCCTATGTTAGTATTTTTTTTTTAATTTAAGTATGTTTTGATAATTTCTTTGAATAACTCTTTGCTTTATTTCAAAGCCTTTAATTAGGAAATAATTTGATCATGTTGATGAAACATAATAATAGCAGGTATAAACAAAATCAGTTGTGGAAAAAGTGAGGATAGCACAAATGTGTAAAAGAAAGTATAACTGTGGGGAAGAAGAAAAATCAGTAGAATGACTGTGAAAACCAAGATAAATAAAAACCACCTGTGATTCCAATATGTGGCTTCATCAAAACTGCACAGTGCTGAAGGACAGCAGGGCTGACTATGAGGTTAGGGCACTAGGTCTATCAAATCACTCTTTTACCTTCAAAACGTTCTAAGAAAAGTCCTCTTCACTTTCACTCTAAAATCACAAAATGTGTCTTTCATTGCTAAAATAATTAAAATGTATGTCCAACATGGCTTGATTTTTAAACATCTAGAGATTTACTTTTGGATGTGTCTTTGGAGTTATAGCCAAAGAAGTCTAACTAAGGAGAAAAGACACAGTCTGAAAACGGCTGATGCTGATCCATCAAGTGCCATCCTGGGTTAAATTTTGAAAAAGAAAATGTGACCTGAACAACAGCATGGCTTCTCTCTGCTTCTTGACTGCAGAGCTTACCCTGAAGTGATGGACTCCACCCCCAAACTGCAAACTAAAATAAACCTTTCCTTCCTTATGTTTTCATAGGAATAGGCAAAAATATCAGGAAGTGAAATACCTAAGTACACATATACATACATACATATTTTGTATGTAAGAATAACCAAGAGTCCATTACTTAAGAGTGAGAGGGAAATAAGAGACATTTGAAGGAGGGTAGCTGGGAGTGGCTGGAGGGTGGAGAAGAAAAAATTATTATATAAATGTGTTTCAATTAAAAACATAAAAATTATTAGTATGTTGTTATTTTAAATTCATCCTGTCCAAGTCATTATGCCTATAAGTGGATAGGAAAAACTATAACTTTCTTTGGAGTTTAATTTTAGTGCAGTTAACTTTTAGTAGAACTTCAGTAGTCTTTTTTTAATGAGATCTTAATGAAAGTATCTATGTATGTCAAGAAACTGATTTAACATTGTGATAATAACAGCAAACACAGATACATTTTAATGAAAACATCTTTTACCAATGAGCATGCTAACATAAATAGAAAAATTTACCGTGGAGTCTGCCCAAGCATCTAGGGAATACCTAACACATGGGAAATGATCTTTCCCTGAGAAGAGCCCCTTAATGGTTATTCAATAATAAGTCATCAGTCCGGAGTTTTCATAGATAGATAGATAGACAGACAGACAGACTGACTGACAGACAGACAGACAGACAGATAGATAGATAGATGAAACCAGAAAATAAAAAAGGAGCTCATTAAGTTTAGATAGACCAAAGGCATGTATGAGAAAGGTTGAAGGGAAGAAGGAAAAGCTCTGGGATATTATAATATATAATGATGTAATGATATAGCATGTGTTAATACATATATATGTTCATATTACTATATATATTTAATACTAAGTGATCATCTCTGAGTGTTCCTATATAAATTTATATGTGTGTATGTAATATACAAACAGCAGTTGATATTTATATATTGAGGAATATAGATAGATAGATAGATGAAACCAGACAATAAGGAAAAAGAGATCATGAAGAGTAGAAAGACCAAGGGGGTACTTGAGAGAGGCTGGAGGGAAAGAAGAGGAAAATGATGTAATTATATCATAATTTCTAAATAACGGAACATTCCATAATCACTGCGTGCTGTTAGAAGATAGTTTATGTTCATGCAGACACCACTGTGAATTACAGCATGAGCGCGAAAACCCAGAATACTTTCTACGCTTTGCATTAGGCTTTGCATTATTCTAGTGATTTTATGTTGTTATGTAGTAGTAGTTCAGAATATGGATGTTTCTATATTATCCACCGATAATTTTCTGCTGGTCATTATTATAACGAATATAATCCTGTTTCCCTGATTGCACAACAAATATTGAGAGTGAAATTTAGTTTGCTCAAACAATCATGCAATGTTTGTCACTTTACTTTCTTTTGCAAAGACAAACATACTTGATATTTTGACAGGCGTTATGAGGTCTTAGAAGAGAAATGGATACAGAAATTGTGGTACTTTTACACAATGGAATACTACTCAGCAATTATAAACAAGGAAATCATGAAATATGCAGGCAAATGGTGGGATCTAGAAAAGATCATACTGAGTGAGGTATCCCAGGAGCAGAAAGACATACATGGTATATACTCAGCTATAAGTGGGCACTAGACCTATAAGACAGGGTAAGCATACTAAAATCTGTACACCTAAAGAAGATAAACAAGAAAGAGGACCCGGGGTAAGATGATCAATCCTCGCTTAAAAGACAAATGGGATGGACATTGGAGGAGGGAGAAAACAGAAAACAGGACAGGAGACTACCACAGAGGGCCTCTGAAAGACTCTACCTGGCAGTGTATCAAAGCAGATGCTGAGACTCATAACCAAACCTTGCACAGAATGCAGGGAATCATATGAAAGAAGGGGGAGTTAGTATGACCTGGAGAGGACAGGAGCTCCACAAGGGACAAATATATCAGGGCACAGGGGTCTTTTATAAGACTGTATCTCCACCCAAGGACCATGTATGGATATAACCTAGAAGAACCCCTGCTCAGATATAGCCCGTGGTAGGTCAGTATCCAAGTGGGTACCCTAGTAAGGGGAACAGGGACTATTTCTGACAAGAACTCAATGGCTGGCTCTTTGACACCCCTCCCAAGGGAGAAGCAGCCTTGCTAGGCCACAGAGGAGGATATTGCAGCCAGTCCTGAAGACACCTGATAAGCTAGGGTCAGATGGATTTGGGGACTTGGAAAGGGGCAGGGAGGAGACGATGGAGGGAGAATGGGATTGGGAGGAAATGAGGGAGGGGGCTACAGCTGGGATACAGAGTAAATATAAAAAATTATATTTTATCAATATAAACTATATTTTTATCAATATAAAAATATATATTTAGCAATATAAAAAGTATAAAATTATAAATAAATAAATAAATATTTTGGTAAATATACCTACTTATCTCAAAAAAAAAAAAAAACCAAACAATTCTTTGAAAAGAAATGTAAGAGTAAAATCAAGCTGAGTAAATTCTTCCCTTGTTTGAGGGGGTATGGAAATATGTCGATACATACATTCCCTGCTGCTCCTGATGACCTGTAGAGATTATTGCCCCCTCTTGTACACTATGGCCCTGTGTCCACCAGTGAAAGAATATCACAAGGTAAAATGGAAATCATTCCCTCAGATTTACCTATGGTGGTACCTTAGACTGCATGTTCCTCTCTCCCTTTCTCGCTCTCGCTCTCGCTCTCACTGTGTGCGTATGTTTGTGTGTGTAGAAGCATGAATTTGGCTTTCATGGGTGGACTTGTTTCAATACACACACTCATTATTTCCTCAGTACCAAGCACTAAGAATTCTCTATTAGACTACATATTGGTAACAGCTGAAGTTAATGCTAAATCATCTATGAATGTTAAACAACATGCAAATATATTCACGCAAATGTACATGAACAAGATCTTGCAGAACACAATCTTTTAGATATCATTTAAAGTAAAATCCCCAAGTAATGACAGTTGGATTTTATAAAATTCTGAGTTGTCAAGTCATTGAGGTGTAAAAATACAGAGTTTCCACCTGCATATGTTTGAAATAATGAGATGCCCCAGATGAAACTGTCAAATACAGCTTATGAGGCAAAAAAAGAATGTTTCGCCAACAATGTCATTGTAGAAAAGAAGAGTTCTCGAGTTAAAACAGCGCTGGGAAGCCTGCTACAACCTTCAGGTCTCTGAAGAAGCTCTGTGGGAAGTGATTTCATGGCGTATTATCTGAATTTCCCACTGGGAGAAGTAATGACAATAATAACTTCGACTTCATACTTAAACATGTAAACATTTATACCAGTACTAAACACGTGGGAAAGGATGCAATAAGAGCAATTTTTATTTCTTGATAAAGTTTCATGTGTCTTTTGTTAAATTAAAGAAACAGAATACACATTTGGGGCTTTAGGTTAGAGTCATAAGAATGCAGCCGGTTTCTCTATAACTCATCTATAATTTGCCTGCATTTGTAAACTAGATATGCCAATTTTAAGGCAAAAACATATATCTGGGCACAGGGTCTTTTCTGAGACTGACATTCAACCAAGGACCATGTATGGATATAACCTAGAACCTCCACTCAGATGTAGCCTGTGGTAGCTCAGTAACCAATTGGTTTCCCAAAGTGAGGGGAACAAGGACTATTTCTAACAGGAACTCAATGAAGATACCTGATAAAACAGGATCAGATGAATGGGGGGAGGTCCCCCCCTATCAGTGGACTTGGAAAGGGATACAGTGGTGATGAGGGAGGGAGGGAGGGACTGGGAGGGAATGAGGGTTCGGGGCACGGCTGGGATACAGAATTAATAAAATGTAACTGATAAAAATAAAAAAATAATAAAAAAAACAGTTTCAAGAATGGTGAGATGGCTTGGTGCGTAAGAGTGCTTGCTGCACTGGCAGAAGAGCCGAGTTCGGGTCCCAGCACCCGCACTGCGCAGAACCCAATACCCTGTAGCTCCAATCCCAGGACACTAGACAGCTTTCTCTGGCCTTCTCTGGTACCTTCCCCATGTGGCTTATACACACACAAAAACACAGACACACACATACAGGTAAAAAGAAAATTAAAAAGCCTTTTAAAAACATAAAACTTTCTCATTTTGCTTTCCACGGGAGGTACAGTTTCCTTAACCTTGAATTTTAATTTCCTTTCCTCTTCTCATCTTCTTTCCCATCCCTTTTGAACCATGTTTTAATACTCAAAAATTTCTGGAAGTTCTCAGGAAAGATTCAGAGCCTCTGCCAGACAGCTGGCGTCAAATCGTAGCTTCATTGTGACATTGGCCTAGATGACAGCTATGGAAACCTTCCCATACTAGCTCACCCAGGAACAGATACAAACCACTCAGTTTGGAGGAGACAGGCATAATTAGAAAACAGTATCACTGATATAACAGGTAAAACTAAGAACTACATATGACTACAAGTCTGAACTTGTTGTATCTTCTGTGACTCAAACTGTCCCTCCCAAAGTTTCCATGCTATGTGAAAATAAAGCAAAATTCTGTAATTCTGACCTTGTTGGGAAGTGCTCCATACTTAGGGAAATAGAGGCAGCCCTTTCTTTCATATTCACATGCCTGTACTCACAGCTTATTCATTATGAACATTCTTAAATATTATTTTCATAAATTGTTTTTGAAATTATTAACCTTGAAGTTTCAATAGTATTTAGCACTAAAATATAAAACATAACACTGATAGGCTAGGGTCAGAAAGAAGAGGAGAAGGTCCTTCCCTATCGGTGGACTAGGGGAGGGGCAAAGGGGGAGAAGAAGGAGGGAGGGTTCAGATTGGGAGGAGACAAGAGAGGGGGCCACAGCCAGGATATAAAGTGAATAAATTGTAATAAATAATAATAATTAAAATGTTTCAAAAAACCAAAACATTATATAGAAAGTAAGTGTAAAACATTAATATCTTGTGATGTATAAAATAATCGATTTTTATGATTAAAACCAAGTATGTTACATATATGCTTAAAACATTTATTGGCAAGTTTTGGTGCCAGGTGAATCATTCATTTGAAATTAAACATTGTATTTTACAAATAAAATCTACGGTAACCACTAATGAAATCATCATGTTCCTTAAGTATAAATACCCAGTTAGAAACTGACGTCATATGTAACTTACTTTGTTTGGGGGGAGGGGGTCTGGTAGATCAGGTTTCCATATGACCATGGTTGGCGCTGCTTGCAGTGGGAAGGATAGTTTGCCTTGTGTAAGACGCCTTTGGTCCTGCCCATTCCTGTGCAGGCTCACTTACTCAGGAATTCATCTGAATCTCTATCACAGGAAATATAAGCAGCTTTCCTTCTTAACTTGCAACATACCTTATTCATTACAACATGTCACTCGCATTTTCATTGTTGATCACCATCATGACTATTTTCATAAACTTACAACCTTAAGACTTGAGTAAAATTTTGATTATGTAACATCTTTGTTTCTAGAGAAGAAACTTATAAGGTGCTAAAATGGAAAGGATTCACAGTGAAAAGTGAATCACTGAAAATTTTCTTCCAAAAGTAAACAACAATAATGATGAACAGTCAAGGCAAGCAAACAAATATCAGTCTTTTCCAAAATTTAGTATATGCCATTTTAGGGCAACAGAAAGGAAGGTTTAAACTACAAATCTTTTTTCCACAAGTAATTTTGCTTAAAGCATATTTTTCCTTACCATCTACAGTAAGGTGGTCAAAATTTCTCAAAAATTATTCTTACAGAATCATACACTTTTGCAAATATAGGTACCAATGACACTGGGCAGAACCTCCTTACTAAAAATGAGCTGCAAGGATCTAAATACGCCATTCATGGAGTCAGAGAAACAGCATTGCTTTTAATCATGATCTTCATGAGCGCCAGTTTCCAAGGCAATTGCTTTCCACAGAAAGAAGACAAAGGAAGATGGAGAATCAGTGACAATTCATAATGATAGCACCTGAATTGTATAAAACAACAGAGCATCTGACTGTGGCATGACAATATAGAAGATCTAGTATGCCTAATGCTAGCATTTAGGATAAACCATTTGTTTATCATCAAATGAGCAAGGAAATTTTTGGCAGTTTTATATGGGACTGGATTGGTTTACATACTGAGCACAGCAAATGAGCAATGTTTTCCAAATTATTATTGGAAATCCTGATAGGTGTTTGTGGCACACAATGTTAATTCCATCAGTCCAGTTGGGAAGCAAAACCAAGTGCATCTTTGTGACTTTGAAGCCACTCTGTTTTCCATAGAGATTTTCAGGCCAGCCATGACTACACACAGTAAGAGCTTGTTCAAAAACAAACCAAAACTAATGAAATGAAGCAAAACTGTGTTTTTGTTTCTTTGTTTGTTTGTTTTTCATTAATAATGGTCATCATAGCTAAAAACCAAGTTGCTTAAACACTAAACAAAGATAATGGATAGAAAAAAAGAGTTTTGGAAACAGACATTATGCCTTGAATTTTTCTGTTCATCAGTTCTCTTTTCTTAATATAGGAAGTTTGAGCAAGTGTCTTCTGTGCAATTGATGCCATCCTTAATAATGAGATCAATTTATTTGTGTTAGGTTGCAAATAACTTTCTCCTCCATGCCCATAAATTATGAGCATCACTCATTAGTTTAAGATAACTTGATGAAAGTTGGAGGCTAGATTTAGTAAAAATTCAATTTCGTCAGGAATAACGGAGATCATGCAGCAGGGCCACATTGGAAAATGGCATGGAACTGAGAACTGAGAGGATAAAGACCCAGAAAGTGAATGTAAATATATTAGCATTTGCAGCCAGGCACACATAACACTTAATGAGAAAGGCAATAAACTGTATTTATCTGTTTTCCCGGGGAGACCAATGTCCAGTGAAAGCAAGACACAGTTACTAGTTCAACTTAGTGAGGAAATCACAAGCCCTTGATGAGATGAAATTTCTAACTTTAAGCATACGTATTAAATTAAAATCGACATGTATAACTTGTGATACACGATACACGCAGAAATATTAGAGAACTGAGCTACTAAGGACCATCATGAGCATCAGTGTGGGAATAACTGTTTGACAAGAGTCAAACATGTGGTGCCTAGCGACCTCTTTAAGCAGCCATTTTCAGCAATTGGCAGATAAGTAGCCATGGCTGCAGGAGCTTCCCACATCCACTCCTGACAGTGAGGGCATTGGCCTTTCTACAGGCGGAAGTAAGCTCCAATCCCAGTTGCTCTTACTTCATCTCCTAGTGGAATGAAGTTGTCAGTGATCTTGGAGTAATGCGGATACCTTTTAAACTCTTATTTAATTTTATTACTTGCAGATACAATATACGTTATACATATATATATGATACATCTGTATATATAATATATATTGTATCTATGTGTGTATATGTATGCATATATGTGTGTGAATGTGTCTCTTAAGACCTTGACAAATATAACCTGTTTTCTCAGAAAATTATAAATATGGTATTCCTTCATTAAGTTAACGTTTTCTAAGTTATATTGAATATAATAAGTTATGTGCTTAGAAACAATAATAATTTTGTGCTTGTTCTCAAACACTAAATGTATTATCTCAAATACAAATGCACATATAAAGTGTACAAATATATCTGCATATCTGCAAGCATAATTAATGGCTTAAGTACAAGATATAATGGTTAAGTTTTCTACAGATTTTAAAAATTATTTCACAGGTACATTAATAATTTAGAAAGTACATGAATTCTATGCCTCTGAACAAAATGTGATATCACTTATGCTTATTTTTCCCCACATAAAATGAGGTTCAGCACATCTACAACAATAAGTAAAAATATAAAATATATTATGCTTCTTATAACGTTTTGCTTCATTTTTCAAGGTTATTGTTTTCTAGCAAAGAAGACGAGGAGCTCATTTTTTTCTAACAATGTGGTATGGATCATTTTAAAATGTAGATTGTAAAATCCACTTACAAGCTATAATATAAAAATAATTTTGTTTTGAAACATTATTTCCCAGGTTTCTTTGACTTGGGACAAAATTATCTTCCTACCTTTAAATATAAATCACCTGAATAAGCAGCTAAGTCACTCATAAAACAATAAAAAAAAAAACAGAATAACGATCCTACACTTCTGTTCCACGTGCTAAATTCAGAACAAAATCAGTCCTAAAAACTGAATATAATTATGAAATATTAACCAAAATAACACTTAAGATATCAGGTTTGCATTTCTTTACTCATTTTAAAGGTCTTTTGTAATTCCAGTGACATAAATATCATTGTTCCTTCCATCCATTCTTGCTTTCCTTGCACACTCAACAAATGATGCAAACATGCACACAAGACACCTCCAACTCCATCTACCATCCATACTTTGAGACAGTTCCTTGGCAACGCTTTCAATGAGGCAAGAAAAGAATAAAAATTAAAATTCTCATTCAGTGAAATTTTATTTTTGGCAACCATTCTTACTTTTAGAAGGCCTATCCCTTCACCTGGCATAGATCCAATCAGTCACATGAATTTACAAGACCCAGTTCATTCCCAATTCCGCCTTTGGGTTCTTCGTCATTCTGGTAACGACCAGGGTGCCCACATAAGAGCTGCCATCTGGGACTGAGCGTGTGTTCTGCAGATCCCTGGCAGGTAGGGTAGAGAGCTAGTCCACCAAATTATATTCTCAGTTGAGAGGATAGAGAGACTAACAACCTCTGGGCACAATGACATCTGTATCCATGTAGGGACCAATCTGACTGCCATCTGGCACTAAGGAGTTGAGGTACTTGAGGTCTTAATGGAGACACTTTGGTTCTGGCAATCAGAGATCCAGCTATGTGGTGGGTGAAGGGCTCACACAGAGACGCTGACAAGAGTGTTAAAGCCCACAAAAACAAATAAATAAACAAACAGGCAGCGTCATCCTTGGACCACCTAGAGTAAGGACCATAAAGACCACAAAAAGAAGGCATCAAAGTAAAGCAATCCACTTATTTTGGAGGATCCAGAATAGGTTGCATTTCCTATTAATACCTTGTATTAAAACCCTTTAAGCCAGTTTTCATGACTTGATTCTCAAGACCCAATTACAAATAAGATGGGGTTGGGTGGCTGGAATGTTCTTTCCAGGGTGCAACATACTGTGTCTGTAAGTAACAGCTTGAGAGAAAATTACTGTCGTTAGGGTGCAATGGTAAGGAGTTTTCATTTCTATTTAATTCAAATTAAATCTGATTGAAGATACAGGGGGGACTAGGGGTGGTTACTGCCAGGAAAGCCATTATGGCTTCTGTTCAACCTTTTCCACCGACCCTTTATTAAAGTGAGGCTGACAGCTTCAACCCCTCCACTGCTTTTCCATTTAGTCTCTTTTCCCCATGACCCTCCATCTAAGAGCTTCGAGTTGAAAGCAGAATTAGGGAGTGGAGACAGTGGAGCAGAGGAAGGGAGGCCTGAGCACCACAATTCCTACCAGCGTTTGTGCGAGAGT